>KZ453612.1:1979229-2044214 GCA_002786265.1 Apostasia shenzhenica
TTATGTTAGTCTATAGAAGTGAGTGTTTGTTTAAATGATATTTATTAAATAATTTTCTATAAATTATAAATTAATTAATCAAAATGTGAATCTAAATTACATACTACTTAAACATCAAGATAACGCAACGAGGACACAAGAGCCTCGCATTTCTAACTGTATATTTACTTCCCAACGCAACGCTTGATATTATGTCGATTTGTACATATTTTATTTAAAGCGAAATGATAGAAAGATACGAGTTGGTCGATTGTGTGTTGGTAGACTATAATAATTATCTATATATAATTTGCTTAGTAAAGATAAGATTTATATTTATTAAGGGCGTGCTTAGTTCAATATGGTTCAGTCTTCGATGTGCTCCCCGTCAGTGTAATAGAATTACGTTCTGGTGGTAAAGAAAGTCAAGTTGTTTGACATCTACAAAGATTTTTTAATTAGATTATAAAATTATTAGTCAAAGATGATATTTAGATGTCAGAACATCAGATAGACATCGAATTAAACGCCCCCCTAAATTAAAATTCCCTTTTAATATTTTTTTGTAAATTTGGTGTGTTGTCATTTTCTTATGATATATAATCAAGATTTATGAGTGTTACAACAATTGGCATGGCATGTAGTTCTTGAGCCACAAATAATTAATTGAGAATTTTATTCAGAATTAGTTCATGAAATATTATTTTTTTAATGTTTCAAGTACGGCCATCTTGGAACATAATTAATTATAAATAATTTAATTTTAAATCCTACTCGTTTTGATATTTATATATTAATATTATTATTAAAGCAACATCGTTTAATCTATTTAGATTTATAATAATCTCCTAGTAGCTTATAATACTTGTTTGAATTGAGCTAAAAATAATGTGTAATTTAGCTCACTTCAATTTAGTTTGATTTGAGTTTGAGTTGATTCATTTTAACAAGCAATTAATTTTGAGTTGATTTAAATTTTAAGTGTCAAATGAAACTTCGCAAAACGCCTTCTTAAAAAATTAAATTTAATAAAAAAAATGTTGGGGTTGGGAATTTGAAATTGAGTCAACAATATATTATAGAGCTCGCATAGCTGATATTCTAATTTAACCAAGTTTTAAAAAAAGTGTATATAGATATATAATCATATTAAATTATAATATTTAATTTTATACTTTAAAAAATATAGATGATCAAGCTGCTCGATCCATGTAATCTATCTGACTATAATAGACTTTAAGTCAAAGTCACTTGATTGAAACCAAATTTCGAATGCATGATCTAGTGAGTAGCCAAACTCTCACGCCTCGCTATTACCAATATATAGGCTTTAATTTTAGATAAAAGAATAAATATTTTATTATTAAAAATTTATAAATATGAAATAAAAATTAAGAATAAATTATATTCAGCGTTTCTGAATTTAAACGCTTAATATTGTGCAAGTTTATGTTTTTTTTAAATTTATAAGTTCTGAGTTTTAAATAAATTATCAATGAGTTTTTTTATTATTATTATACATTTTTTAAAATTATCGTTTTTCTCCCTGCAATGCTCTCATCCTCTGAATCCGACGTAACGCGGCAGCCCGCCGGCTTGTCCGTTGGCCACGGGCGGAGTGTTTCGCGGCAGCCCGTGCGAACCCGCACGGCGGCGTGCGACCCGCCGGCGGCCGTGGACCCTGCCGGCGGCCGTGCGACCCGCGGCGGCCCGTGCCGACCCGCCGGCGGGTCGCGCTGGCGCCCGCGCACTAAGTGGCGCTAGTTCGGGAGGAATCTCTCTCTCATCCTCCCGATCCGGCGCAAGCGAAGCTGGCCAGCGCGACCAGCGAAATGCTCGGCGGATGCGCTCAGCGCGGCCGCCGGGTAACGTTGGCCCGTCGCATGCCCAGAATCGGAAGAAGAGAGAGAGGCCGCCTCTTCTCTCTCTGTTCCTCCCAGTCCGACGCAACGCCCTGCGACCACATGCGCGAACCTGCAGGACTGCCCGTGCTAACTGCCGGCGACCGGCGCGTGCGCTGGATCGAGAGGAAAGAAAGAACGGTAATGATAAAATGGTAATTTTAAAAGAAAATTTAATAAATAAAAAAAATTATTTGATAATTTATAAAAATTCGGGGATCTGATGTTATAAAATTTAGGACCTGTGCGATATTAAGCGTTAAATTCAGGGACCTGAGTGATTTTTTCTAAAATTAATTATGATATTTGTATTTATATTAAATGTGAAAATAAAAATTAATTTTTATAATTAAATTTGTATTAGGCAAAAAAAAAAAAAGATTAAACAAATGAGCCCAAATCTGGCAAGTATCATAAATGAGGGGATGATGTGGTGACTGTCCGTGAAATATATGTAGGGACTTTTTTCGAAATTAGTCCAGTTGCAAAAATATTAAAAATGAAATATTTTTGCAAAATAATTACAATAAAACTCAATAAATCAATTAATAAAAAATTAATCAAATCAAATTTAATTGTTTTAATTCACGTAAATAATCTAATTAATTAAAAACTTAATTTATTAAAATAATTTAATAAATTAAAATTTTAATTATAATTAATTAAATTTATTAATAGGGATATATAATATTTTCTTTTTCAAAATAAAATATGTGCGCACATTGATTCGTATAAGTTTGGTAGAAGTTTCCTCCCACTCTCTACCCCTCTTCAGATTGGGTCCTAAGCTAGCATATCCCCTCCATTTTCAGTTGCGAGCATCACAAGCGAATAACTTTTGTTGTTTTCACATCTTCAAATTATATTATATTCGGCGGAAAAGGTAGCTCTAATATTATATTGTAATATTCTTTGTGATCAAAAACAGAGATATTAATTTTTTTTTATAAAACAGATATTTCATTTTGACTTAAAAGAACAGTTAATAATTTAAGTACTTTTCAAAGAAATTGCCTCATCCTAGAAATACTACTAGCTCAAGAACTACGATTTTAATCATTATCCTCATAATTTACAGTCATGTGATGTACACTAAAAGTATGATAGGTTGTATAATGGCAAGTTTACACTAAATAATGAATATTTTTGTTAATTATTACTAAATTAATTAATGACATGCATAATTTTTATTTTAATGTTTTTTGACAGACATTCCTTTATTTCTTAGTAAATAGAAAAAGAATTTTTAAAATATTTTGCCTACTCAACTGAATAGTATTTAGATTAATAGAAGAATAAAGAATCAACTCATGATCAGCATTCACTGACGATCAAGCACAAGAAAAACAGAAAATGGCGAACTTAATTCAAACCCTCAAGAAGAATTAAGACAGGAATGACCGATTCTTAACCCAAAAGAGCTAAAGAGGTTAGAGCTATTAATGGGCATCAATGGTCGGGCCCTACTGATCAATCAGCTCGTACAGGGTTCACGGATACACCCAACCTTCCTCCGGGAAACGTTCGAAGAGCAACCTGTGATTCTGCTGCTGAAAGGCTGGCTATGACGTTCAGCACCGGAGTTCAGGTTCTGCGGCGGCGGCGGCCGCCGCCGCCATGGCCAGGCACGAGATGGCCGCTGCCTGCTGTGAATCATCGTGTTTTTGCCTCCGGCAGCGTCACGTTAATTTCCTCGAACATGAAGGTGATCGCCGGCAACCAACACCGGCCCATCGTAGCACGTGGTCGAATCCGCCTAGCGAGGTCACTGTGGCGTTGACGCCGCAGCCGAACTCGTCTCTGCACCGCCGCGTACGCCGGCCGCCACCAAGCCGCGTGAACATGGTTACCGGAGTTCGAAGATGTTCCCGGCCCCCGTCTCCGGATTCGAAAGCTAGAGCCCGCCGGCGGGATTGGGGACCGCCCGCCGCCGACTTTTAACTCCGGTCATATTGACATAGTAGAGTGATGGGGCGGCGGGGGTTTGGAGAGCAGCGGAGGTGGTTTTTATCCGGTGCGGGCTGGGCCGGCGGGGCCGAGGGCGGAGAGTGCCGGAGAAGTTGAGGGAGCGGAAGCCTGGAAGGTCAGTAAGGAGAAGTGACGAGTAGAGGGATTTGGTCTGGGAGAGGAAGGAGAGGGTCCCGCGGCCGAGGCGAGGAGGCCCTGCGGCGGCATTGGAAGTTCCGGTGACCAGCGCAAATGTCAGCCCGAAGGGAAGATTCGACGGTTGTACTCCGGCGAGGGAGACGGAATTCTTGGACGAAGGGCGGCGGAGATGGAAGAAGCCGCCATAGGTGAAGTTGAAGGATGCAAGGGAGCGAGAGGGAGAGGGGGGGGCAGGAGGGTTGGGGACTTGGGAGCACTGGGGGGAGCCGCAGAGGGGATGGGGAGGAAGGTGGAGGAGAGTTGGGGGAGAAAGGATGGGCCGGAGGGGGCAGCGGAGCAGCAAGAGCAGGGTAGCCAGGCTTGCCATCGCTGCTGACGTCGAGGGCGAGCGAGGAAAGGGTGGGGAGGGGAGCCGACGAGGGCTCGAGCGACGTAGGTAGATGACTGCAGAAGGGTGCGGGCCGGAGGCGATGGGAACGAAGGAGCGCGAGCGGTCGGCGAAAATGGCTGAGGGAAGCGCCCGGCGGTGGGGAGGGAGGTGAGATGGAGAGGCGGGTGAGGTCGCGGTCGGCCTAGAGAGAGGGAGGAATGTCGAGGAGAGGGGAGGGAGTGGAGCTGGTGGGGTAGAGTGGGGAGCAGGGGCTGAAGGGCGGGATGATGCGGAGCGTCGGCGGTCGGTCCCGGCCGTGGCGGAGCAGACTGCCGGGAAAGTGGTGAGAAGGAGGAGGCTGCGGCGGCCGCCCGCCGCTTAGTGAAGAAGGAGTGATTGGCAATGGCCATGGGTCGCACTCAAGGCGAAGATTTGGTAGGGATGTGCAGGGTTTTTGGGTTCAATAAATAGAAAATTCAGGGCCGGGGAGAGAGAAAATGCAAGAAATCCATGAGTGAATGATGGACAGAACTGGAAGCCATTCTCCGGTTCTAAAAGTTCATGTGGGTATATTCATTTCAAAAAAAATATTATTATGTAAAAAAAAAACAATAATCATATAATATATATATATGTATTTATTGTATATGATTTTTAGTTAATTTAAGTAATGACACCAAAACTTTTAAATATTATATCACCCTTATATAGCCACTCCCATGATTTAAATTTTGTAATATAAAGTAATAATTCAAAATTTTTTAATGTATATATATCACATATAACTTTTGATTTTTTTAAATTATTTGATTTTATAGGATAGTCATCTAAAATTTTTATAAATGAAAATTAATAATAATAATTTTTATATTAAAGATAGTTAAATAAGAGCAAATAACAACTTGGTTTCTTTTTAAATTTACACTTATGTAGTATCGGTCAATTATTTTTAAAAAAAATAAAGTGATTCTTTTGTTTGACATGAATGCAATATATATCATTCATCGTAATAGATAATAAACAAAAAACAATAAGAGACATTTTTGCGCTTCGCCCATTCCTGTGGAATTAATGGAGGAGGGATCACGAATGAAGGGGGAGGAGCCAATGTGGCAACGTTTGAGTCAAACAAAGGAATATAAGAACGCAGCACTGGTCAACTTGACGAAAGTCTAGCTAGCGGGTGGGAGAGAGATTTTTATTTTTTATTTTTTGAATAACTAATATATCAAAAACGAAGAGGATAAAATAATTAGCTAGATTGATGATATATAAGGTTCAAAAAAATTAATTTATAATATTTTCAAATGTGTAAATATAATAATTTTTTATTTAATTTTATTCTTATTTTTTTAAACTAATTTTATTTGGGTCCCGTTTAGACTCTTTTGCCAAACAGGGCCTTAGAAATCAACGGTCACTCGTCACTTGCTCGTCTAAGGGCCGTAGAGGGATTCAACTTGTAGCTCCGTTATAGTTGTAAGAGATTACTATTAAATTCTTCCAAATGTAACATTATTTTTAAGAAATTTTTTCTCCTAACACTGTTAAATTTTACATAAAATTAGTGGTACTTGTTTTTATTGCATAAGTTTTTTTTTATAGATAGTTGGCAACAAAGTTGAAATAAAGTTAAGGGGAGCATTTGGTTTTCATTGTTAAAATCTTGGTGTTATGTATGTAATTAGATGTTAATTTTTTGATTAATAATTTTATAATCTAATAGAAGATTATTTTGTAAATATCATTAAACCAAATAATTTGCTTTCTCTAGAATAAACATAATATAACATCAAAATAATATTGAACCATAACGATCCTCTAAATATCCTTAATCTTTTCAAATTAATTAGGAAGCGTTTAGTTTAATGTTATTTTAATGTTATGTTATGTTTATGTTAACTAAGGAGCAATCGTTTGGTTTAATGAACATCTAATAAATGATCTTTCTATTAGATTATAAAATTTATTAATTAAAAGATGATACTAGATGTCATGATATTTAGGGGGATATTTGAATTTCAATGTTATCTTGAGTTATGCCTATGTTATCTAGAGAAAGTAATTGTTTGGTTTAAAAGAACATCTACAAAGAATCTTCAATTAAGAATTATAAATTAATTTAAGTTCAAAGATGACATTTTAGATGTCATAACATCTAATTATTACTAAACATAACACAAGATAATATCGAAACCAAACGCCCTTCTTAAGAATATATAATATAACAAACGACGCAAACGCTCCCTTAGTAATTATTAGTAATATTATTATTGTTGTTGTTGTAAGAAATTTTGCGCCAGCACATTGGAGCGCAAACGTGGAAGCTTACGCTGGCAAGAGCTTCAAGGAGAGTTCGGCGTAGATTAAAGATGAAAGGCACTTCGCTGAACTGACATTAAGAAACGCCATGCTAAATTACCGCACAGTCAAGGCCAAGCAATATAGGCACATGCTCATTTCGCCCACAGCTGTTGCTGCCTCAGTTAATGGAGTTTTTACACGTCAGCTAACGATGCTCAGAGATAGATTCCCGCAAATTGCGCCGATCGAGAGCCCACATATCCTCCTCCACTATCTACGATCTTCTCGGGATCAGACAAATATGGGAATCGACGACATGGAGCAATAATTATAATATTCTAACCCGAAAAATCTACTTGTACCTATCATGGCTCATCTGTAGTACTTCTAGAACGAGCTCTAGAAGTGGGTGACAGACTAAGCTTTTGTTTTTTTCTAATTTTCTTTTTGGTACTGGTCTCTTGACTCCAAATTCCTTTCTGACAATTAGTGGAACTTTCTTTTTCTGAACTGCCTCGATGGAACGTAGAGGATCCTCCTTAAATCATCTAAATTCTTGTATTTTTTTTGAATGTCTATGGACTCTTCTACTCTTGAATTCTGAACATCAGACCCGCTGATCCCTCGAAGCACCGTCTTTCCTTTTTCAACTCAATACCCAAGAAATCCAATATAAATAATAATATTATTATTATTATTATTATTTTGCTCATCTCGCATGACAGACACGAATATGTAAAATAAGTTTGATAATTTTTTATTGAAAATAATTAAGATACAAATAACGATATAAGCAAATGAAGAATGATATTATCTCAATTGTTTTAACTCATTTACATGGTTAGAATAAAATAATCCCTGATAAAAAACCATAAAAAAATTAGCATTAATCCCCTCAGGCCAAAGCACGTGCAATTTAAAAATCAGAAAGAAAAAAAAATGCAGGAAAGCATGAGAAGCATGAGTTTGCAGGCTGCACGCAGCTTGTCAAAATTCCCGCAACGGTCGCTTCTGCTCAGCTTTTATTTACTGTTCGTATTCATATTATAGAATTAGACTCGCAACATGCGCAATAGAATTTAAATTTGAACAATTGAGAGTTAGCCCAGGCTGCAACAATCTTCTGAACGGACTTTCAGCAGGAATTGTCCGGTAACATGGCCGCCGCTCGCAGTGGAATCGCCGCCGCACGACGCTGGAGAAGAAGAAGAGAGGAGGAGAAGGAGTGGTAGGGAAAGAAGAGAAGAAGGCTCACCTCTCTTTCTCTGATCTCTGCTTCTGTCGATTCCGGCGGCGCAAAGCAGAGGAAATGACCGGCTCCGATCCCTTCAACCCTAAGAGGGAAAATTGTTTATTAGGCCTCCAATTTTTCTTTCCCTCGTCATTTACTTCAATTAGACTAATTTTTTCGTCTCTCTCACTTCAAATTGACTATGTTTACGGCCAATTTTAATCAAATTGAACTACTAACATGTTTCTCATATAAGAATTAGATTTACATCAAGTTAAATTAAAGGAACTTAATTATTATTAATTTTTTTAAAATAGTGTAATCTCTGCTTTTTCGCTAACATCTGTAATGTATGCATATTGGTTTTCAATACTAAAAAAAATATTTAGTATAATATTATCTTGATGTTATATCATGTAGTTAGATATCAGATGTCATAAACATTTATATTATCCTTTTAAGTAGCAATTTTATAATTTTTAAAGATTATCAACAAATATCAAGTTAAATAATTATTTCTCTAGATAATGATGATTTTAAGATTAAAGTGTCGATTTTTTTTGTTCTACTCTTTGGAACTTATCATTTACATTTTTTTTAATTAATCAATTGAGGTAAATATCGTCAGGGTTTTGAAGGTTTAACGATCGATTGTGGGTTTTAGATTTCAAAATTTTGATGTCATTATTTGTCTACCGTAAAAGTTGCTAATTTTTCTTATACTGAACAGTATGGCAAGCAACTGGTTTGAATTCACTTGAATTTTCGTGAAATTTTTAAAGTTTTTTAAGCAAAAATAAGCAGGGGCTTATTTGGGCAGTTCAAAATTAATAACTGGTTTAATTTTAAACAGGCCATATAATATCACACATAAAATTTAATATTAAAATTTAACTTTATTTCACATACCTAACAGATTACCAAAATTAATAACTAACTTATATCATATCCCTCAAATAATTCTATAAATAATTAACTTTATATCACATCCCTTATATATCCTAATTATAAATACTAACTTTATTTCATATTATTAATAATTTTTAATAAAAAAATAATCTCTATTTAAACTTAAATTTTAAAATTTTAAAATTTAAATCTTAAATATAAAACAGGTCCTATAGTATTTTATAAATTTAATGAAAATTCAGATTTTGAGATCAAGGAAAATTTTCAATTTCTCTGCTTTTTTTTTTCATAGATTGGGCCAACTATCATCAATTTTCGTATAGGCCATAACCAGGAAAAGACTTTCATATTTATTATTCAGAACTAATAAACAAAATATCAAATATTTTTAATTACAAATAGAGATTTTAAATATGTTGAAATTTCATTATTAAGCTTGATGAACAAAGATAAATAAGTAAAATTTGAGCTAAATATCAGCATCAATCCAAAGCTGATTTTTTTATAGAACATGATTCTAATGATAAAAACATATGACTAGAGGATGAACAATTGAGAATAAACACTCGTGTTCATATTAGTAACAAGTTAAAATGATAAATTTTTTTAGTATTTTATTTTTTATAGTCTTCCCTAGTATTTTTTTATGACTTAATGTTATTGTAAATTGTTTTATGCATTGGATATAGGACAATTGCAAATTTGGCTCCTAAATTTTTACTTTGTTTTCACTTAGATTTGTGAGTTTTATAATATATATTGAATGTTCGATTCTCCAAATTAAACATCCATGATGCATAGGTGGTTCAAATATGAGTAAATATCATAACAATTTGGAAACACCGAGGGATGCACGGTCTAAACCTGAGGGATGCTAAAACTTAAATATGAAATTTTGTGTATGATGAGATTGGATAGGACTCTAATGCTTGAGTTCGGAGAAAAATGTAGCCTAATTTACAAGTTTTAACATTTCGAGTTGAGTTACAATCATAAATGAAGTTTGAGTTGAGTTTTCGGAGTTTTTAATTCGATGTTAAAATGATCAGTCTTGATACTTTTTTTTTTCAAAATACTCTTTATAAGATATCAAAAAGAAATATCCTTAAATAATATACATAATAAGTAAACGATAGTTAAAATATAGATTTTATAGAATAGTCAAAGTCACGAGAAAATCCAAATTGAGTTCAAACAGTTGCTAAAACTCGAAGGACTTTAAGCGAGGTTTCGAACAAAAATTTACAGTCGTAGAAATTTTCACGGAGCAAGAAAATACTATATTAGAGAAACCTTGAATAGGAGAAAAAATTACTAGGGCTCAGATTTGAGTTGGATTCATAATATCAAGTATTTCCGATGATGTGCAATCCTTGGATGAGAAATCACTATAAAAAACAAAAATCTAGAAGAGAAATGAATTAAAAAAAGAAAAATTAAAAATCATATTGCAAGTCTAAACTTCATATATTTTTTTATGATTTTATAAAAATAAGTACTGTGGTGAGAATATAGCGAATACATAGTAGTTCTCACTCATCCCAATATAATCCAATATAAGTAAGGAAGAACGCAAGGAAAGGAGAGACGGAAGAATAATTATACAGTTGGAAATATGCTTTAAATACGAGGTTTAATTTGTCTTCTAACGAAACTCTATTGATTTCACTCTTGATATTTCTATTTTATTCATAACCTCAAATTTATGAGATATCGATAGACACTAGAGTTATAGAACTTGGTAGACTCATAAAAGACGCAATTGGGTTAATGGCTGGCCGCCGACTCCAATTTTTTCTTTATTTCCATTTTATTAACTTTGGAAGGCTTCTCGAAGGTCACAAGCTCTTCTTTTTTGGCAGGCCCGTGGAGATGATCAGGTTTTGTTGTCGAAGAGATTCTTCCTCTTTCGCGCTGATCTCGCCAGCCGTCACCTCCTGCTGCCGATACCGTCCTCGAGTACCCTTCAATCGAAAGGGCTTTTTCGGAACCTCTGTCCGGACCCTCCAATCGCGGTGGCTGCGGCGGGAAGCCGGCGATCTTCTGCTGTCGGACTTCCGCCGGAGTATTCGGTGGGCTTGGTCTGGATTATCTCAAACTTCGTTGTTTTCCGTCAGTGTGTGGAGCTACAGCGACTTACTGTTCCCACTCGTAAGTCGTGAGGAATCTGGCACGGACTTACTCTTCTGTAAGGTCGTGTAAGGGAACGGCACGACTTATGTGGGAAAGCCGGACTACAGAAAAATCATAAGTGCGTGTCGGCTTCAAACGACTTACATTTCTACGGGGAAATGTAAGTCGTGTAAACCTTACGTTCCCACTCGTAAGTCGTGCGCTCCTCCACACGACTTACTGGGAGGGTAAGTCGTGCGCTCCGCGATACGACTTACGCGGAGTGTAAGTCGTGCGCTCCACGACACGACTTACGCGGAGGGTAAGTCGTGCGCTCCGCCACACGACTTACGCTGAGGGTAAGTCGTGGCGCTCCTCCACACAGACTTAACGATAGGAAAAATGCCACACAATCTAACACAATAAATTAATAGTACTAGTAGTCATCTTGACATAACAAAAAGGCTTACCAAGGACTCCCAGTTCAACCAAACATAAGAAAACTAAGGGAAAGGCATGCTTCAATTAGTATATAGTCAAACATTATATTACACTATAAAAGTTTAAAAAATTGATTGCAGTGCAGACTAGAGTTCAGGATGTTTTATCAAAAGATGTAAAAGTTCTGAAAAAGAATAAATATGAGGTAATTTGAGCCACAAAAGTTCAAATTTAATGATCAATAGGTGCTGCAGTTTGGAATTCATCATGTTTAGTCAAGAAGAAGTTTTAAGAGAGAAAATAAATCAGTGAAGAAAAGATATAAACGCAGGACCCAAAAACACCATTACTAAGCACCTATGATCATGACTAACTTTGGCTACGAATTATCTATTTTTTATATGTTTGAGGACTTATGACTTGGCTAACCTGAAAATATCCATCTTTATTTGTTGACAGATGAGCATTTGTAAAGCATGTTCAATTATAATAATAGAGATAATATTACATATCATTGCTAAAAATACTGTTGAATACATAATATTGCATATTGGAGAATTTGCTCAAAAGAAATCACCCAAATTTGATGAAATATAATACCATCTTTGAAATAATGAAGTTGTTGCTAACAGCTAGATGGAAGCATATCACTTTTTATGTAAAAATAACATAATATTGAAGAATTATTGAACTTTGACTGTCAACAAAAATGATGTTTTTTTATAAATTTTAGAATAACTATTAGGTCAGTATCCCTGAGTGCATCTACCAACTTCTTTAACCTTCCAAATTTTGTGCAATTCCATGAGTTTTTTTGGATAGTATACTCTCACTGCATCAGAATTACTATCTAAAAATCGACATCACACCATTAAGGAAAAAAAACCAAGACAATCAAACTAGCGATCTCAGAATAATCGTGAGAATGAAATCAACAAGATTTATAAAAAATAAATTAAAAAAAATCAACAACCTGTACAATTAGCAGCAGCGATCGACTAGCAGGAGAGAACCCAAACAACTTGTTGGCCCCCACGCTTGGGCTCCGGAAGTCGTGCAGACAAAAATGTGGGGAGGAAAAACACGGCAGGGTTTTTAAATTTTGCGTGAGAGAAGTCGTGTTCCGAACATTATTAAGAGACAGACAACTGTAATTCCTGTTCACAGCAACACGACTTATGAACGGCAAAATGTAAGTCGTATACAAGCAACACCACTTACGGTCATTTCTACGTTTACACGACTTATGTTTCTCCGTAAGTCGTAAATCAGTTTGGACGACTTACGACGAAACAACAGTAAGTCGTGTAAACATTAAACGACTTACGCTTCTCCGTAAGTCGTACAATAGAGCACACGACTTACAAACGACAGAATACAAGTCGTATACCCTCAACACGACTTACAACTCTCCCTAAGTCGCACAGATTTTACACGATTTATGCTTATTCCTAAGTCGTACATCTTCACACGACTTACCCCCTCCCCGTAAGTAAGTCGTGTGGCGGGGCGCACGACTTACCCTCCCCGTAAGTCGTGTGGAGGAGCGCACGACTTACGAGTGGGAACGTAAGTCGTGCATAGTATACACGACTTACATTTCCCCGTAAGTCGTTTGAAGCCGATACGACTTATGATTTTTCTGTAAGTCGTACGGCTTCCTCACGACTTACTCTTCCAGTAAGTCGTGCGTCCCTTTACACGACTTACAGGAGAGTAAGTCGTGCAGATTCCTCACGACTTACGAGTGGGAACGTAAGTCGTGTAGCTCCACACACTGACGGAAACAACGAAGTTTGAGATAATCAGACCAAGCCCACCGGAATACTCCGGCGAAGTCGAAGCAGAAGATCGCCGGCTTCCCGCCGCAGCCACGGCGATGGAGGCGTCCGGAGAGGTCGAAAAAGCCCTTCCGATTGAAGGATACTCGGAGGTATCGGCAGAGGAGGTGACGGCTGGCGAGATCAGCGCGAAAGAGGAAGAACTCTTCGACAAAAACCTGATCATCTCCACGGGCTGCAAAAAGAAGAGCTTTGACCTTCGAGAAGGTTCAAGTTAAATTGAATAAAAGAGAAAATTGGAGTCCGCGGGCCAGCCATAACCCAATTGGTCTTATGAGTCTACAAGTTCTATAATAGGTCTACATTCTCTAAATGAGTTTAAATAGAACAAGTGAATCAATTATAAAGTTTGTTAGAAGACGGCAATTCCCAAATTAACCTCGTATTAAAGATATCCAACTGTAATTATCTTCCGTCTCTCCTTCCTTGGTTCTTCCTATTAGTATTGTGAGTAGATTCGTATTATTCTACTTCTTTTTTCATAAAAAATTATGAGTAGACTTGCATTGATTTAATTTTTTTTTTTTTTTTTCATTTCTCTTCTAGATTTTTGTTTTTATAGTGATTTCTCTCCAGGGGTTGCAACATCATCGAAATACTTGATATTATTGAATCCAACTCAAATCTGAGCCCTAGTATTTTTTCTCCTATTCAAGTTTCTCTAATATAGTATTTTCTTGCTCCGTGAATTCTACGACTGTAAATTTTGTTCGAACCTCGCTTAAAGCTCCTTCGAGTTTAGCACTGTTTGAACTCAATTTGATTTTCTCGTGACTTGATATTTATAAATCTATATTTTTTAACTATCGTTTACTTATATGTATATATTTAAGGATATTTCTTTTGATATCTTATAAAGAGTATTTCGAAAAAAAAAGTATCAAGACTGATCATTTAACTCGAATAAACTCAAAACTCAACTCAAAACTCAACTCAAACTCATATGGTTGTAACTCAACTCGAAATGTTAAAACTTGTAATTTGGCTACATTTCTCGAACTCAAGTCATTAGAGTCCTATCCAATCTCATCATACACAAATTTCATATTTAAGTTTTGCATCCCTCAAGTTTAGACTCGTGCATCCCTCGTGTTCAAATTGTATGATTTTACTCATATTGAACCACCTATGCATCATGGATGTTAATTTGGAGATCGAACATTAATTATATATAAAACTCACAAATCTAAGTGAAACAAAGTAAAATTTAAGAGCCAAATTGCAATGTCCTATATCAATGCATAAAACAATTACATATAACATAATAAGTCTATAAAAAATACTAGGGAAGACTATAAAAATAAAATACTAAAAAAATTTATCATTTTAACTGTTACTAATATGAACACGAGTGTTATCTCAATTGTTCATCCTCTATCATATGTTTTTATCATAGAATCATGTTCTATAAAAAAATCATGCTTTGGATGAGTTGCTTGATATTTAGCTCAATATTTACTTATTTATCTTTGTTCATCAAGCTTAATAATGAAATTTCAACATATTTTAAAACTCTATTTGTAATTAAAAATATTGATATTTTAGTTTATTTATGTTCTTGAATAATAAATATGAAAGTGCTTGTTCCTGGTTATGCCTATGACGAAATGACGATAAGTTGCCCAATCTATGAAAAAAAAAAATTCAATAAAAGATATAATTGGCTAACAAAAGAAATATAAAACATCAATGCAGAGAAATTGAAAATTTTCCTTGATCTCAAAATCTAAATTTTCATAAATTATAAATACTATAGGACCTGTTTATATTTAAGATTTAAATTTAATAAAATTAAAATTAAATTTAAATAGAGATATTTTTTTATTAAAAATTATTAATAATATGAAATAAAGTTAGTTATTATATTAGGATATATGAGGGATGTGATATAAAGTTAATTATTATAGAATATTTGAGGGATGTGATATAAGTTAGTTATTATTTTGGTAATCTGTGTAGGATGTGAAATAAAGTTAATTTTTAATATTAAATTTTATGTGTGATATGATATACCTGTTTAAAATTAAACCAGATTAATTTTGAACTGCCAAATAAGCCCCCTGCTTATTTTTTGTTAAAAACTTAAAATTTCACGAAAATTCAAGTTGAATTCAAACCAGTTGCTGCCATACTGTTCAGAAGAAAAATAGCAACTTTTACAGTAGACAAATAATGACATCAAAATTTGAAATCTAAACACAATCGATTCTAAACCTCAAAACCCTGACGAGATTTACCTCAAGTGATTAATTAAAAAAAATGTAAATGATAAGTTCACAAAGAGTAGAACAGAAAAATCGACACTTTAACTTAAATCATATTATCTAGAGAAAATAATTATTTAACTTGATATTTTTTGATAATCTTTTAAAAATTATAAAATTGCTACTTAAAAAGGATATATAAATGTTATGACATCTGATATCTAACTATCATGATATAACATTAAGATAATATTATACTAAATATTTTTTTAGTATTGAACCAATATGATCATTACAGATGTAGCGAAAAAAAGCAGAGATTACACTATTTTAAAAAATTAATAATAATTAAGTTCCTTTAATTTGAACTGATGTAAAATCTAATTCTTATATAAAGAAACATGTTAGTAGGTTCAATTTGATAAAATTGGCCGTAAAACATAGTCAATTGAAGTGAGAAAGACGAAAAATTAGTCTAATTGAAGTTAAATGCGAGGGAAAGGAAAAATGGAGGCCTTAATAACAAGTTTCCCTCTAGGGTTGAAGGGGATCGTACCGGTCATTTCCTCTGCTTTGCGCCGCGGAATCGACAGAAGCAGAGATCAGAGAAAGAGAGGTGAGCCTTCTTCTCTTCTTCCTACCACTCCTCTCCTCCTCTCTTCTTCTTCTCCAGCGTCGATCGGCGGCGATCCACGGCGAGCGGCGGCCTGTTACCGGACAATTCCTGCTGAAAGTCGTCAGAGAGATTGTTGCAGCCCTGGGCTAACTCTCAATTTGTTCAAATTTAAATTCTATTGCGCATGTGCGCGTCTAATTCTATAATATGAATACGAACAGTAAATAAAAAGCTGAGCAGAAGCGACCGTTGGGGAATTTGACAAGCTGCTGCAGCCTGCAACTCATGGTTCTCATGCTTTCCTGCATTTTTTTTTCTTTCTGATTTTTAAATATGCACGTGCTTTGGCCTGAGGGGATTAATGCTAATTTTTTATGGTTTTTTATCAGGGATTATTTTATCTAACCATGTAATGAAGTTAAAATCAATGAGTATAATATCTTCTTCATTTGCTTATGATCGTAGTTTGTATCTTAATTATTTTCAATAAAATTATCAACTTTATTTTACATTCTCGTGTCTGTCATGCGAGATGAGCAAAATAATAATAATAATTATTGATATTGGATTTCTCGTATTGAGTTGAAAAAGTGAAAGACGGTGCTTCGAGGATCAGCGGTCATGATGTTCAGAATTCAAGAGTAGAGGAGTCCATAGACATTCAAAAAAAATACAAGAATTTAAGATGGTTTAAGGAGGATCCTCTACATCCATCGAGGAGTCAGAAAAAGAAAGTTCCACTAGTGCTCAGAAAAGAATTTGGTCAAGAAACCAGTACAAAAAGAAAATAGAAAAAACAAGCTTAGTCTGTTCATCCCACTTCTAGAGCTCTGTCTAGAAGTACTTACAGATGAGCCATGATAGGGTACAATAGATTTTCGGGTTAGAATATTATAATTATTGGCTCCATGTCGTCGATCCCATATTTGTCGATCCCGAGAAGATCGTAGATAGTGGAGAGGATATGTGGGCTCTCGATCGGCGCAATTTGCGGGAATCTATACTCTGAGCATCGTGCTGACGTGGTAAACTCCATTAAGCTGAGGCAGCAACAGCTGTGGGCGAATGAGCATTGTGGCCTGATATTGCTGGCCTTGACTGTGCGGGTAATTTAGCATGGGCGTTCATTAATGGCAGTTCAGCGAGTGCCTTTCATCTTTAATCTATCGACGAACTCTCCTTGAGCTCTTGCCACGTAAGCTTCCACGTTTGCGCTCCAGATGTGCTGGCGCAAATTCTGATACAACAACAACAATAATAATATACTAATATTACTAAGGGAGCGTTTGGTTCGTTGTTATATTATATAATCTAAGAGGGCGTTTGGTTCGATATTATCTTGGTGTTATGTTATGTAATTTAGATGTCATGACATCTAAATGTCATCTTTTGACTAATAATTTTATAATCTAATTGAAGATTCTTTGTAGATGTCTTTAAACCAAACAATTACTTTCTCTAGATAACATAGCATAACATCAAGATAACATTGAATCAAATATCCCCTAAATATCATGACATCTAGATATCATCTTTTAATTAATAAATTTATAATCTAATAGAAGATCATTTATAGATGTCATTAAACCAAACGATTGCTTTCTCTAGTTAACATAACATAGCATAACATTAAAATAACATTAAACTAAACGCTTCCTAAATTAATTTGAAAGATAGGATATTTAGAGGTCGTTTTGGTTCAATATTATTTTGATGTTATATTATGTTATCTAGAGAAAGCAATTATTTGGTTTAATGATATTTACAAATAATCTTTTATTAGATTATAAAATTATTAATCAAAAAATTAACATCTAATTACATAACATAACACCAAGATAACAATGAACCAAATGCTCCCTTAACTTTATTTCAACTTTGTGCCAACATCTATAAAAAAAAAACTTGCAATAACATAGTACCACTATTTTATGTAAAATTAACAGTGTTAGGAGAAAAATTCTTAAAAATAATGTTACATTTGGAAGAATTTATATAGTATTCTCTTTACACTATAACGGGCTACAGTTGAATCCCTTCTACGGCCCTTAGACGAGGCAGTGACGAGTGCGTTGAGTTCTAAGGCCCTGTTTGGCACAAGAGTCTAAACCGGGACCAAAATAAAATTAGTTTAAAAAATAAGAATAATATTAAATAAATAAATTTTATATTTACACAATTTGAAATATTTAAATTAATTTTTTTGGAACTTATATATCATCAATCTAGTAATTATTTATCCTCTCGTTTGATATATTAATATCAAAAATAAAAAAAAATAATCTCTCTCCCACCCGCTAGCTAGACTTTCGTCAAGTTGACCAGTGCTGTGTTCTTATATTCCATGTTGACTCAAACGTTGCCACATTGCTCCTCCCCTTCATTCGTGATCCCTCCTCCATAATCCACAGAGAATGGGGCGAAGCGGCAAAAATGTCTCTTATGTTTTTGTTTATTATCTATTACGATGAAATGATTTATATATGTGCACATCATGTCAAACAAAAGGATCACTTTATTTTTTTTAAAAATAATTGGACCGATACTTACATAAGTGTAAATTAAAAGAACCAAGTTGTTATTTGCTCTAATAACTATTTTAATATAAAATATTATTATATTTAATTTCATTTATAAAAATTAATGACTATCCTATAAAATCAATAATTTAAAAAAAATCAAAAGATACATGTAATATATCATCAAAATTTTTGAATATTACTTGTATATTACAAAATTTAAATCATGGAGTGGTATATAAGGTGATATAATATTTAAAAGTTTTGGTGTCATATACTTAAATAACTAAAAATCATATACATATATATATATATATTATATATATGATTATTTGTTTTTTTTTTTTACATAATAATATTTTTTTGAAATGAATATAGCCCATGAACTTTTTAGAACGGAGAATGGCTTCCAGTCTGTCCATCATCACTCATGGATTCCTTGCAATTTTCTCTCTCCCACGCCCTGATTTTTTATATGAACCCAAAAACCCTGCACATCCCTACCAAATCTCGCCTGAGATGACCATGGCCATGCCATCACTCCTTCTTCTACTAGCGGCGGCGGCCGCCGCAGCCTCCTCCTTCTCACCACTTTCACCGGCAGTCTGCTCCGCCCCGCCGGACCGACGCTCGACGCTCCGCATCATCCCGCCCTTCAGCCCCTGCTCCCCACTCTACCCCACCAGCTCCACTCCCTCCCCCTCTCTCGACATCCTCCTCTCTCTGGCCGACCGCGACCTCACCCGCCTCCTCCATCTCACCTCCCTCCCCACCGCCGGCGCTCCCTCAGCCATCGCCGCCGCTCGCCTCTCCTTCGTCCCCATCGCCTCCGGCCGCACCCTTCTGCAGTCATCTACCTACGTCGCTCGAGCCTCCGTCGGCTCCCCTCCCCAACCCTTCCTCGTCGCCCTCGACGTCAGCAGCGATGCAGCCTGGCTACCCTGCTCTGGCTGCTCCGGCTGCCCCTCCGGCCCATCCTTCTCCCCCAACCTCTCCTCCACCTTCCTCCCCATCCCCTGCGGCTCCCCCCAGTGCTCCCAAGTCCCCAACCCTTCCTGCCCCCCCTCTCCCTCTCGCTCCTGCTCCTTCAACTTCACCTATGGCGGCTCTTCCATCTCCGCCTCCCTCGTCCAAGAGTCCGTCTCCCTCGCCGGAGACACCGTCGAATCTTTCGCCTTCGGCTGCATCGCCGCGGTCACCGGAACTTCAATGCCGCCGCAGGGCCTCCTCGGCCTCGGCCGCGGACCCCTCTCCTTCCTCTCCCAGACCAAATCCCTCTACTCGTCCACCTTCTCCTACTGCCTTCCAGGCTTCCGCTCCCTCAACTTCTCCGGCACTCTCCGCCTCGGCCCCGCCGGCCAGCCGCACCGGATAAAAACCACTCCGCTGCTCTCCAACCCCCGCCGCCCCTCACTCTACTATGTCAATATGACCGGAGTAAAAGTCGGCGGGCGGGCGGTCCCCATCCCGCCGGCGGCTCTAGCTTTCGATCCAGAGACGGGGGCGGGAACCATCTTCGACTCCGGTACCATGTTCACGCGGCTGGTGGCGCCGGCGTACGCGGCGGTGAGAGACGAGTTCCGGCTGCGGGTCAACGGCACAGTGACCTCGCTAGGCGGATTCGACACGTGCTACGATGGGCCGGTGTTGGTGCCGGCGATCACCTTCATGTTCGAGGGGATTAACGTGACGCTGCCGGAGCAAAACACGATGATTCACAGCAGCAGCGGCGCGATCTCGTGCCTGGCCATGGCGGCGGCGCCGCCGCCGCAGAACGTGAACTCGGTGCTGAACGTCATAGCCAGCTTTCAGCAGCAGAATCACAGGGTGCTCTTCGACGTTCCCGGAGGAAGGTTGGGGGTATCCCGTGAACCCTGTACGAGCTGATGATCAGTAGGCCCGCCATTGATGCCATTAATGAGCTCTAACCTCTTTAGGCTCTTTAGGGTTAAGAATCGTCATTCCTGTCTTATTCTTCTTGGGGTTTGAATTAAGTTTCGCCATTTCTGTTTTTCTTGTGCTTGATCGTCATGAATGCTGATCATGAGTTGATTCTTTTTCTTCTATTAATCTAAATACTATTCAGTTGAGTAGGCAAATATTTAAAAATTCTTTTTCTATTTACTAAGAAAAAAAGGAATGTCTGTCAAAAAACATAAAATAAAATAATGGCATGTCATTAATTAATTAGTAATAATTACAAAATATCATTATTTAGTGTAGAACTGCCATCCACATAAGTTGTTTAGGATGATTGAGAATAAGTCATGTGACAGTCATGTGATATACACTAAAGTATGATAGATTGTATATTTCACATGCATAATTTATCAAATTGAGATACAATCTATACAAAATAGAAAATCAAGAGGGTCACATGACTTAATTGTGATGCGTGTAATAACTCAATTTGAATAGGGCAGTGTGTATATAAACTCTTGATAAGTTTTAGAGATGATAGAGAGATAAACTTCAAACATATTTTAAAGTCAGAGCAAAGGGAATTAGAATGAATTATCTCATGTCGAAAAGGCAGAAGTATTCTTGTGCTATATAAGTAATTATTTGTAATTTTCTATTTAAAAAAAATCATGTGTAACCATAGATATTATGAGGATAATGATAAAAAACTCTGTAATTCTTGAGCTAGAGTATTTCTAGGATGAGCAATTTCTTGAAAAGTATTTAAATTATATCGTTCTCTTAAGTCAAAATGAATCTCTTTTAAAAAAAAATCTCTGTATTTGAGTCACAAAATATTACAATATAATATTAGAGTTGACCTTTTCGCAGTACAATATAATTTGAAGATGAACTAGACAAAAGTTATTCGGCTTGTGATGCTCGCAACCGAAGAGGGAGGGGATATGTAGCCTAGAGACCCAATCCGAAGAGGGCAGAGAGTGGAGAAACTTCTACCAAACTTGTAGGATGGTAGAGTAGCAAGGACTCCAGAAAATATTACATTAAAATGAATTGTTCTACATTGAAAAGGGATAGAGTTCTTAATAACATAATCTTACGATGTAGATGTTAAGGGAAAAAGTCACCGTGTCATCTGGTTATGTCACGTGAATGGGTTTGATCGAGTCTCCAAGCACAGTTAGTTGAACAAGGCTCTCGAACAACCTAGGCTACCTACTCGGACTGAGGTCTCCTGGTCGAATAGTACTGGGATAGTCGAATGACTTGGTCGAACAATCCATTGGTCATTAAGCAATTATCATGTCATAGCCATTCTATGATGTCACAGTCCTTACAGAGATAAGGGAAATGTATTTGACATTAATGCCTAGGCTATTGGGTGGTGTGAGTAGGTTCAGCAACTAACACTACCACTATAAATAATCTCATTTATGGCGAGAAGGAAGTTCCACCGGGCTAACCCCCAATACTATAATATAAATAGGAAAAGCAGTTAGACACTGCTTACCTACAGTTTGATAATAGTTTCTACCCTATTTGACCGGTTTTCTTACAATGTAATCCCCTTAGTAACACATAGCTAGCCTTCATCCATTCTTCTCCTCCAACAGGATTGTCTCATGGGAAGTACTTCATAGTTAAATATACATGAGCTAAAGTACTCTTTGAAATAAATAACTTTTAGGAATTAATCCTATCTTAATATGTAGATGCACAACGAAAACAAGATCAATGATTTCAATAATTACAGTAACAATAAGGAGAAGCCAAATTTACATAGCAATAATAATAATAATAAAATTTATGCACCTACAAAAAATCTAATTTAGGGGAAGGCTATTGAAGAAGAGCAAAAAGTGGAGCCAACTTGCACTATTGCTATTGGTAGAGAAAGAATATAAATACGACCACCGCAGAGGTATGGAGATTTTGTATCTTATACACTTTCAGTTGCAATAGATACATTAGAGTAGGATGAGCCTTCCAATTTTTCCTAAACAGTATTTAGTGCAAATGCTAAAAAGTGGATATTATTAATGTAAGAAGAAATGAAGTCTCTTCAAAGGAATCAAACTTGGAGACTTATGAATCATCCTTAAGGTAAGAAAGTTAGTAGTCATAAATAAGCCTTCAAAAAGAAGCCTGAGATCCCAAGTGTAGATGATACTAGATATAAAGAATGACTAGTAGCAAAGGGTTTAAAACAAAATAATATTTCTTAATGTGACTTTTTCTTTTACAGTAGTTACAAATTAAATTTTTTGTATTTTTCCTTAATTTGCTTCTACTATAATTTGAGGTAGATTCTTTTTCTAAAAATTTTCCTCTAATCACTAATCTCTCATCTTGCTTTTTATTCTCAACACCCTCAAATTAGCTAGTACATTATTGGAGAGAAGTAAAGTTTTCATGTCCTCTAAAGTTATGATTTTTCTTCCGTAACAAGGCATTGCGAAAATGTTTATATGAGAGAGGTAAAGAGCACAATAGTATTAAACGCTAATCCTTATCTTCAATTTTACATAGATATTTCTCAAGTTCTGAATTATAAAACTGAATTCATTTAAATGAGTCTTAATGGGTCTACCGTCTTGCATATAAAACAAATACAGTTTCTGCTTCAAGTAAAGCTTATTGAATAAATTTTTTGTCATGTACATAAACTCTAGCTTGAGCCATAATTCTGTTGCAATTGTTTTATCAAAGATAGTTGGATGACTATGACGGTTTTTCATCCATCTCCTCTTTCTTTTGTTTTGACATTCTTGAGCATTTTTTATTAACCCAAAAGTGTCTTTGCTAGGTCTTATTGAACTAGTATCCCTCTCATCTTAGTTTTCCATAATCCAAAGTTTTTGGAGCCATCAAACTTCTCGATTTCATACTTTACTGCCATTAAATTTATTAACCTGGCTCTGCTATCCATTTGTTAGGAATTAATCTCATCTAACCAGTAGAAGCACAATAGAATTAGGATCAATGAAAATGATAATGACAAAGTAGATAATAAAGAGAATCCAAATTTCCGTAGTTTAGTTTAGAATTTTTCGAGCCAACATCCATGAGAGAAAAAATTCATTGTCGTCAAAGTTACAATATAAGTATAAACACACACTGAGACAGAACAAACACTCAACCTTGATCCCAAATACACCATATTAATAATAAAGGAAGCCCCGATAATAAACTCTTTCCTCATATTAAATGGAATACTGTTAATCTCATAATAAGAGAATATAACTGAAAAGAGCTTAAAAGAGAAGAACCTCAAGAAATTTTTCTCTTCTTATTACATCCTTGAAGCTTAATTTGCTTGATAAGATTGTGATGGAATACTAACTCATGTCTTTATGAAGTCATTTTATAGCTAAGAATCTTATCCAAAGTCTAATTTGGTAACTTGAGTTCACATTTATTTTAGCAAAAAGTTTTAAATGGTAAATAGTTGATTTAACCATAATGACCACACGGCTAAACTCATGTTAAACATATATTCAACTCACGCTTTCACATTTATCTATAATTTTGACTTCCTTGGCTTCTAGAAAAATATGTGAAATAAAATTTTAGTTGATTATTAGCAAATAACCTCCTAGAAAATACTCAAATCATATGGTACACTTAAGGCAAAGCAAATAATTAATATTTTACATCTAAATCACGAGATGTTATACCCACTATCCTTTAAGTTGTGCTGGTCATATAACTTACAATTTATTTTAGCATAATCATCTTAAACAGCTTATGCGAACACCAAATCAATGTGCACAAATATTTTTATTTGAAAAAAAAATACTATATATCCCAATTAATAAATTAATTAATTATAATTTAAAATTTTAATTTATTAAATTATTTAATAAATTAGTTTTAATTTATTAGATTATTTAGTGAATTAAACAATTAAATTTTGATTGATTAATTTATTAATTGATTATTGAGTTTTATTGTAAAATTATTTGCAAAAATATTCATTTTAATATTTTGCAACTGACTAATCGAAAAAAGTCCTACATATATTTCACGACAGTCACCACATCATGATACTGCAGATTTTGGGCTCATTTGGTTTGATTTTTTTTGTTCTAATATAAATTTAAATTATAAAAATTAATTTTATTTTACATCTAATATAAATATAAATATTATAATTAATTTTATTTTACATCTAATATAAATATAAATATTATAATTAATTTTAAAGCAAATTACATTCAGGTCTTTAAATTTAACGCTTAAATCACGTAGATCCTAAATTAAACATCGGGTCCCTGAATTTTTATAAATTATCAAATAAATCTTTTTTATTTTTTTTATTATTAAATTTTTTTTTCAAATTACCGTTTTACCCCTGCCGTTCTCTCTCCCCTGCGTGTGCGTCGGACTGGGTGGAGAGAGAGAGAGAGGCGGTCTCTCTCTCTTCTCCCGATCCGGTGCACCCAAGCGGACCAGCACAACCCGCTGGCAGCCGAACACGCCGCGTGGCAGCCAAACAGCCAACGGCAGCGCGGGCCGCGCGCGTGCGCTAGATCAAGAGGAGAGAGAGAACGACAAGGAGTAAAACGATAATTTTAAAAAATTTTAATAATAAAAATTAAAAAAAAAAAACTAATTTGATAATTTATTAAAACTCAGATATCTCGATATTATAAATTTAAAAATATAAATCTGCGCGATATTAAATGTTTAATTTAGGAACTTGAATGTAATTTATTTTTAATTTTATTTTATATTTTATAAATTTTTAATAATAAAATATTTATTCTTTTATCTCAAATTCAAACCAAACGAAGCCTATATATTGGTAATAGCGAGCGAGAGTTCGGCTATAGTCACTAGATCATGCATCAAAATCTGGTTTCAATCAAGTTTGACTTTGACTAAAGTCTATTATAGTCAGATTAGATTGACATGGATCAAGCAGCTTGGTCTCTATATTTTTTAAAGTATAAATAATATATTTATTAATTTAATATGATTATATATTATATACACTTTAATTTTTTTAGAAGGTTTGAGTTAATTTGATTAAAATTAAGATCAACTCAAAATTAATTGCTTGTTAAAATGACAACTCGAACTCAAATTAAATTGAAGTGAGCTAAATTTAAACTATTTTTAGCTCAATTCAAACAAGTATTATAAGCTTATTAGAGATTATTATATGGGTAACGCTAAATAGTTTTAATATAAATTAAATAGATAAATAAATTATTTTATAATTAATTATGTTCCAAGATGCCGTACTGAAACTTAAAAAAATATATTTCATGAACTAATTCTGAATAAAATTCTCAATTAATTATGTGGCAAGAACTACATGCCATGCCAATTGTTGTAACACTCATAAATCTGATTATATATCATAAGAAAATGATAACACACCAAATGTTACAAAAAAAATTAAAGGAAATTTAATTTAGGGGGCGTTTGGTTCGATGTTATCTTGATATTCTGACATCTAAATATCATCTTTTGACTAATAATTTTATAATCTAATAGAAAATTCTTTGTAGATATCAAACAATTACTTTCTTTAAATAACATAAGATGACATCAAGATAACATTGAACCAAACGCCCCTTAATAATATAAATAATCTTATAAAATATTATAGAATTATTATTCAAAAAATAACATCTACATATCAATTTATTTAAATAAATGACATAATATCAAGATAATATTAAGAAGGCGTTTGGTTCGTTGTTATCTTGATGTTATGTTATGTAATTTAGATGTCACATTTTGATTAATAATTTTATAATTTTATAGAAAATTATTTATAAATATCATTAAACCAAACAATTACTTTCTATAGATAACATAACACAATATTAAGATAACATTGAACCAAACGCTCCCTAAATCAAATATCTCTCAAAAAAAGTGACTCGTATAACAATTGAATCAGATAATTTTTGAATTGTCGATTATTTTTTCTTCAAATTATCTTGTTGATGTTTATCAAAATGTAGTAAGTTATAGATACTTAACTAAATCTAGATATAGATAATTGTGAAATTTAATCTTAGCTCAGACCCAACATTAACTTTAGACCAAATTGAAACAGTTGGACTGATAGTATAGTTAAGGATATACTAATTTAGCATGATTTTAAAAAAAAATTCTAAATCAATAGGCAAGAGCTATCACTTTTATTTCAAGATCACAACTTATCGAAAAAATATAATAGGATGATGACTCGTGCATTTCCAATATTCTCCCTCTCATATGAGATCCTATTCACATTGATCTTTCTCCATCGAAATAACCAGTTTAACTCATTATGTGCATATATATCAAAAGCTCACTAAACTCTTTGGGGATAGTAAGTTACTCATTCTTGAATTTCTCAAATCATGTAAAGGACCTAAGATCCATGAGAATACAGCTTTTGCATAAACCGCTAGATTCACTTGAACAATGGGCTCCAGTACTATTAGTATGGGGACAAAGTGGGAGTTACTCGCTCCTGCATTTCTCAACCAACACTTGCTTCTCATTAATGACTACATGAATCCCCTCTTCAACTTTTAACTAGAATGTGCCCGCCTAGCAACCAGAGAGACGAGTATGACTACTAGAGTCGAGGTGTTTGTTCAATCCCTTAACCTTACCTTGCATCTCCTTCGTTGAAAAGGACTTCTTTGATTGATAACTATCCTCTTTGTAGGCAGTAACAAAAGGACCAACCACAATGGCCGCGCTTGAATCTGCCATCTAAAGGCACATTAACTCGATCCATACCTCTGGTCCACCACAAAATTCATTCGACTTAGAGAGTTGGTCATCTCGTGATTGGCCTAGTCGTCAGCTTGACTTGTCCTAAGGGAAGGTCACCATTGAAATATGGAACCAAGGCATCCCTTCCAACAGTCCACCATTGAAATATAGATATGAGCACAACCCATCTTCTGACAATTATGATCTCACCTCTAAATATTCCACTTAGTTGAAGTTCAACTTCCTCTATATTATTGGATCATGGAATTGAGAGTCATCTTAGCTAAAAGGTAGTAAAACTGAAAGTTTATAAATACATATACATTTCCCTCAATGATGTACAAGCTAGAGGACTAATAGTCCATCCTAGGACATATCTTGTACCTAGTGAGTGACCTTGTAATATTTCATACTTAGTGAAAGACATTTAAAGCTTCTCTAAGGCATCATGATTCTCCTCTAAGGAATTTGTTTTGCATTAGGGGTGTCTCGAAATTCTACCCCCAATCAGTGCCGGCCACATCAGCACTGAGCCCCGGATGCAATGATCCCTCCCCGCCAAGCGATTGGGACAAGATTCCTTCAACTATATGAAATCGAACGTGAACAGGGATATCTTGTCCTTTGAACTTACATTGCAAATATACCGACCATAGAAGTTCTGCAAACAAAACGTCTAGTGTAGTAAGGTACCTTAAAGTCAAACAGCTCAACTCAACATTCGAGCATTTTAAAGCAGTTTGAGCAACTTAACTTTCAGGTGAAATCGTCTAAATACAAAAGACCTTTAAGCAGCTTAATTTTAAGAAAACAAGAAAGCATTTACATAAAAAATCCTCTCTTTAAGCAAACAGTAAGATTCTATATCCAAAAAAAAAAAAAAAGTAAAATTCTATATGTCCTACAAAATAGGTTCTGCAAATCACATGCTCAGCATCAAGCAATTGTTCTAATGGTGATCAAGTCGATATCAAGTGCTTAATCTAATAATCTAAGATCACAAAATTGGTTCTCTAATGTTTCAATTTCACTTAATTCCTCTCCTCTTCATTGTCAAAAAAAGCGCCCGAGCAGCACTCTTTCCTTCAAGCTTTTTCACATTCTTAGCAAGCATGACACTTTTCATGCCCTTACGTGCCGCTGCTTTCCTGTCCGACCTACGATTCAGAAGCTTACGGTCGAGCGGCCAATAGGCATAGGGCTCGAGCTTGCCTTTCTTCTTCAAATCACCACTCGCCTTTTTGCTGGTGTAATCAGCACCAGTATATGACCAGCCAGATTCTGTCTTCTGTCGCTTCCTCTGGGATCTAAATAACGATTTCGTAGAGGAACGGCTAGTAGCAAGACTCTTTATGTCAGAGATATCATCTAAAGAACTTTTTTGCTTCTTGGGTTTATCCCATTCATCACGAACGATGATGCGACCTTCAAAATCAACTTCAGGCTCATCGCCGTGCAGTTCCAGTTTCCTCTTAGGTTTAAAGGATGACCGAAGAAGTGATCTGGTCTTTTGTTGATCTAGAAGGTCAAGCGGATCATCTTCTGGCTGATCTAGATGGTCTTCAGGTAAACCTCTTTTCAGTAACTTGTGCATTCGTCTAGACCTAAAAAGATACATCCCTATTTAATTAACTTAAATCCCATAGACTAAATATCACTATCATGTGCACAGAAGTACTTTCAATTATAGCCAAAATATTAGATCGAATTTAAAAAAAAAAAAGAACTATCTAATGAATAAAACATAAAGGGCAATAAGGAAATATACGATTAGCACGCACCTTAACCAAGCTCTTGATGCAGGAAAAGAAGTCCTGCTGAGAGTTCCTTCATTTTCAGTGAAGCATTCATCATTGCCATCTTTGTCTCCAAAATCAGAAAATATGCGGGTATGGTTCCATCTACTTTGCCTGAAACATGTATTTCATAATTTAAGCACATCTAGCACCATTATATAAAGTTTAAAAGTTCTGAAAGCTGATTCGTTTATGGAACCACAGATCCATAAATTGATTTTTCTGAAAGTATCCATAAATTGATTTCCAGTCAATACTAGGGGTGTTAAAAATATCCGAAACTCGAAACTCGCTCGGAACTCGTTCGATTTTTGAATCGACTCGAAATCGGTTCGAAAATTTTGAATCGAATCATGAGCTAAGGATCTTGGCTCGAAGTTCATTTCGAGCCAATTTCGAGTTGGCTCTAGCTCGCTCGAAATATGATTCGATTTGGCTCGAAATTATATGTATAGCATAAATAATATTAATATATTATATAAATATATACATAAATAAATTATTAATTTTTATAATTTAGTTAGTAGTTTAGTGGTAGAGCAGAGGAGATTTAAGGTTTATTTTCCTCAAGGTCTAGGGATCAAATCCTCTTAAATACATAATAGAAATCCGAGCTGATTCGAATCATGATTCGAGCCGGCTCAAAATCGAGTCATTTCGAGCCGAGCCGGCTTGAATCATATCCCATTTCAATTTCGGACCGATTTCGAGCCGAGCCGAGCTCAAATTTTTCGATTTCGAGTTGAGTTCGACTCGCTCGAAATCGGCCGGATAACAGCCCTAGTCTATACAAATAGACAAGCATAGTGAAGCATGTAATCTAGATCATACCGCTGGACTCAGTATTGAACTTCAAGGGGGGACTCCATGATAGTATGTATTTGATTACTTTTAGATTTGGATGATTTAGAATGATATGATATTGATTTACCTGAATAATATCATTTAAAGATTTGGACCTGATTTGAAAGAGTAGTGATTCACCATATTTCTCCTAATAAATATTTTCTATTTAGATGATTGTATTTGGAATTTTATTTTCTGTATTTAATTTTATTTTTTGTTATCATAAATAGGGATCACCTTACATTGTAATAGGAGATTGATTCTTGTTGAATAAAATGATATTTGAGTTCTTTTAGAGCCTAGATGTCTTGAATAGGAAAAGATGAGGGTTAGCCTTGAGTAAGAATTCTTCAAGTAGCCTAATTATCCTTAACAAAAACAAAATCGCTTCTGCCAAATCTCAAACTCGCTCTACAACAATCTGCGTATAGCAATAAAATCGAAGCCAGAACCAACGAACGTGCGAAGCCATGTCTAGTAATCCGTGTGAGAATGACATACGCACGAGCAGAAGCATGCAAGCCAATGACCCACGAGCGAGTAGGCGACTCGCACATGAGCAGACACGCGCAGGCCACGCGACCCATGTGCGCACGCATACATACGCGGTCTAGCGACCCACACGCACGCAAGTGTGCCGAGGCTAGGCGAACCTCCAGCGGGCCTAGATGTCCCACACGCGCAAGCTCCTCTAGCCACTCTTCAGCTTTGTCTGCAACTTGTCAGCTCTGTTTCACCCTACTGATCAAGTTGTGGCAATGTCATCCATTCGCGAGACTCACGCACTCAGCCCTGTTGACATCACGCCAGACTTCTCCACTGATATAATTTCTCTTTGTATTCAATTAATCACTAATTATTAGATTTGAGAAAATCATTTACTCTACTTAATTATTTTATTTAGCTCTAATTATGTGATCATATATTTATTAAATGAAAATTACTATTAAAATTTATTTATAAGACATCTGATCTTAAAACTTAAACTTCTGATTTGATGTATTGAATTTAAATCTACAGCCCTAATCTAATTAATAAATTCTTATTTATCACAATCCAAGTTAATTAAATTTTAAAATATTTAGTTTGTGAAATTTAAAATCTTATTTATCATAAATTTATATTTTAGAAAATATTTTGTGTTTAATCTAAATAATTTGCTAATTAATTATTGTTGATTATAAACTTAAATTTTATTTTCATTCTCATCCCGCATCAAATTAATATCAAAGCACAATTTAAGTTATGACATATTTTTGAGTATTTTATTTTGTATACGTATTTTCAGTTGTATTGCATATTATTTACATCTATATTATGATGGGTAGCATATTAAAGGAATACTTAGATGAAATCAGGTTTAAATTAAAATGTCTAGATGAGAGAATAACTTCCAAAACACAAAATTGAATGAGAACCTAGGATGTATGTTAGAACAAAACCACCAAAAATATTGTTTTAATAGTCTATTAGATCAAAATATCTATTTAGAGTGGAAAGTGTATATGAATTCTTATTTTGAATGGTGTAATTTCTCCGAAGCTAAGAAAGTGAGGTTTGCAAAATTAACACTTACTATGCAAGCCCAAATTTATATCAGCTATGCTGAACGTCTCCTAGAGCATTGTAGGTTAGAACCGATTAAAGCTTGGAATGAGCTTAAATCAAAACTAAGGGAAAGATCTATTCCTACCCCTAGAGAAGTGATCCTATAAGTTTTACCATTTCCAACAATTAGATCGTCTTCTTTCGAGAGAGGTATCATTAAGTGCCCTATTCTTGTTCTAGTTACTTCCACTAGTCCGCCATTGATAGAGTAGACTACAGAGTGCTATATAAACACACCCAATTCCATGAAAAATATTGAAGAATTTCTTATTGAACTTGTATACTCTTTACTGAATGCAACACATTTACATATCTCTGTTTATGTAATAGAAAACATAAAGAATTTATGAAAGAAGAAAATTGTAAGGAAGCCAATGAAAAGCAAATTGAAGAACTAGTCATGAAACTAAGGCATGAAGAAGAGAGGATCCTAAATTCAATTGAGTTAATTACAACTAATTGCATTGAAGACATAATTAATTATATTGAGATGATAATGAGTCAGAAGTATTATGAGATTAATAGTTTAAATTAATCGAGTACACCTCTAGCCACCATAGATAAAATAATAGGATTGAGTCTACACCGAGAAAGTATCAACACCTGCAAAGAACACGTGACATTGAGTGGCTAGCTAGCCTGACCTCGAGCTGGTGTGTGTTCAGTATGACAATTATTCCTGAAGAACATTATGACACCTATTAGAAACAACTTCGATCGTTACTTAGAATTCACTAAGGAGAGAGGAAGAATTTAGAATCTGCAACGGGAGGAGTAGCTCACCAGTCGCAAACCCTTCTCATGTTGTTTTTCACCCTGCCATTCAACACTTCAGAATTTCAGTCTTCCAACTTTCCAGCAGTCACAATAGTAGCAGCTCGTTTACCAGTGGACTGGGGGGAGTATTTATAGGTGCCACTGGTCGTTATTTTACTGTGTTTTCGACTAAAGCCAGTGACTGATTCTGTTGAAATCACAGTTCTTCGAAGGTTGTCTTAGATGAAAGGACCTTAGTTTGTAGAAGCTTCTATCTTAGATGTTTTACATCTTTGAAGACCCTGGGTCTATCGAAGATACTAGGTCTGTGCTATTGTTTAAACTTCGTTCCATAGATGTCTCTTATTCATTTGAACTACTTTTTCAAAGACTGATTCCTTCGAAAACGAAGAAAGGTTCAAAAATATCAAACCTTTCAAACGGTCATCTGGATCGTTATTGTTTCATTTTTGAAAACTTTTTAAGTGCAAACAAAGGCCTGTATGAAAAGCTCAAGGACTTCGCTTGTTCCACCTCTCCAAGCTGGCCGACCTCATCTTCATCGCTAGGGGCTACCATGTCGACTACTACCCCAAACATCCATATCAAGGCTCCACATAGCTTGATCCAAGACGCATGGAAGGATAGCTCACACTGTGCAACCCAGATCGACGAAGGAGCTTCCCTATCAGTCATTTTGTGGAGACTATAAATACTGGGACTAAAGCTGTGGAAAAATATCTTTTGGCCCCAACTTCTACTTTCAGCCCAAAACCTCCAAGTCGTAATAACTCCTCCAAAAGCTCCCCAACTTTCCTTCCTCACCATTGTACCTATCCGTGTTGCATTGACTTGGCCAATGGATGTAAGAGAATCTCTTCAAACTACCTCAATACTTGTGTGATTTACTTCTATTGCATTTTCTTCTTCTTTCTCCTGGTCTGGTAGAGCTCTCCACTATTTTATGTTAACAGTGTTTCTCGTGATAAAATGCAAAACTAATAATTTTTGAAAGGTTGACGGAAGCTAACAGAGTCTTCATGAAAACTGAACAAAGATTCTACTTCCAAGCAAACAGATTAAAAGAGCCCTTCACTAATACAATGAATGTATCATCCAAGGAATGCATAAAATGTATCTTTATTTAAGATGGAAATACCTGGATACACTTGTTCTTGAGTACAATGAATCAGCGCCTACCTGAGATCTTGTTATCCTCTCTTTGTGCGCATTAATCTGATCATAGAGACAAAGAGAGACAAAAATTTGCAGTAATCTAGCTTCCAAACAATCAATAAACTCCTTTTCAAAGAAAAAATCAATAAACTACGATTTTACCTTACGAATGTTTTTGAGAAGTTTCATATGTTCTTCAGGCATTACTGCCTTAACGGCACCTAAACCACACTTTCTCGCAAGCATTTCAATAAGTGATTTTATCTAGCAACCAAAGCACAAAATGTCTCTCAAAACCTTTGTTACATGCTCATTCTGTTGATGGCGTTAAATAATTAGAAATTAAAAAAAAAGATGTATTTTTTAGTAAATAGAAAAAAGATATGACAACTCATATGCTGAAAATATATCAGGGCCCATTTCTTTAAGAAAAATAAGCATGCATGCAGCTTCTAAAAACATTTTATTAAAATCATGGAGGGTGGTCGCACTTAAGAATAACCAATAACAAATAAAGCCATTAAGGCAAGACTTCTATGCTGATAATAGTATTTAAATTCATCAACAGAAACGTAGGAAGAGCAACGAAAATACAAAAATAAGAAGACAGTGCACCCCAAAAAAAAAAGAAGATAGAAAGTGATTATTTTTTAGTGCAAAAGAACTAAAAGTAGACTTGGAAGAGATGGTAACATTCAAAGCCAAAGCATTAAACTGATGCCAGCAAATATGGCACAAACAGCATTGAAATTTTTCTAACACCATTTAACGTTAATTAAACAGCATTGAATTATTCTAAATAAACACCATTTTAACGTCAATCATGCTTTCAAAAGAACCCGCTTAAAATACATTCATGGTAGTAGGATATGCATAGCATAGCACATGCAATATTTAGAGAAAGTGCACCTTTGCTTTAAAATGATTTTTGGTTTCATCTTTCCATTTCAACAAACCTTCAACTATGCCCTTCAAATGTGTTTCTAATCCATCACTTTTAGACCTAGCAACCAACACTTTAATCAGACCCAAATTTGCCTGCAACAATAAGACAAACTACAATCAGCAAGTGCAGAACAAATCAGCTTCTCTTACAAATTCTACAAACAAAGTGCTAGGGGGGATTTATCGAGGACTATGTAGCTATCAGTTTTTACAATATTCAAATTTCCCATCAAAAAGGAAGGAAAAGAAAAGTTACTTTGATTATTTCTCGATTTTTCCTCTGTAATAGGAGAAATGAAGATGGAAGAAGAGTGTAAGCAGCAGTGATGAGATCGGAGAACTCATAAGTCAAACGAGCTAAACCTTTGATTGCTGCACTAACCATATGCGGCGTTTCACTAACCAGACCTCCTGCAACCTGAGTACAATACAAGGAGCAATGTGAATGGTAATAGAGCAGCTCAAAAATAAGTCAACCAGCTTCGAACTTTCCCAAACTTCTAAAAGAGCATCTATTCCACATGAAAACCAAAATATGATCAAATGACTCAATTTAGGCATCCCTAAGCATGTTTGAGCAACAAGAATTATATTTAAGGCATCTCAATTAAGATACCATATTGAAAAAATGGCGCAGGTTCTCTCTCTTCCCACCACGATTCTCATCTCCGCATACATGTCCAATTTCGACCAGCAAATCATATGCTTTGTTTCTTGTTTTTTTGTTGGTCTGCAAGGAATTCCCAAAAGTTAATGAATAGAAAAACATCAATATAAGCAAACACACATGCGCACATATACATACATACATACAAAGTTACAAACATATATACATGTGTGTATTAACGAGCATGTTTGGAATAACATTTAGTTGAAAGTATTTTAAAGAATTAACAACACCAAAATGCAAAGTAAAAGAGAAAAACTCATCCAAAAAATCTTAAGTGAGCTTTAGATTGTGTGTCAAATAACATCCTATGTATGATTTCTTACAATCCCATACATCCAAAGGATGGATAAAGTTATTGTTGATTAATGATAGAAGCAAACTTTTGACATGCATTATAGGTATGAATTTCTTTATTGCATATAGCATGATGCTCTAAAGACCAATAGCTCATATCAAAATTTAAAACTTGATTAACTGGCAATGGTATATATAATGTCAACCCTAGCAGGTAATTCACATTCCTAGTAACAAGAACTCTGACAAAGACAGCAAAAAACCATAAACAAATGATATCCATGCCTGTCCTATAAATTCAAACAGCAACTTTACAAGGCTCGAATGAATACCTCTTTCAGGGCAAGCAGTATCTCTGTTAAAAAAGCACTGATAAATTCCTGGATCTTTTGCTCGGATGATGGTTCCTAGAAAGAATAGAAACATGTATTTGAAGAAAACAACTCCATGGGTTTCCAGAAATTTTTTTTTTTTTTTTGACGTAAGGTATCCAGAAATTCTTAAGTTGAAGAACCTTGACCAAAAAAAGAACACACCTTTGAAATATGAACAATCAACAAAAATAAGCAATCGAAGCGATAGCGTTTTGCAGAGAAATGACAAGATGCTGTTTCCAAAATCATTAACTGGAGTAGCTCATCCAGCTTCCTTGACCAAAATTCTTCAGAGTCCTAGCACATGTAGTATTCCACCGTCCAGTACAGATCAAACGAACTTAAAATATATTAATTTTTAGAGCAGAGAGCACTGAGTTATACCTTAAGAACAATGGAAAGAATTTTATAAGCTTTCTTTTGGATAAGGCCTTCTTCATCCTGCAGAACAAACGAATGGTAATGGTAGCACTCTTATTTCCACAATACAACAAATGACAAATCACAGGGTCATAATAACCTGGAGTGCAGGTTTAGTAGCACTAAATAGCAGATCAATCTCTTCTTTATCCAGACCAGGCAGGAGTGAAACTGCCAGGTCTAGTCTAAGAGCCCTGCAATGAGAAACAGAAATTTAGATAATTACATAAATTGACAAAAATTCAAAACTCGAATGGGATATGACAAACTACCTTGATCGTGTAATAAAATCTTCATCAGGTAGGTTGTCGACTTGCATAGAAGCTGACTCCTTGGATTGCTTCACCATAACAGTTTGTTTTGTCACTTTAAGTAACTCTATCATATTCTTTTTGAAAAAATTCTTTATGGCTGCTTTATCAGATATAAAGGCAAATGAATGGATTGTAGACTGCCAAACAATCAATGCATGTATTAAAACTCCAGAATACTTACACTAGCAAAATAAAGAAGGAAATATAACAAAGAAAAAAAATTAGATAAATAGTACATAAAGAAACATGGAATATAACATGTCTGGGTTGTAAACTAGTTTGTCGGATAAAATAGAATACATATACATTTTACATAACAAAATATAATTTTTTCATAATGGAATTTCAAGGGGCTACGCAACTTTTTTTCCCAACTTCAAATCGGACAACATCTGGGCTTGAAACTTGCCCAAGATTCCAATGGTTGCCAAAAAAAGGCTTCATATGAATAGACAAATGGAAAAAGTGTTCTCTGAATAAATAAAGAAAGTCAACGTTTACAAATTACAACCAATGGCAACTCACAAATGCCAAGTACCTTACTAATATTAAAGTTAAAAAAAAAAAGTATCATCTCGATCATAATATACAAAGAGCAAGTATTGAGCACCAAATGGACTAGTTTGCCCAACATCCTGATCATATCATAACTAAGAATAGAAAAAGAAATCAGAGTTACCTGCAAGCATCCACCACTGTCATTTGGAACTTCCAAGAAAACTTCAGACAAAACAGACAAAAATTTAGAAGAATACGATTGCAAGGCACGTAAATTTTCTTGTGCTAACTCCATTGTATACATCTCCTTAGCTTTCCTGACAGGAGTACTTAGTTCCTCACCAGGCGTGTCAACTCTCCCCAGAAGCACACTTCTATTTTGTTGTATTAGAATCTACTAGCCACAAAAAAAAGAATACAAGAGCAATACAGCCAAAAGTAAAAAGATCACTTTTATAAAACAATAAAACAAAGAAAATATTGTTCACCTGTAAACTAGAACATATAATCCCATGGAGTTCAGGTTCTTGTCGAAGAGTGTTGCACAGTTCATCATGGATTGCTTTGAAACTAGAAGAAGTATCGGTTGGGTAGTTACAAAAGGCAGGCAGTACAGACCAGAGGGAATAAATAAGACCTTCTGCACTGCGAGCTGAGAAAATATGCCCCTCCCTCTCCAGCTGCAATATCAAACATGATATTATATGATGCACATGAAACAAATCACACAATCCTCAGAAAGTTAGTACCATTTGAGATTTATGCTTCAAAAGCTTGATGATGTCCAAAATATGCCGGAAAAAGAATTGCATATCTGCACCCACTATGTATTGCTTTAATATAGGGAGTACCCATACGTTGGTATCAGAAATATCTTCTGCTTTCAGGTTGAGAGGAATAATGCTTAAGAAATTCTCAGGACCCATTGCAGCTAGCGCTGATCCAAGGCATTCATGAAGCTGCACATTCATTAACTAATCAAGATTAAAAATGAAAATGATGAGAAAGTACCTTTGTCCTCACGCTGCAAGTTCCTTCAACAAAATAGAAGCCTGAGATGCACCAAACTTACAGAAGATGTTTACTAACAAAATCAGAACACTGTCACTCATACATAATAAGAAACACAGATAAAATTTCACATCCTACACATATCTTAATATGGAAACCAAAGATATATGACATCCTATAGAGATCCCATATCTCAATATGAAAACTAATTTTATTTCACAACATATACAAAGCTTAAAACTAATATATCATCATTTAATTTCATCAAAAAATATATATCATGATTTAAGTAAACGAAATCAAAGTTTACCTGACATAAAAACAAAACAATAAATGCCCTGTTCTCAATACCAGAAAAGGAACACCTCAATACTCTACTGCAACTTAAATTTCCCTATTACAGCATTCATTCAAAGTCCACCTTGAACCAAAAGCATGTTAAAAGGTCCAATAATGTGTTGTCTAACTACAAGGCTAAAAAGTAAACACTGGTGTTTCTTGAAAAATAGTCATGACGTAAATTTATATAATTATATTGATAGCATTTTCATCATCCAGCATACCGTCAGAAAGCTAAAACACAAAAACAACTCATAGAAAAGATACATGCTGCTCGTGCAGGATATCCAGTTAAAAAATTAATTCAGTACAACTATACCTGCTTTCTGTAAACAAACTCATCATCAGGAAGGCTCTGTAATTCGGTAAGGTTAAGCACAGTCCCAACCATCAGCTGACTTGAAGATCTACCTGCAAGAAGCAATCAATGTAATCAAACCAAGCTTCAAAAAAAAAAAACTTCAAAAAAGAAAGAAGCAAGCATAGTAGAATAAAATAGTACCACTGAATCAGAACAAATAGGACCAGCAACAACCTTACAAGATGTCTGAAGAGGTAGAAAAAATTCTATATGTATGAAAATTAATATGCGAACCATTTCCTGATATTCTTCAAGACATGGTAAGACAGAGTGATGATATAGTTGTTTAAAAGATTAGTTTCAATAAGACACCTTACTACAACAAGAAAACATAGGTTTTGGGAAAACATTAAGCATCTGCACAGATGACTACAAATGACAGTCTGCAAATATTATTATCCTCATTAACAGCCTAATCCTTGCTAGTTGGTGTTATCTTAATAAACCCATTTTTACTGCTTCAGTTTTGGACTACAGATTAAGTATATACCATCTGCACAATATCAAACTAAATTAAATTCAGCATAACTTCTTATTCCTTTAATTATATTCTTATCTTCTCGCTTGTATATCTTTAATGAAATATCTTTAGTTATCATTACGATTGACCAGACAATGAAAGTCAGCAAAGCATCATTCGTACATGCTCCTAGGTGCAATAATGTCTAACATAACGCATGAAAGATAACCCACCAAACAGAAGTTATACCTAGTTGATCAAATGCTGCAGAGATGATCTGAAAAGCCACATCCCACACAGCGCAATACCTAAAATCAAGCAATCCTTCAATAATAGCACAAATCTTTTCAATGATTGTTGGACCAGACTTCCTCGTTTCTCCCACAGCATACAGGTTAATCTGTTCAACTCCCTGATTAACTAAATTTTCATCAATACAAGAACCAATTAAACTCTTCAATGCCTCTGCTGCAGAAAAAATAGCTTCCTCATGCTCACAAGACAAAATTCCTGCCATGAAGAAAAAGGAGAACATGAGACCATTACGTTACCAGATTACAGATCCAAAACTGAGAAGAGAATGTGATAGATATGAACCTCGAAGGGAAATAAAAATGTCAGGCAACTTTACAATACATGTTTCTCTACTTAAACTGTAAATCTTCTTTATTCCCACATTTAACAAGCGCACTATAGATGCCATATCATCAGCCGATTTCTCCTTTTGAGGAATAGATAAAGCAAATGAGCACAAAAGATCTAGCAATAACTTTGCAGAAAAGTTTGAAGTATTTCCAGAGCAAAGGGTCTGCATAATCTCCATGATGCTCCTCATGACACCAGATTGCTGCATATCCATCAAAACTATGCAATATTTCAGGATCATGTTTGCAGATTTGGTAGAAATCAGGTGGATACAATCCTTCAAAGCAACTAAAACAAATAAAACTTCTCTAGCTCCTTTGGGTTCTCCAGCAGCTGAGCTTGGAGGATTTGATCCACCAAGAAGAAGGAATCTCTCAAAACTTGACGTGATTCCTTCACTTGCACCAACCAGAACTGGTGATCCTTGGAAACTTTGCAGAACATCAGATAAGCAAGAATGAGACTGCCTTCTTACCTTCAGAAAAATAATCAAAGATCAGAGTTACAAATTTCTCTACATAAATTATTGAAAATAGCAATTAAATTGTGTTGGAGTGTCCCAGTACAAGCTCAAACTCTAAGAAATGTTCAAGGCTAGATAATACTCTTGCAAGTAAAGTAATCATCTAACAAGGCTACAAAGAAATATTAATTACAGCATGACTATCACCACGATTTCAATCTCTAGCTAGCAGAGTAGAAGAGATGATCTAATAGAAGCTCTTATTGCAAGTGCAAAATTACAAGGATAAAATGGCCTTTTTTTTATGGAACTTACAAGTAAATAAAATATTGAAAAACTGAACATCTCTTTTTTTTTTTTTTTTTACTAGCTACAGAAATATACTAAATCTTCTTGCTGACACTACATAATTGCCCAAATGCCCACCTCCCTATATAATAAATATTTGCAAAATCCCAATATATTTTCCAAATGTAAAGTTTGCACGTATTACCACAACAACAACAACAACCAAGCATTTATCCCATTAGGTGGGATCGGCTACATAAATCCTTTGTTTCCATTGAGCTCTATCAAATAACAAGTTCTTATTTTATTTCCAAATATGTAAGATCCTTTTAGATAATTTCTTATCATGTCTTATTTGATCTTCCTCTTCTTCTTTTAACACATGCAAAATTTAATAACTCAACTCTCCTTACTGACGTTTCCATCGGCTTACAGTTTATATGTTCAAACTATCTTAGCTGACACTTCCCGAGCTTATCCTCAACTGAGGCTACCTCAACCTTCTCGCGAAAATACTCATTTCCCATCCTATCTTTTCATATATACTTACTCATTCACCTTAGTATCCTCATCTCTGCGACATTTATTTTATTTGTATGATTTTGTTTTGTGAACTAGCATTCTGCATCATATAATATTACTGATCTTACAACTATTCTATAAAATTTACCTTTAAGTTTAAGTAGAATTTTTTTATCACGCAACACACTAGAAGCATTTCTTAACTTTAGCCATCCTGCATGAATTCTGCTGATAATATCTTCATCTATTTCATCGTTATTTTGTATAATTGATTCAAGTATTTAAATTACTCATTCTTCTTAATAACTTGATCATCAACTGAAAGTTTGCACATATTATGGTGTAAACATCTATTAAAAAAAATGCCAAACAATCTGATAATGATATAAATTAGTGCCAAAGAATGACCGCAAAGCTATGATGTAAACTAGTGCCAAAGAATGACTGCAAAGCTATGTTTTTCTAAGACAATGTTATGTAACCCAATATATGACCAAAAAATAAAATAAAATTTTTCGACAATAATTTAATCTATTGAATAAGTGCATTGTCCAAAGATCCTAGAACGTTTTGAGCTATTCTTTTTTGGGTTACGAAAGATTTCTATAATACAAAAAAAAAAAAATACATTTCCCGTGAAGTACCTTAACATTGTGATCTGTAACATAGTTCAGAAGAACTCCGAAAAGAGGTGACACACTCGACCAGTCAACCTTGTCGCCAATAACGAGCATATGCGAGAGACACTTCAATGCTGCCTTTTCCCCATCAGCCGGAAGTGATCCGTGTTCTAAAACTCGAACTAAGCCTTCCGAGAAAAGAGCACCTTTGCTTCTAATAACGGAAGGGGAAACCCTGGGGAGTAGGACTGAAAGGAACGCGAGTATGGCAGTGATGTCCGGGTCGCCGGCAGCGGAAGATGGATCACCAATGAGACGGATAAAGGAAGAGACGGAGGCAGCAAAATATGCGACGGGAGACAGTGACAATCCCTGCTCCTTCAATGCCTGAGAAATGGCGCCGACAGTGGCGCAGAGGTTATGGTGTTCCTCCTGCTGAGAATTCTGGAAGCGATCGAGGACCTCTTCGGCAATGTCGCTGACAAGGAATCCCTTGTTATCCGACAGACGAAGCATCTCCATCTGCGCCTCCATCGAAGGTGAGGGTGTTAGATCCTTCGGATCTCAAAGATGAAATTGAATGTGCTCTCAGATTACGGAGCAACCGTCGCATCTAACAGAGGAGGAGGGAGAAGGAGGAGCCGCAGCCGAAGACGGAAGAACATGGACCGGTCGCGGAAAAAAACCCGTCACGCGTTTCTCCATTTTGCAGGTTGAACCAGCGGTTCGGGCGGTTCCATCTGGTCTACTTCGGTTTAGCTTTTCTGTGATTTTAGAGGAGAACCGGATCGGGCTACAGGCCCATGAATCGCCCTGGCGTGAGGACTAAAATAACATTAATTTAAATAATAATAATAATAATTTTTTAAATTATTTTACATAAATTTTAATATAAAAAAATATAATTTTACTTTAAATGTTCAATAATAATAAAAATATTAACTTTATTTCACATTTTACATCAAAATGCTTGATTCGAATATTTTGATTTGGGATGTAAAATAAAGTTAATATTTTTATTAAAAATTATTAAGTATATGAAGTAAAATAATATTTTTTATATTAGAATTTGTGTAGAATGATTAAAAAATTTTATTTATTATTATTATTTTTTAAAATTAGTACTATTTTGATCCTGATTTTGATCCTTGCATCAAACAGAGCTTAGCCAGACTTATCAAACTGATTTGATCTGATTTTTATAATATTAATTTTAATAAAAAAAAGCCTTAAGCAAAATTCTAAAATATTTTGAACCATCAGATTATGTTCTAACATAAGAAATAGAATTTTGTTGTCCCAATTAGGGAATCCAAAGAAGATTTGATAACCAAATTGAACAAATAAATAATAATAATAACAATAACTTAATTGAAATTAAACCAAACTAACGAAATTAATTTGATTCTAACTTTAGTCACTTCGATTCCAATTGTTATATTTTCAATTGTTCATTTTGATTGTTAGAGCTACGGCCAACTAAAATTATCGATATTTTTTTTATATATATTTTCATATTTTGATTAAAATATATAAATGTTATTGTATAAATATTTCTTCATAGTTTATTAATTTTATTATATTTTTATTATTATATAATTAATTTTTTTCAAAATAAATATATATTTTAATTTTTAGTGAAAGTTATATTATGAAGATGATCATAACTTAGTAGGCATAAATTTTTTTAGTAAAATTTATACCTGTGAATCTCACATTTAATTTGTTTCCAAATGAAAGGTAAAATTGGACACAAATTGAATTTTTTTCACTCAATTATGATTCAAGTCCAAAGATTTTTATACAAAATTTAAGAGCCCTAAATCATCTTTTGATATATATTTAAATCCTAAATTTTAAAATATATATTTAAACTCTAAATTCTAAATCTTAAACACTAAATTTTATGAAGTCTAATAATAAGTAATACTAAGAAGATCAAAGAGTATATTAATATTAAAGAATTTAAAATATATACTTTATTTATTAGAATAGACTTCAAAATAAATTATAAAAAATCAAAGAGACTTAAAATGTAAATTTTCATATAAAATTTTAGCACAGACCTGCATATTAAAGGTATATTTAATTTATAAGTTTTTATTTAATATAACATTTAATATATTTATATATATATATATCTAACAGTCTAATTATATAATAAATATTAATATGTAATTATTTATATAAATTTCTTACTTTATGTGTAATAGTTACTGACATGCATTTATTACAAATTTATCTCATTGATCTTACTTTTAATTAATAATTTTAAATTTATTAAAATATTTAGTATATTTATGTAATAAATATTTCGTAATTATCTTAATTTAAACAAATCGAGTTTTGAATAACTTATCAAAAAATGATATAAAAATTTTAAATATAAATATAATTATAATAGATAATAAATATTTTATAATTATTTGAGTTTCAAAATAAGTTTGATATAAAAATATAATCACTTAACTAAAAATTATTTAATATTCGGTCTTCTTCTTTTGTTGATTCGTTTTTATGAGTACTTGTAAAGACAAAATATTTTTAAAATAATTTTAAAAGAAGAGAGAAGGGTTTGTATAGCAATTAGGAGAGAAGATAATAATAAAACAAATTTATTTGGGGATTGCTGAAAATTTAATTCGATTTCTTGACTTAATTATAGTGAGAAATCAATTGTAAATATTTTATAAATGAAAAAATACAATTTGAGATTTACAAATTATTTTTTCTTTCTATTAAATTATAAAGAATGAAATAATTACGACCAAGTTCCTTATACTGTCGGAGAATTAAATGAATATTATTGGAAAATTATAATAAAAAATTTAGGTATATTTAATAATCAATATAATTAAGGATATCATCCTTCAAAAAATAAAATGGAAGAATTTAAAGAAATAAATAATTTCTTGAAATTAAAAATTTTGAGCCACGTGTCAGATAAATTTTAAATCTTAACATTTAAATTTTTAATTTTTGTTGATTAACTATGTATAAAATTTACTTTAAATTTAATTTAATATGATAAAAAAAATTTATTACTGTTGATGTAAAAAATATATCAAAATAAAATGAAATGACATGATAATTTTTACGTGAAAACCCGAATATCCGGGGGAAAATCACGATGTCGTCTAGGTGATTTAAATTCACTAGTCAAATTCACTTTTTTACAAAGCTTTGTCGTATCTAAATGGAGACCGAATGAGTACAAGAGAGAGAGGCAGCTCGGCCAGAAAGAGCAAAAGAGCGGAAGAGAGAGTGACGCCTTAGCTTCTCCTCCTTTCCCTTATTTATAGCTTGGAGAGGAGGGAATATTATAGGTACAGTCTGTCACATCTGATATCTATTCTTACAAAAAATGATTAAGCAGTGGACTCCCATGCTGCCTTAAATGCTGAGTTGACACAGTAGTATGGAGAGTACGATCTGATGATATTTGTTTGAGAAGCTATTCAAAAAGGGGCTACTATTCGACAAGAAGCTGCTGTTCGACAAGGGGTATTACAGAAGGTTATAACAATTACGTACTTATATATGATATACAATAGGTTATTAATTCATGAAAGTATACTTGTAATTTAATTAATAATTTAATTCACATAATTCGATATGTGGGCCCATTATTACTTAATTGAACTATTAAAACTTAGAATTAAAAAAAAAACTTACTTGTAATGGAATCACAATTTTAGAGACTCATGTATAATTTACCTTTTATATTATTTAGCAAAAAATAAAATCCAAATCCGTCCAACAAAACTCTGCAAATATCGAGAATGAGAACAGAGCATGCGACATTATGTTGAATAAAATTTGATATCTATAAATCATATATTAGACTTTAGATTCCATTCAATTATGGAGTATTAAAAAAATATGATTGCCATTTCATGAAAATATTAAAAATATATAAATACATCTCCAATAAACAAATAACTAATCTATTAAGTATTTAATTTACATTTCCTCCAATATTATTTTGATATTATTTTGATATTACGTTATATTATTTAGAAAAAATAATTATTTGATTTAATGACATCTATAAATAATTTTCAATTAAATTATAAAATTATTAATCTAGATATCACATATATTACATTCAATCGAGTGTTGTATTAGAGAGTTATCGGGATCCGCAATTAGATCGAGCTGAGTTCAAGACGATAAAAAATCTAGGTAATGTTTGGTAATTATAGGACGGTCTAAACTTTACGGACCTGGCTGTAATTTATCAAACACATTATTTTTGAAATTCAAATATTTAACTAATAAATATTACAAACGCATTTATCATCCACTAAGGCCACTCCATTCTATTACTGTACATATCATAATATCATTTCAACGTTCTAACAGGACAGCATATCGCTAAAATAGGAGATCATAATAAATACTCATAATTAATGCAACACTGAGCAACGTCACAGGCGGCGGCGGGGGCCGCCGGCGGCGAGCCGGGCGACGAGGTCTAGCGAGTTGCAGGTAACCCTTCGAGCCTCGGAGACGCGGGCCGAGACTGGGCGGCGGGTGGCGACGGGAAGCCTGCGAATGGCATCGAGACACGTGTCTTCGTCGGTGAGAGCGGCGCTAACCCACGTCTGGGCGTTGTCCAGCTGCCACCGGAAGCTGACGCGGCGGAGCCGGCGAAGCTCCCCGGCTGCGCGAGCCAGCTGGTCGGCGGAGTCCGAGATCTGCTCGGCGCAGTCGCGGACGGCCGGCGGAGGCGGAGGGGTGAGGCGGCGGAGGAAGGAGGCGGCGTTGCGGGCGGCTGATCCCGCGGCGCAGACGCAGTCGACGGCGAGGGCAGCGGGGGTCGTGGCGGCGGAGGTGGCGAGCGTGCGGACGCACAGGTCGGGGTAGCTGGCATGGGCGCAGGACGCCGTGACTAGGGATGATGGAGGAGCTGAGCTCTTGCCTCCAGCAGAGCGGGCCTGGCCGGTGCCGGCGCCGACGAGGAGGAAGAGGGAGAGGAGGAGAGCGGGCATGGTGGCCGGTGGCAGCTGCAGCATGATCAGCAGACCAGGAGGCAAATTGAGTGGGGAAAGAGGACGGAGACTGCGGCGGACAAGTTTGTTTATTACTTCGATTCTGAAGAAATGGCCCTTCATTTTAACTTAATTGCAATTTTACCACCAAATTATTCCTAGGGCAGCTAAGCAAATTAAAATTAAAAAAGGGATAATTACCTTACATGCCACACAATTTAATTTTATTTATGCATTACTCATTCATTCTTAATCAATTATATTATACACACTCAAAATATTACAAAATCTTACATACACACATTTGAGTTAAAACTTAATCAAAATCTATTTGAAAAAAAAATCTATTATTAAATCATTAAAATTATATTTTCTCTTAATGGTACATATTTTTTCTCTTCCTTAATACCACACTAAAGTGTTGATTTGTTTTAAAATCAATTCACATCGTGGATGTCTCATTCTTTTACCGTGGTTTAACATTAAGATTTTAATATTTTCACTCAAAATATATTTAAATATCCTTAAAATAATACGATGAACGGTCCAGATTTTTTGTAATCTAACTATAATTAAGTTATTGAAAAATTATGATTACTAATTATAATAAAAATAAGTCAAAATATGTGTATGTAAGATTTTATAATATTTTGAGTGTGCATAGCGTAATTAATTAAGAATGGATGAGTAAAACATAAATAAAATTAAATTGTGTGGCGTGTAGTTAATTATTTTAATTAAAAAATTCATTGTATAAATACTCATATTTTATTCAAAATTCAAAATAAAATCAATTTAATTAATATCTATAACAAATATTTAAATTAAAAGAAAAAATTACAAAATAAATACTTAAGACATTCTGCATTATTTAAAATATGCTTATATAATTCATATGCACATAAAAATGATGCATAAAATATATATCTTTTGTGTTTTATACTTCACCTCTATAAAACACAAAAGTTATTAAAAATTCAATCACTCGCTCTAACTCTATGAACGATCTCCCAATCGCACTAGATTATATAAAATTCTCTTATCATGTGATACACAATATATGATCCCTAGTGGAATCTTATAAGAGTATAAAATTTTAAGAGGACGTTTAATTCAATGTTATCTTGATATTATGTTATGTTAATTTAATGATATCTATAAATAATCTTCTATTAGATTATAAAATTATTAGTCAAAAGATGACATCTAGATTACATAATATAATACCAGAATAACAACGAACAAAACGCTCCTTTAAAGAAACGCATGCATAACTACATACATGAGCACATATTTATATAAATAAATATGTATATATGTATATTTATGAATTGATACATATTTATGCGCATATATATATATATATATGTATGTACATTAATTAATATTTTTTGTATATGCTTAAATACAAAGTTATATTTATGTATCTACTATTATTGGAATATAAGATGGCAAAATATTAAAATAATGGGATAAATGATAAAATATAAAAATTTCTTTTCGAATCATGCATCGGCACTAGGGGTGGCAATATATGACCCGACCCGACCCGAACCTGAACCCGAAATCGACCCGCAAATTTTGGGTATGAGTCATTAATTTTGACTCATTTATTAAACGGATCAGATTCGGGTTGGGCATAATTGGGTCGGGTAGAGTTCTGATTCGGCATTTATCAAAAATTATCCTATAAACGGGTCGGATCGACCCGCCAACCCTACCCATTTATTAATCAGGTTGGGTTTGGGTCATAGATTTTGAACTCGAACCCGACCCGCTAACCCATTTTGCCACCCCTAATTGGCACTGCTCTGGTCAGTAGCACTAGTACTCCAAATTACAATACTGTTTCTATCACAGCGTGTAAATTAAAATAATAAGTTTTAAATAATAAATAATATTCAAATTTTTATATAATTTTTAAATATAGCATGGGAATATCATTTTTAAAAAATTAATAAAATATAAAATAAAATAAATAAATATATAATATAGAAAATAGACTATTTCTAAGTTCTCACAAGTCATTCACATTTTTATGCTTAAAAGCCACCATACTACTCGCACAATCACATAAATTTTTTAATATTATTTTAAAAATAAATATAATTTTTTTAAATACAATATCTTCTAGTTTTTGACATTTAAATCTTTATTCATTAATTTGAGTTTAATAAAAAAATTATATAAAATAATAAATAAATAAATTTATTACTTATTTGCTATCACAAAATAATCTCATATTGCTATCATTCTCTTATAAAAAAATTATAAAATAAAAATAGACAAACATTTTTATTGGAAAAAAGAGGAGAGAGGCTTCATAATTAAATTTGACTATATAAAAATTTAAATATTAATTATTATATATATATATATATTAATATTAAAAAAATTAATTTAAAAAATTTGACATAATTAATTTATATTTTATAAAATAAATAAAATATAAATTTTGGTAAATTAAATAATAAACTATATAAATTCTTGTAAAAAGATATATATATATATATATATATTATTGTGCATTATTTTTATCAAAATAAAATTAATTTAATAAAATTTGAGATAATTAATTTTTATTTTATAGAATAATAAAGATTTCTACATGAATCTAATAAAATTTGATATTCGTGTAATTAAATATCACATTGTACTGTAAAGATTTTTATATTATTTATTTATATAAATTAAAGGAAAATTCACTGCTCATCATTAATTAAAAAATATTTATATTTATGAATTTAATAATAAAATATATAAGTTCTTGTAATACTTATAAATTATTTATCTAACGGCAGCAGTTAACTAATCCGAAATATATTTATTTGATTAATTTTTGTAATTATGATTATATTATTATTCAGTTAATTAAAAACAATTAAATTACTCAACTTTTGCCAGACGAGCAGAACGTTATAGGAGACAACTTTTCCACGTCACGTGACTGGAGGAGATTGTGGGGAAAATAGAAGGCCCACCACGTGATTTTTCCTGTCTGGCAGAGAAATTTAAGTAGGACAGATGGATTGGTTGGAGTTGTTTTTTTTTTTCTCTCTCCTGAAAAGGTAGGATTTTTTTTTAGTTGAAAATTTTAAAGAGCTAAATTTTTATTTATTAATATTTTAAAATTAATATATATTTAATAATTTTATTTTTATTTAATATTAAAATTTAATGTTATTTTACATTTATATAAATTTTAATATAAAAATTAATTTATTTTATATTTTACATATTTTTCAATTTTAAGATTATATTTGTGTTATTCAAAAATATTTTATAATATTTTAGAATTTTTTAGGAAGAGCTTTTACGTATCATTTTAAATTTACATAAACACACACTTAAAAGCTTTAATTTCATTCATTCACACAAGATTTTGCCATTTTGATGCGACTAAAATGAAAAGGTGATTCTTTATGCTTTAAATTTTAAGAAAAATTACTTAAATTATACTTAAATTAAGATGTCTTTTAATTAAAATTTTATCAAATTTAATGAGAATAAATTTAGTATGAATTTGAAAATGCCCACAAATAGCCATAATTAGGTTATGATTCCCTAAGGCATATAATTGAAATATAACAAACTTTCTGTGTTGACTCGCCTAAGAAAATGAGAATATGAGTTAAACTATATATATATATATATATATATATATAAAGTTCATACGTTACATTATAGAAATAAAGAGAGCATAAAGTGATCACATTGAGATATAGGCTATCGGCTTAAAAGCTATAATAGAAGTGGAGAAAATAAAAGATAGCTTGAGGACTTAAACCCCTCAATTCGTAGCTCAGATCAGCATCAAATTCGAAGAAGTTTAGATGATGATCTCGTACAAAATTCGTCCAACTAAAGATCCTTTCACTAGATAGATAGGCGGCGACCGTGGTAGCACGGTGATGGCGGCTACATAGCGATGATGATGGCACCACGGCAGCTTCACGACGGTGGTGGCTGTAGCTTCTGTAGTGACAACGGTGGCTAAGGTGGCCAATGGTCAATGCAAGGGGTGAAGTTTAATGGCGCAAAGTTGTTTTCATGGGCTTTACTATATGTTTATTTAAAAAAGCCTAAGTTATACTTTTCTTTGGGCTAACTATAAAACTAGAAAAAGTTGAGGGGCAATTCCATAAAATAAAAAAAAAGTAGGGGGCAAGCCCATAAAATAAGTAGTAGTGGGTGGCCAACCATAACTTGTGAGCTTAAGAGAGATTTAGGTCAACTTGACCCAACATACAAATCTTTAACTCAAAAATAACCTAAAATACATATCACTCTAAAATAATGAAAAAAACTAAAACCTCACTTTCTCACATATAATACATCGTAATCAATAATAATAAAAATAGCTCCTCCCAAGCTAAAGTCTAATATTGATGTTAGAATCAGTATGGAGGATGTTCTACATCAGCTCTCCCTAATTGCGAAGAGCTCGTCTCCATTGTGTGGTGCTCCTAATATTAATATATAATAATTAAGTGTCTAAGTGCTAGTATTTTATTCAAATACAATCAAATAGTATCGAGTAACTATATATTTGCACGTATTCAATTAAAATAACTGAAAATATAATGAATTGATTTACAAGTACATGTGTTCAACTTAAATTGACTAATATAATAACAAGTAGCTATATAATTGCTAGTAGTTAATCATAATACACAAACATATAACAAATCTATTTTTAAAGGCATGTATTCAGTTGAAATACATCAAACTTTATTTAAATAGTTGTATAACATTTGGTATTCAACTAAAGAATTACTTTATGTATCAAAGTAATTTTTAAATATGTTGATGTAACAATAAATAGCTGAATATTACTAGTATCCTATTAAAACATCTCAAAATATAATGAATTGGTAGATAAGCACTAATAGTTAGTGCAAATACACGAAAATAGCATTGAATAGTTGTACAATCACAAATATCTAGTTAAAATTACTTGAAATATAATGAACTAGTAACAAAATACGTGTATTTAATATAAATTCATTGATATAATAATAAATATTGTGTAATTGCATTGTTCAATTAAAATACACTAATATTGTAACGAATATGTCTCTAGAGGCATGTATTTAGTAAAAATTTAACGATATATCATCAAAAAATTATATTATTGCTTGTATTCTTTTTAAACACTATGATATGCATCAAATTAGCCTTTAAAAGTTTGTGTAATGTTGAAATACAATAATATAATTATAAGTTGCCATAAATTACTAGTGTTTTATCAAAATCCCATGATACATAACAAAGAGGATTTTAAATGCTAGCATTCTGTTCAAATAAATTTAAATAGTATCAAAAAATTGCATAATTGTAACTATTCAGTTAAAATAATTAAAAATATAATGAATTGATTTCTAAATATGTGTATTTAGATGAGATACATTGATGATAGAATGAATAATCACAAAATTGCTAGCATTTTATTATAATACAACGATATGTAAAGAATCTCTCTAAAAATGTGAAATCAACTAAAATATATCGATATATCAACAGAATATAATCACTCGTAAATTAAACTTTCTTGATATATATAAAAATGGTCTCTAAACAAATGTATTAAGTTGACATACATTGACATAATAATGAATAGTCACAAAATTATTAATATTCTATTAAAATATCTTCGTATTTAATAAATCGATATCTAAATATAAGTATTCTGTTCAAATATATTGTAAAAGTTTCAAATAGCTATATAATTGAAAGTTTCGAGTTAAAGTAATTGAGAATGTAATGAATGTCTAAAAATATATGTATTCCACTTAAATTCATGATATAGTAATGAATTATTATATAATTACTGGTGTTCAATTATAATATAGTGAGATGTTTCGAATCTGTCTCTAAAAAAGCATTTATAACTGTAGTGCATTAATATATCATTAAAAAAATTATGTAATTTCTGTTACTCAATTAAAATACTCATATATATATATATATATATATATATTAAATTTATCTTTAAATGCTAGTATTAAATTGAGATATATCGATATAACAATGAATAGGTGTAATAGTATCAAATAGCTATGTAATTACAATTAATGGAAAAGCAATAAATCATTTATAAATATTTGTATTCAACTTAAATTTAAGGATAAAATAATGAATAGTTGTATAATTGCTGGTATTCAGTTATATTATAATAATATGTGACAATACACCTTAAAAAGCATGTATTCAATTGAAAGGCTTAGAATAACATAAAATAATTCCATAATTATTGGAATTCAATTAAAGTATCATAATATATGTCAGATTGCTCTCCAAATGCATTTATTCAGTGGAAATATGTTGATATAACAACGAAGAGTGATGAGAATTATCAATATTCCCTGGCGTTATCTTAACACGTAATGATCTAGTAGCCAAATACTAATATTTTGTTTCAATACTTGAAAGTAGCATTAAATAGCTACATGATTGCAAATATCTAGTAAACATAACACGAAATGTAATGAATCATTCTCCAAAATCAATTGTTCAAATTAAATACATAGATATAGTAAGAAATTTTTAAATAACTGTTATGATTCAATTAAATACATTAATAAGTATTGAACAGGTCTCTAAATCAGCGTATTTAGTTGAAATACCTTGATAAATCATTAAATAAGTGTGTAATGCCAGCATTTATTTAAAATACTTTTGTATGTATCGAACTAGTCTTTAAATGCATTTATTCAGAAGAAATACATCAATATAATATTGGCTAGTTATAAATTTGCTAGAACTTTATTAAAATACTCTAATATATCATGAATCGGTTCATAAATGCAAATATTATGTTCGAATACAATAAAATAACATCAAATAAGCATATAAGTCTAAATATTCAATTAAAATAACTTGAAATATGATTAATTAGTCTTAAATGCGTGTACTCAATTAAATTGCATCGATATAGGAGTGAATAGTTATTAAATTATTGATATTTTATTACAAAATCAAGATATGGAATGAATCTACATCTAAATGCCAGAATCAAAATGAGATACATTGATATAACAATGAATATATGTACAATTATATATATTCTTCTGCAAAAACGTGATTTGTAATAAATTGATGCTTAAATGTTACATAGAAACAGTATCGAATAGATTTGTAATGGCAAGTATTTAGTTAAAATAAATGAAAATAAAATGAATCTATGAATGTTTGCATTCAACTTATATTTATTGATGTAATAATAAATAATTATATAATTACTGGTATTTGTTATATTACAATAATATGTGATGATATGCCTCAAAAAACATGTATTCAATTGAATGGATTCAAAATATTATGAAATAATTTAATAATTATTGGAATTCAATTAAAGTACCATAATATATATCGAATTGTTCTCCAAATGCACTAATTCAGTAAAAATATGTTGATAAAACAATGAAGAGTGATAAGAATTATCAATATTCACTTGTGATATCTTAATATGTAATTATTTAGTATCCAAATACTAATATTCTGTTCTAATACTCTAAAGTTGCGTCAAATAGCTATAGGATTGCAAATATCAAGTAAACCTAATATGAAATAAAATGAATAACTCTCCAAATTCAATTATTCAATTTAAATTCATCGATATTGAAATATATTTCTAAATAACTGTTATGATTCAATTGAAATTCATTAATATATGCTGAACTTGTCTCTAAATAAGCATACTTAGATGAAATACCTTGACAAATCATTAAATAGGTGTGTAATTGACAACATTTATTTAAAATACCATGGAATGTATCGAATTGGTCTTTAAATGCATTTATTCAGTTGAAATATATCGATATAACATTGACTAGTTATCAATTTTCTAGTATTTTATTAAAATATTCCAATATGTTACGAATCGGTTCCTAAATGCAAATATTATGTTCGAATACAATAAGATAGCATCGAATAAGCATATAAGTCTAAATATTCATTTAATATTACTTGAAATTTGATTAATTAGTCTCTAAATGCATGTATTCAGTTGAATTGCATCGATATAGGAGTGAATAGTTAATAAATTATTGAAATTCTATTACAAAATCAAAATATGGAACGCATCTATATCTAAATGCTAGTATTAAAATGAGATACATCGATATAACAATGAATAGGTGTACAATTATATATATTCTTCGGAAAAAACGTGATTAGTAATAAATTGTTGTTTAAATGTTTGTATTTTACTTAAATACATAGAAATAATGTCGAATAGCTATGTAATTATAGATATTCAATTAAAATAAATGAAAATGTAATGAATCATCTACAAACATTTGCATTCAACTAAAATTTAATAATATAGCAATGAATAGTTGTATAATTACTGGTATTTAGTTATATTACAATAATATGTGATGATATGCCTCAAAAAGCATGTATTCAATTGAAAGGCTTCAAAATATCATGAAATAATTTCATAATTATTGGAATTCAATTAAAGTACCATAATATATGTTGTATTGATCTCCAAATGCACTTATTAAGTAGAAATACATCAATATAATAATAAAGAGTCGTAAGAATTATCGATATTCCCTTGCGATATCTTAATCTGTAATGATCTAGTGTCCAAATACTCGAAAGTAGCATCAAATACTTATATGAATGCAAATATCTAGCAAAAATAATATAAAATATAATGAATCACTCTCTAAATTAAAATTATTCAATTTAAATTCATCGATATTGTAATATATTTTTAAATAACTATTATAGTTCAATTAAAATTCATTAATATGTGCCGAACAGGTCTCTAAATAAGTGTATTTAATTGAAATACCTTGATAAATCGTTAGATAGGTGTGTAATTGCTGGCATTTATTTAAAATACCTTGGTATGCATTGAACTAGACTTCCAATGTATTTATTCAGTTAAAATACATCGATATAGCATTGACTAGTTATAAATTTACCAATATTTTGTTAAAATACTCTAATATGTTACGAATCGGTCACTAAATGCAAATATTATATTCAAATACAATAAAATAGCATCAAATAAGCATATGTCTAAATATTCAATTAAAATAAACTGAAATATGATGAATTAGTCTCGAAATGCGATACATTTAGTTGAATTGCGTTGACATAGGAGTGAATAGTTATTAAATTATCGATATTCTATTACAAAATCAATATATGGAAAGGATCTACATCTAAATGCTAATATTAAATTGAGATACATTGATATAACATTTAATGATTGTACAATTATATATATTCTTCTGAAAAAATATAATTTGTAAAAACTCGATGTTTAAATATTTGTAGTTTACTTAAATACATAAAAATAGTATCAAATAGCTATATAAATTCAAGTATTTAGTTAAAATAAATGAAAATATAATGAATCATCTATAAAAGTTTGCATTCAACTAGAATTTGACGATATAGCAATGAATAGTTATATAATTACTGGTATTCTATTATATTACAATAATATGTGACGATATGTCTTTTTTTATTCAACAAATGGTCTCAAAATATTGTGAAATAGTTCAATAATTATTGGAATTCAGTAAAAGTATCAAAATATGAATCAGATTGTTCTCCAAATGCACTTTTTCAAAATAAACACATTAATATAACAATGAAGAGTGAAAAAACAATTAATGAATCATCTATAAATATTTGCATTTAACTTAAATTTAACGATATAATAATGAATAGTTGTATAATTACTGGTATTCAGTTATATTACAATAATATGCAATGATTTACCTCAAAAAGCATGTATTCCATTGAAAGGCTTCAAAATATCGTGAAATAATTCCATAATTATTGGAATTTAATTAAAACATCATAATATATGCCGGATTGTTCTCCAAATGCACTTGTTTAGTAGAAATGCGTCGATATAACAGTAAAGAGTCAAAAAAATTATCAATATTCCCTTGCAATATCTTAATATGTAATAATCTAGTGTCCAAATATTAATATTCTGTTCTAATACTAGAAAGTAGCATCAAATAGCTATATGATTGCAAATATCTAAGAACAATATTATGAAATATAACAAATCACTCTCCTAATTCAATTATTCAATTTAAATTCATCGTTATTGTAATATAATTTTAAAAAACCGTTTTGGTTCAATTAAAATTCATTAATATGTGTTGAACAGGTCTCTAAATAAGTACATTTAGTTGAAATACCATGATAAATAACTAGATAGGTGTGTAATTGCCAGCATTTAATTAAAATACCAAGTATGTATCGAACTAGTCTTTAAATGTAAATAATTCTGTAGAAATAGATCAATATAACATTGACTAGTTATAAATTAGCCAGTAGTTTATTAAAATACTCCAATATGTTACGAATCAGTCCCTAAATGCAAATATTATGTTTGAATATAATAAAATAGCATCGAATAAGCATATAAGTTAAAATGTTCAATTAAAATAACTTGAAATGTGATTAACTAGTCTCTAAATGCAACACATTCAGTTGAATTGCATTGATATACAAGTGAACAGTTATTAAAGTATTGATATTCTTTTACAAAATCATGATATGGAACAAATCTACATCTAAATGCTAGTATTAAATTGAGATACATCTATATAATAATGAATAAGCGTACAATTATATATATATTTCTGACAATACGTGATTTGTAATAAATTGATGTTAAATGTTTGTATTTCACTTAAATATATAGAAATATCATCGAATAGCTATGGAATTGCAAGAATTCTGTTGAAATAAATGAAAATGTAAGGAATCATCTATAAATGTTTGCATTCAACTTAAATTGAACGATATAGCAATGAATTATTTTACAATTGCTGGTATTCAATTATATTACAATAATTTGTGACGATACGCCTCAAAAAACATGTATTCAATTGAAAGGCTTCAAAATATTGTGAAATAATTCATAATCATTGGAATTGAATTGGAGGCCCATAATATATGGGGGATTGTTCTCCAGATGCACTTATTAAGAAAAAATACGTTGATATAACACTAAAGAGTCAAAAGAATTATCAAATTTTCCTTGTGATATCTTAATATGTAATAATCGAGTGTCCAAATACTAATATTCAATTTCAATAGTCAAACGTAGCACCAAAAAGTTATATGTTTGCAAATATCTAGTAAAAGTAATAAGAACTATAATAATTCACTCTCCAAATTGAATTATTTAATTTAAATTCATCTATATTGTAATATAATTTTAAATAACAATTATGGTTCAATTAAAATTCATTAATATGTGCCGAACATGTCTCTAAATAAGTGCATTTAGTTGAAATACCATGATAAATAGTTAAATAGGTGTGTAATGGCCAGCATTTATTTAAAATACCAAGCATGTATCGAACTAGTCTTTAAATGCATTTATTCTGTAAAAATAGATCAATATAACATTGATTAGCTATAAATTTGCCAGTATTTATTAAAATACTCCAATATGTTACGAATCGGTCCCTAAATGCAAATATTATGTTTGAATATAGCAAAATAGCATCGAATAAGCATATAAGTCAAAATATTCAATTAAAATAATTTGAAATGTGTATTTGTAGGTATTACATTAAAACACAATCAAACGTCCCAAATAGAGGTCAAATATCGATTTTTGATTAAAATTCATCAATATAGCAAGAATTAGTCGTGTAATCTGAGTATTATGTTAAAATACCTTCATATAGACAATATCAAAGTCAAATTGCTTATATTCTCTTTAAATATAATAAAAACTAATTGAATACTTATATAATGACTAGTATTTAGTTAACATAACTTATTCAATAATAAATCGTACTCCAAATGCCTGTATTCCACTTGAATTCAATGTAATGTAATGAATAGTGGTAAGAACATCACTGTTCAACTCAAATTGATTAATATGTCATAAATCAGTCTCTAAAAGAGCCTATTCTTTTAAACTTATCGATACACTGATAAAAAGATCTATAATTATAGATATCACATTAAAACTCAATCAAATGTCTTTAATAGATTGCCAAATATTAGTTTTCAATTGAAATACATCATTATGGAAAACATTAGTTGTGTAATCAGAGTATTATGTTAAAATATCTTCGTATAGGAAAGATCAAAGTGAAATTGTATATATTCCCTTCAAATATAATAAAACTAATTGAATACTCACACAATTGCTTGTATTTAGCTAACATAACTTATTATGCAATGAATCGTACTCTAAATGCTTCTACTCCACTCTAATTCAACATAATGCAATGTATAGCTACAAAAACATCACTAGTCAATACAAATTCTTTAATTTGTCATAAATCAGTCTCTAAAAGAGCCTATTCTCTCAAAATTAATCGATATAATGACAAAAAGATAGGTAATTATAGGTATTACGTTAAAACACAATCAAACATCTCTAATAGATCACCAAATATCGATTTTTGATTGAAATACATCAATATAGCAAACATTAGGTGTGTAATAAGAGTATTATGTTAAAAAGCTTTCATATAGACAAGATTAAAGTCAAATTGCATATATTATTTTAAAACACAATAAAAACTAATTGAATACTCACACAATTGCCTATATTCAGTTAAAAATAACTTATTATGCAATGAATTGTACTCTAAATGCTTGTACTCCACTTGAATTCAACGTAATGCAATAAATAGCTTCAAAAGCATCACTATTCAACTCAAATTCATTGATATATCAAAAATCAATCTCTAAAAGAGCTTATTCTCTTAAAATTAATCTATATACTGATAAAAAATTGTGTAATTGTAGTTATTACATTAAAACACAATCAAATGTCCCTAATAGATCGCTAAATATTAATTTACAATTGAAATACATCAATATAGCAAATATTTGGTGTGTAATCAGAGTATTATGTGAAAGAACCTTCATATAGAAAAGATCAAATTCAAATTGCATATATTCTCTTCAAATACAATAAAAACTAATTGAATACTCACACAGTTGCTTGTATTCAGTTAAAATAACTTATTATATAATGAGTTGTACTCTAAATGCTTGTACTCCTCTTGAATTCAATGTCAAGCAATGAATAGCTGCAAAAACATCTATTCAGCTCAAATTAATTGATACATAAATCAGTCTCTAAAAGAGCATATTCTCTCAAAATTAACTGATATACTGACAAAAAGATATGTAATATATGTATTACATTAAAACGCAAACAAATGTCTCTTATAGATTGCCAAATATCGATTTTCGATTAAAATACATTAATATAGCAAATATTAGTTGTGTAGTCAGAGTATTATGCTAAACAACCTTCATATAGACAAGATCAAAGTCAAATTGCATATTTTCTCTTCAAATACAATAACAACTAATTGAATACACACACAATTGCTTTTATTTAGTTAAAATAACTTATTATGCAACAACCCATAATCTAAATCCTTGTACTCCACTCAAATTCATTGATATGTCATAAATCAGTTCCTAAAAGAGGCTATTCTCTTAAAATTATTTGATATACTAACAACAAAATATGTACTTATAGGTATTACATTAAAACTCAATCAAATGTCTCTTATAGATTGCCAAATATTAATTTTCGATTGAAATACATCAATATAGTAAATATTAGTTGTGTAATTAGAGTATTATGTTAAAATACCTTCATATAGACAAGATCAAAGTCAAATTGCATATATTCTCTTCAAATACAATAAAAATGAAATCAGTCTCTAAGAGATAAAATCCTAGCTGTCTCTTAGAACTTGAGGTGTGATGGTATACTGAGCAAACAAGATGATTGTACTCTGTAGGTGTATAAGTATTAAGAAACTCAATCAAATGGTCCATCAGGGCCAGATCGCCAAATAAATTATATAAAAAACATTAGTCGGGTGTAATCGAGAGTATTATGTTAAGGGCATACCGCTTAGTAGTAGGACAAGATTAAAGCAAATGCATTATATTCTCTTGAAGAATAATAAAATTTAAAGTTGATTATTACACAATACTTGTTTCGTTAAAAATAACAGTGTGTATATAGATGAATGCGGTACTCTAAATGCTGATACTCCACTTGAGATGGTTAATGGGTGAATGTAATGAATAGCTGGGCAAAAAAACCTCACTATGTCAACTCAAATTCATTTGATAATGGTCAAAAATAAATCTCCTAAAAGAGGCCTATGTCTGTACTTAATCTAGATACTATGTAAAAAAGATGTGAATTGTAGGTATGTAATTAAACAATCAATCAGAAAGTCCCAATAGCTTGTTGTAATATTCAATTTTCGAGTTGAGGAATACATCAATATAGCAAAGCATTAGTTTTGTAATTAGAGTATATGTGTGTAAAATGACCGTCGGTATAGACAATATCAAAGGTGAATTGCATATATTTCTGTTCAAGATGCAACCAGAAAGACGTAACTACAAACGGCACGACAATTGCTTGTATTCAGTTTTAAATAACTTGGGTTATAAAATCCAATCGTATATCTAGAGATACTTGTACTTCACGTTTAATTTAACGTAATGGCATGGAATATCTGCAAAAGAGAAATCACATTCAACTCAAAGTTCAGGTCGGATATGGTCAAAGAATCAGTCTAAAAGAGGCCGTGATGTCATTAGAATCAATGTCGATGGTATACGTGACAAAAGAAGTGTAGTTTTAGTATTTACATTAAACGCAATCGCGATAGTCCGCTGACTTAGATCGTCAAATATAAATTCTCGAATTGAAAATACAATAATACGAATTATGAGGTGTGTTTTTAAAGTCAGCAGTATTATGTAAGACAATCGATCTGTGTAATGGCAATGAACAGCGGCGAAAAAACATTACTATTCAGACGTGGCAGGCACTTTGACGATTAGTGTATGGTCATAATCATCTCAAAAAAGGCCTATTCTTCTGTAAACGTTGAAGCGATATAACTTGAAGAAGAAAGACGCGTGGTATTCGCATTTATTACATGTAAAACGCGAATCCAAATGTATGTTCTAAAGATGAGCCAAAGTATCGCGTTTTTCGATTAGAAAACATGAAGTATAGGAGCTAACATTAGGTGATATAGAGTTATTATGTTAAATAAACCTTGTATATATAGACAATATCAAAGTCAAATATGCTATATTCTCTTCAAATATAACAAAAACTGAATTGAATATGCATATAATGGTGCTAGCAATTCAGTTAAAAAACTTATTATTAATAATCATGTGTGCTCCAAGATAGTGCTTTTTCTACGTTGAAGGTTCAACGTAAATGCTAGATAGCTTTGCAAAAACACACCATTCTAACTCAAATTCAATCATATAAGCTAATATGGCAAGTCTCTAAAATATCCTATTCTCTGTTAAACTAGTTTGATGTATTACTGACTAACAAATGTTGTACTTGTAGGGTATAGATATTAAAACTCAATCAATATTGGTCCATCACCAGATCGCGCAAATAAATATATATAAGAAAGAAGTTAGTGGTGTGTAATGAGAGTATTATGCTTGAACGATACCTAGTATAGTAGACATAGATTAAAGTCAAATTTGCTATATTCTCTGTGAAGAATAATAAAACTAATGATGAATTTGATTACACAGAAATACTGCGTGATTCAGGGTGTAAGAAGGTAGACATGTGTATTATTAGCATGAAGTCGGCATTTACTCTAAATGTATTATACTCCGCTTGAAGTTTAAATGTAGATGTAGAGATGAATGAATGCGCAAACAACCTCACTAATTCAACTCAAAATCTTCAGTGGATATGTTCAGAAAAGTAGAATCTCTTAAAAGGCTATTCTCTTAACTTAATCTATATTATTGTTAATAAAAAGATGGTGTGAATTGTAGTATTACATAAAAATCCCAATCAAATATCTCCAATAAGCTTGTTAACAAGTTATATTTGGTCGATTGAAATACGATCAATATAGTGCAAAGCATTTATTTGTAATTAGAGTATTATGTGTAAAAATACTTCGTATATAGACGAATATCAAAGTAGAAAATTGCAGGTGATATTCTGTTTCAAATCAAAGACTAACTAGACAAACCACACCAATTGCTTGTAATTCATTAAATAAACTTGTTATAGATAATCAATCGGTTACCGTCTAAAATTTTAACTTCACTGTTAATGGTTCAACGTAAGCAGGATGGAATATCTGCAAAAAAGCATCACATTCAACTCAAGAGTTGCATCGATATGTCAAAATCAGTCCCTAAAGAGGCCGTATTCTGATTAAAATCAAGTCCCATTATACTGACCAAAAAAGAAGTGTAATTTAGTATATACAGTTAAACGCAAATCCAATGTCCCGTGGAGAGGATCGCAAATATAACACTTTCGAGTTGAAATAGCAAGTAAGAGTATCGCAATTATTAGGTGTTTAATCAAGAGTATTATGTTAAACAAGTCCATCATTGTATGCATGATGAACAGCGGCCAAAAACAGTTACTATTCAACGCACATTGCATGTGGATAGTGGTATGGTCATAGATGCAGTCTCTAAAAGGAAAGCGGCTATGTCTCTTTAAACTTGAACGATGAGTATACTGAGAAAAAAGAGACGCGTGGTATTTTGCATGAGTTACATGTAAGAGGCGCAATGCAAAGTGTTCTGAAAGAGATGGCAGGATTTCGGTTTGGTCGGATGTAAAATACGATGAAGTTATAAGCATACATTAGTCATGGTAATAGAGGTATGGTATGTTTAGAAATACCGTTTATATAGAGAATATCCAAAGTCAAGGATTGCTTATAGTCTCTTGAAATATGGAACAAAAAGCTAATTGAATACTACATAGTAATGCTTAGCATTCATTTAAAAGTGAAACTTATTATGTGAATAAATCGTGCTTGCCAAAGAATGCTTGGTATTTCTACTTGAGATCAGCGTAATGCTATTGAATAAGCTGCCGGAAAAACATCACCATTCAGACTCAAATTCAATCAGGTATATCATAAATTCGGTCTCTAAAATACCTATTCTCATTAAACGTTGATTGGATATACTGACAAGCAAATGTTGGTGTACTTGTAGGTTAGGTAATATTTAAAACGTCACTCAGAATGTCCATGCACAGATCGCCAAATAAGGATTAATATAAAAAAGAACATGTAGTCGGGTGTGTAATGAGAGTATATGTTAACATTACTTAGTATAGACAAGATTAAAGTTCAGAATGTGGATTAGTTCTCGTTGAAGAATAATAAACTAAAGTTGATACTTACACACGAAGATACTGTGTATTCAGTTAAAATTAACATGGTTGTATCATAATGAATCGTACTCTGAAATGCTTATACGTCCAGCGTTGGAAATTTATGTAATGTAATGAATAGCGGCAAAACCTCACTATTCAACTCAAAATTAGTGAGTATGTCAGAAAAGTAAATCTCTTAAAGAGCCGGTATTCTCTTTAAACTTAAGTCTTATGATGAATTAAAAAGATGTGTAGATGTGTAGGCTATGTACATTGAAAGAATCAAGTCGAAAGTAGTCCCGCGAAAAGCTTGTTAAAATATTGAAATTTCGAGTTGAAGTTACATTGCAAGTATAGGCAAAGCATAGTTTTGGTAATTAGAGTTTAGTTTAAATACCTTCGTGATAGGACCGACATATGCAGAGTGAAATCTGCGGATAGTATTCTGTTAAATACAACGAAAAGACAGACTACAAACGGCACAGCAATTGCTTGTATTCAGTTAAAATAACTTGTTATTAAAAAAATCAATCGTACTCTAATACTGTACTATCACTTTAATTCACGTATGCATATGAAATCTGCAAAAAAGATCACATCACTCCAAAGTTCAGGTCGATATGTGATCAAAAAGTTCGGTCCTAAAAGAGCCGTATTCTATTAAGGAATCAATCGATATAATGACAAAAGAAGTGTAATTTAGTATTACATTAAGAACGCAAGTCCAATGTCGCTGATAGAGTCGGTCAAATATAAATTGTCGAGTTGAGGATGTAGCAATAATATCGCAGATTATTTAGGGTGTTTATGTCAGGAGTGATTTGTTAGACAGATCATCATGTAATCAGATGAACAGCGGCGAAAAACGATTACGTGATTCAACGGCACATTATTGATGATGTTCATTGTCATTAATCAGTTCTCTAAGAGAGCCGTTTCTCTTAACGTGAAGCGAATATCTGAGAAAAAGAGTGTATTTGTTTATTACATGTAAAAACGGCAATCAGAGGAGTGTTTGCTAAGTAGGATGCCGGAAAATAGTCGGTTTTCGATGTAAGAATAGCGAGATGGAGAGTATAGGATACATTAGTGCATGTAATTGTGGAGAGTATTATGTTAAGAAGTACTTGTATGATTAGACAATATCAAGAGTCAATTGCTTCATATTTGCGTCTTCAAGAGTATAACAAAGACGTAACTCGAATACTTGCAGTATAG
>KZ453612.1:2059200-2089439 GCA_002786265.1 Apostasia shenzhenica
AATCGTACTCTAAATACCTGTATTTCAGTTGAATTCAACGTAATGCAATGAATAGCGGCAATGAATAGCGTAATGTTAAAATCAACTCAAATTAATTGATATGTCATAAATCAGTCTCTAAAAGAGCCTATTCTCCTAAACTTGATCGATACACTGACAAAAAGTTATATAATTGTACGTATTACATTAAAACTCAATCAAATGTTCCTAATAGATCGTATTCAGTTATCGATTTTCAATTGAAATACATCATTATAGGAAATATTAGTTGTGTAATCAGATTGTTATGTTAAAATACCTTCGTATGGGCACGATCAAAGTGAAATTGCATATATTCTATTCAAATACAACAACAATTAATTGAATATTTACACAATTGCTTGTATTTAGTAAAAATAACTTATTATGCAATGAATCGTACTCTAAATGCTTGTACTCCACTCTAATTCAATATAATGCAATGAATATGAGCAAGAACATCACTATTTAACTTAAATTCATTGATTTGTCATAAATTAGTCTCTAAAAAAAGCCTATTCTCTCAAAAGTAATCGATATAATGACAAAAAATGTGTAAGTATAAGTATTACGTTAAAACACAATCAAATATTCGTAATAGATCGCCAAATATCAATATTTGATTGAAATACATCAATATAGCAAACATTAGGTACGTAATAAGAGTATTAAGTTAAAAAACTTACATATAGACGTGATCAAAGTAAAATTGTATATATTCTCCAACAATACAATAAAAACTAATTGAGTACTCTCTAAATTGCCTATATTCAGTTAAAATAACTTAGTATGCATGAATCGAACTCTCAATGCATGTACTCCACTTAAATTCAACATAGTGTAATGAATAGCTACCAAAATATCACTATTCATCTCAAATTTATTGATATGTCATAAATCAGTATCTAAAAGAGCCTAATCTTTTAAAATAGATTGATATACTGACAAAAAGATGTATATTTGTATGTATTACATTAAGATGCAATCAAATGTCCCTAATAGATACCAAATATCGATTTTCGATTAAAATACATCAATAAAGCAAATATCAGTCGTGTAATCAGAGTATTATGTTAAAATACTTTCATATAGACAATATGAAAGTCAAATTGCTTATATTCTCTTAAAATATAATAAACCTAATTAAATACTCATATAATGGCTAGCATTCAGTTAAAATAACTTATTATATAAGAAACGTGCCCCAAATGCTTGTATTCTACTTGAATTCAGCGTAATATTATGAATAGCTGCAAAAACAACACCATTCAACTAAAACTCATTCATATGTCATAAATCAGTCTCTAAAAGATCCTATTCTCTTACAATTGATTAATATATTGACAAAAAGATGTGTGCTTGTAGGTATTACATTAAAACTCAATCAAATATCCCTAATAGATCGGCAAATATCAATTGTCATTGAAATACATCAATATAGTAAGTATTAGTTGCGTAAGCACAGTATTATGTTAAACAATTTTCATATAGTCAGGATCAAAGTCAAATTACATATATTCTCTTCAAATACAACAAAAACTAATAAAATACTCACACAATTGCTTGTATTCAGTTAAAATAACTTATTATGCAATAAATCGTACTGTAAATGCTTGTACTCCACTTGAATTCAACGTAATGCAATGAATAGCGGCTGTTCAAAACATCACTGTTCAAATCATATTCAGTGATATGTCATAAATCAGTCCCTAAAAGAGCCTATTCTCTTAAAATGGATGGATATACTGACAAAAAGGATGTGTAATTATTAGTATTACATTAAAACGCAATCAAATATCCCTAATATATCACCACTATCAGTTTTCGATTAAAATACATCAATATAACCAATATTAGTTGTGTAATCAGAGAATTATGTTAAAATACCTTCATATAGATAATATCAAAGTCAAATTATTTATATTCTTTTCAAATATGATAAAAACTAATTAAATACTGTAATGGCTAGAATTCAGTTAAAATAACTTATTAAATAATAAATCTTACTCCAAAATGCTTGTATTCCACTTGAATTTAACGTAATGCTATGAATAGCTGTAAAAACATTACCAGTCAATTCAAATTAATTCATATGTCATAAATCAGTCTCTAAAACATCCTATTCTATTATAATTGATTTATATACTGACAAAAAATGTGTACTTGCAGGTATTACATTAAAAATCAATCAAATATCCCTAATAGATTGCTAAATATTAATTTTCGATTGAAATACATCAATATAGCAAACATTAGTTTTGTAATTAGAGTATTATATTAAAATACCTTCGTATAAACAAGATCAAAGTGAAATTGCATATATTCTCTTCAAATACAACAAAAGCTAATTAAAAACTCACACAATTACTTGTATTCAGTTAAAATAACTTATTATACGATGAATCATACTCTAAATACTTGTACTCCACTTTAATTCAACGTAATGCAATGAATAGCTGCAAAAATGTCACTATTCAACTCAAATTCATTGATATGTCAAACATCCGTCCTAAAAGAGCCTATTCTATTAAAATTAATCGATATACTGATAAAAAGAAGTATAATTTTAGGTATTACATTAAAACGCAATTCAATGTCCCTAATAGATCGCCAAATATCAATTTTCGATTGAAATACAATAATATCGCAAATATTAGGTGTTTAATCAGAGTATTATGTTAAACAATCATCAATGTAATGCAATGAACAGCAGCAAAAACACTATTTAGCTTAAATTCATTGATATATTATAAATCAGTCTCTAAAAGAACCTATTCTCTTAAACTTAATCGATATACTGACAAAAAGACGTGTATTTGCATGTATTACATTAAACGCAATCAAATGTTCCTAATAGAAGCCAAATATCGATTTTCGATTAAAATACATGAATATAGCATACATTAGTCATGTAATTAGAGTATTATGTTAAAATACCTATATATAGACAATATCAATGTAAAATTACTTATATTCTCTTCAAATATAACAAAAACTAATTGAATACTCATATAATGGCTAGCATTTAGTTAAAATAACTTATTATGTAATAAATCGTGCTCCAAATGCTAAATATGCAATGAATCGTCCTCTAAATATTTGTACTCCACTCAAATTCAACGTAATACAATGAATAGCTGCAAAAACATCACTATTTAACTCAAATTCATTAATATGTCAAAAATCAGTCTCTAAAAAAGTCTATTCTTTTTCTTTTAAAATTAATCGATATACTGACAAAAAGATGTGTAATTGTTGGTATGACATTAAAACACAATTAAATGTCCATAATAATTACCAAATATCAGTTTTTAATTAAAATAAAATAATATAGCAAATATTAGCTGTGTAATTAGAGTTTTAAGTTAAAATACCTTCATACAGAAAAGATCAAAGTAAAATTGCATATATTCTCTTCAAATACAAAAAAAACTAATTGAATACTTATATAATGGCTAGCATAACTTATTATGTAATAAATAGTACTCCAAATGCATGTATTCCACTTGAATTCAACATAATGCTATGAATAATTATAAAAACATCATCATTCAACTCAAATTCATTCATATGTCATAAATCAGTCTCTAAAACATCCTAGTCTCTTAAATTTGATCGATATACTGATAAACAAATGTATACTTGTAGGTATTACATTAAAAATCAATCAAATTTCCCTATTAGATCTTCAATTATTAATTTTCGATTGAAATACTTCAATATAGCAAACATTAGTTGTATAATTAGAATATTTTATTAAAATACCTTTATATAGACAAAATCAAAGTGTAATTGCATATATTCTCTTCAAATACAATAAAAACGAATTGAATACTCACACAATTACTTGTATTCAGTTAAAATAACTTATTATGCAATAAATTGTACTCTAAATATTTGTACTCCACTCGAATTCAACGTAATGCAATGACTAGCTGCAAAAACATTCAACTCAAATTTATTGATATGTCAAAAGTCAGTCTCTAAAAGAGCTTATTCTCTTAAAATTAATCGATATACTGACAAAAAGATGTGCAATTGTAGGTAGGACATTAAAACACAATCAAATGTCCCTAATAGATTACCAAATATCGGTTTTTGATTAAAATACAATAATATAGCAAATGTTGGCTGTGTAATTAGAGTTTTATGTTAAAATACCTTCATACAAACAAGATTAAAGTAAAATTGCATATATTCTGTTCAAATATAATAAAAAATAATTGAATACTAATATAATGGCTAGCATTCAGTTAACATAATTTATTATGTAATAAATCGTACTCCAAATGCATGTATTTCACTTGAATTCAACGTAATGCAATGAATAGCGGCAAGAACATCACTATTCAACTCAAATTCATTGATATATTATCACAAGAAATATTAATAATTCTTTTGACTCTTTAGTGTTATATCAACGTATTTCTTCTGAATAAGTGCATTTAGAGAACAACCTGCCATATATTATTGGGCTCTAACTGAATTCCAATGATTATGAAATTATTTCACAATAGTTTTAAGCCTTTCAATTGAATACATGTTTTTTGAGGCGTATCATCACATATTATTGTAATATAATTGAATACCAGCAATTATAGAACAATTCATTGCTATATCGTTCAATTTAAGTTGAATGCAAATATTATAGATAATTCCTTACATTTTCATTTATTTCAACAGAATTCTTGCACTTTCATAGCTATTCAATGCTATTTCTATGTATTTTAGTAAAATACAAACATTTAAATATCAATTTATCACAAATCACGTTTTTTCAGAAGAATATATATATAATTGTACACCTATTCATTGTTATATCAATGTATCTTATTTTAATACTTGCATTTAGGGACTGATTCGTAACATATTGGAGTATTTTAATAAACTACTGGCTAATTTATAACTAGTTAATGTTATATTGATCTATTTTTACAGAATAAATGCATTTAAAGACTAGTTCGATACATACTTGGTATTTTAAATAAATGCTGGCAATTACACACTTATCTAACTATTTATCATGGTATTTCAACTAAATACACTTATTTAGAGACCTGTTTGGCATATATTAATGAATTTTAATTAAACCATAATAGTTATTTAAAATTATATTACAATAACGATGAATTTAAATTGAATAATTGAATTAGGAGAGTGATTCGTCATATTTCATAATATGTTTACTAGATATTTGCAATCATATAACTATTTGATGATACTTTCTAGTATTGGAACACAATATTGGTATTTGGACACTAGATTATTACATATTAAGAAATTGCAATGGAATATTGATAATTCTTTTGACTCTTTACTATTATATCGACGTATTTCTACTAAACAAGTGTATTTGGAGAACAATCCGACATTTATTATGGTGCTTTAATTAAATTCCAATAATTATGGAATTATTTCACGATATTTTGAAGCCTTTCAATGGAATACATGCTTTTTGAGGTAAATAGTCGCATATTATTGTAATATAACTGAATACGAGCAATTATATAATTATTCATTACTATATCATTAAATTTAAGTTGAATGCAAATATTTATAGATGATTCATTACATTTCTATTTATTTCAACTAAATTCTTGCAACTCCATAGCTATTCGATACTATTTCTATTTATTTAATTAAAATCAAACATTCAAAATATTGTGAAATAATTTCATATTCATTGGAATCCAATTAGAGCCCTATAATATATGGCGTATTGTTCTCCAAATGCAAGAAATACGTCGATATAACACTAAAGAGTCAAATGAATTATCAATTTTTCCTTGTGATCTTAGTATGTAATAATCGAGTGTCCAAATACTAATATTCTGTTCCAATACTCAAAAGTAGCACCAAAAAGTTATATGTTTGCAAATATCTAGTAAAAGTAATATGAAATATAACGATTAACTCTCCAAATTGAATTATTCAGTTTAAATTCATTGATATTATAATATATCTTTAAATAACTGTTATGGTTCAATTAAAATTCATAAATATATTCCAAACATGTCTCTAAATAAGCGTATTTAGCTGAAATACCTTGATAAATCGTTAGATAGGTTTGTAATTGCTAGAATTTATTTAAAATTCCTTGGTATGTATCGAACTAGACTTCCAATGCATATATTCTATTGAAATATATCGATATAACATTAACTAGTTATAAATTTGCCTGTATTTTGTTAAAATACTTTATGTAAATACTTTATTCAAATACAATAAAAAAGCATCAAATAAGCATATGTCTAAATATTCAATTATAATAACCTGAAATGTGATGAATTAGTCTTTAAATTTGACACATTCAGTTGAATTGCATCGATATAGGACTGAATAGTTATTAAAATATCAATATTCTATTACAAAATCAAGATGTGGAAAGAATCTACATCTAAATGCTAGTATTAAATTGAGATATATCGATATAACAAAGAATAGTTGTACAATTATATATATTCTTCTGAAAAAAAGTGATTTGTAATAAATCGATGCTTAAATATTTGTATTTTACTTAAAAACGTAGAAATAGTATCGAATTGCTACGTAATTATAAGTATTCAGTTAAAATAAATGGAAATGTAATGAATCATCTACAAACATTTGCATTCAACTAAAATTTAACGATATAGCAATGAATAGTTGTATAATTTTTGGTATTCAGTTATATTACAACAATTTGTGATGATATGCCTCAAAAAGCATGTATTCAATTGAAAGGTGAAATATCATAAAATATTTTCATAATTGTTGGAATTCAATTATAGTACCACAATATATATCAGATTGTTCTCCAAAGGCACTTATTCAGTAGAAATATGTCGATATAACAGTAAACAGCCAAAAGAATTATAAATATTCCCTTGCAATATCTTAATATGTAATAATCTAGTGTCCAAATACTAATATTCTGCTCCAATACTCGAAAGTAGCATCACATAGACGTTTGATTACAAATATCTAGTAAAAATACTGTGCAATATAACGAATCACTCTCCTAATTCAATTATTCAATTTAAATTCATCGTTATTGTGATATATTTTTAAATAATTGTTATGGTTCAATTAAAATTCATTAATATGTGCCAAACAGGTCTCTAAATAAGCATATTTAGTTGAAATACCTTAATAAATCGTTACATAGGTGTGCAATTGCCAGCATTTATTTAAAATACTTTGGAATGTATCGAACTAGTCTTTAAATGCATTTATTCTATGGAAATACATTGATATAGCATTGACTAATTATAAATTTGCAAGTATTTTATTAAAATACTCTAATATGTTACGAATCGGTCCCTAAATGCAAATATTATGTCTGAATACATTAAAATAGCATCACATATGCATGTAAGTCTAAATATTCAATTAAAATAACCTGAAATATGATTAATTTGTCCCTAAATGCGTGTATTCAGTTGAATTGCATCGATATAGAAGTGAATAGATATTAAAGTATCAATATTCTTTTACAAAATCAAGATATGGAATGAATATATATCTAAATGCAAGTATTAAATTGAGATACATCGATATAACAATGAATAAGTGTACAATTATATATATTCTTCTAAAAAAATGTGATCTGTAATAAAGCAATGTTTAAATGTTGGTATTTTACTTAAATATATAGAAATAGTATCGAATAGCTATAAAGTTGCAAGAATTCAGTTGAAATAAATAGAAATGTAATGAATCTATAAAAGTTTGTATACAACTTAAATTTAACGATATAGTAATGAATAGTTGTATAATTGCTCGTATTCAGTTATATTACAATAATATGCGACGATTTACCTCAAAAAACATGTATTCCATTAAAGGCTTCAAAATATCGTGAAATAATTCCATAATTATTGGAATTTAATTAAAGCAGCATAATAAATGTCGGATTATTCTCCAAATACACTTGTTTAGTAGAAATACGTCGATATAATAGTAAAGAGTCAAAAGAATTATCAATATTCCGTTGCAATTTCTTAATATGTAATAATCTAGTGTCCAAATACCAATATTGTATTCCAATACTAGAAAGTAGCATCAAATAGTTATATGATTGCAAATATCTAGTGAACATATTATGAAATATAACGAATCACTCTCCTAATTCAATTATTCAATTTAAATTCATCGTTATTGTAATATAATTTTAAATAACTATTATGGTTCAATTAAAGTTCATTAATACGTGCCGAACAGGTCTCTAAATAAGTGTATCTAGTTGAAATACCATGATAAATAGTTAGATAGGTGTGTAATTGCCAGCATTTATTTAAAATACCAAGTATGTATCGAACTAGTCTTTAAATACATTTATTCTGTAGAAATAGATCAATATAACATTGACTAGTTATAAATTTGCCAGTATTTTATTAAAATACTCCAATATGTTATGAATCGGTTCCTAAATGCAAATATTATGTTTGAATACAATAAAATAGCATCGAATAAGCATAACATAACACCAAGATAATAACGAACCAAATGCCTCCTAAGAAATATGTATGATATTTACCGAATGATAAATGTAATATAAATAGATTAATTTATTATAATTTGATTCAATTTGATATACAATTCATTTTGTTATCGAATCGGAATGGTGATATGCTGATTCACAGTCAAATCATTGGGACGAGTCACATTAGTAGGTCTAATGTGATTTTTACGGGGAATGCCTACTGTATAATTTTTAAACTCTTATCATATCAAGGCTCAATCTTTGTTAACATCTAAGATCTAAAATTGTACGGTGATACATGCATATTGACTATCATGCATTTATCATGTTAATAGAATTTCAAGATTATATTAAAATTTAGATAATTTATTATAAAAGAATTTCTAAGTACTGTGAAAAAATAATCATGTAAAAGCTGAATGACATAATTTTCTATGATTGTTGTTTTTTTTTTTTTACTTTTTTATAGTATTTATTTTTTTTGTTTCTTCCAATTGTCCATAGTTGAGTAATTTTCAGATTCATGTTTACTAATAATTTTTTAATTAAACTATTCTAATTTATTAAATATAAGATTTGATACATATTGTTCGTACCTAATTTTCAGTTAAGTTTCATTTCAATTTTTTTCATCTTAATTTATTATTAAGATTAAAAAATAAATTATTTATGTCGTTATATTTTTATTGTCATTAGTTTATCCAAAGCTATTTAAAAAATTATAAAATACCTAATAAATACAAAAGAGATCAATAAATTTTAAAATATTTAATTTACTATTATTTTTATTTTACATTTTTTTATTAATCTGATATATATTGTTAAGGTAGAAAAAATCAATTTTATTTTAATCAAGAGAAAAATATAAAAAATATTTCAAGTCAAAGATATTATAAAAAGTCGAAATGTGAATTAGTTAAATATGTATTACGAGCTATAGGGATTTAAACATAATTAATTTATGAAAAGAATAGTTTTAAAAAATATTTATGCAAAGAAATCATTTTTGTTGCCAAAAATTGTCTCCTTCGAGTGAGATTTGTCGGTTGAATTTTCAACCTCGATTTTTTTATAGACAAAATATGTCGCCTGTTTTATGTTTTTGCATCATTTGCAGATCCGTCCGAAGTTTCCAGAAAATTACGTTTTAGCCATAAAGTCATTTCCAAAATTGCAATTCGGGCATTGGATAGGTAAATCTGCAATTTGATAAATGTTAAGATATGAAATAGATGTCTACGATTTGATTTGTGTTAAAAAAAACACATTAAAGTGTTAAATTTATTTATAATCTATACATATTAAAAAAAGTATATATATATATATAATATCAGAGATGTTTTTTTTGTTAGCTTGAGAATAAAAATATGATAAATTTGACTCCATTGAATTGAATTATATTAAAATTATGTAATCAAATTTAAAAGAATTACTATTCTCATCATATCAAATACGATAAAATATGAAATCAAAGATAATAGTTATACTCAAGCTTAAATTATGTTAATTGAGTCGGTCAATTGGGTCCTTAAGCTCGCTCATAAGCCTATAGCAAGTAGGGTTAGTAATTTAGATTGATAAGTCAAATTTGGGTGAATCATTTAAAATTGATTTAAGTATGATTTATTTATTAAACAACTCAAATATCAGAAATCGTACTTAAGAATTTTATTGAATGGTTACTCTGCTCCACTCATCAATCAATTTATTAAAAAATTTAATTTTAAAAATATCAATGTAATTATAAAATTAATTAAAATTTAAAATCATAGTATTGTAACAATCTCAAAAATTCAAATGGAAGTTTTTAAAAATTTAAGATTAATTTACAATATTTTTCTAAACTCAGGAACTCGAATATAATTTATCATAAAAGTAATACTAAAAAATGAATATTAATTTCAGTAAATAAATCATTGACAAATAATCATGAGTTAAGCCGGATTGCAGTCGGATCAAAATGGCAATTCAGTAATTTTAAAATTGGTATATCAAAGGGGGTTTCTCAAATAGTTGAAATGTGCAGGGGGAATGCGTAAATTCCAATACTTGCTCTTAGGCTGTCGCCTGTTCTGCATAAAAAAAATGTGGGGTGTCAATTGTCAACACGTTACTACCGTACATTTGGATTGTGGAAGGTGTGAACGGTGAGATGCACGCCACGTGTACAAACCGATGCACGAGCCGCTCGAAGGCAAGGCGGAAGAGAGCAATTTAAAGAACCCTTGCCTTCCTCTCTCTCCATTTTTCTCGGCTCTCGTTGCGTTCTTTCTTGAGCTGACGGAAGAAAAACTGAGAAGAGGTTGCTTCGAGACGTAGAGAAAACTTCTTGGAGGAAGTAAAATTCATGGGAGCTGGGGAGAATAGCTGGAGAATGGTGGGCGGCGTTGTTGAGGATGAAGCGAAAGACGGTCTTGGAGGAACAAGAGGTGGTGGGGCCGCGGAGGATCCCCTAAGCCTAAGTGACGCGATGCGTTCGATTCCTTCGTCGTCAATTTCTGTTGATACATCCCTCTCGCTTCCCGAGATGAAGCCTCGAATCATGTAAATTCTTCTCCGATTTTACTCTTCATGAAGCTTTGTTCTTCTAATCTGATCGCATCTTATTGATTTTTTTATCATTTTGTTGATCTCGTGTGGCTGAAAGTGGCCGGTTTCTGAAATTTTGGCGGTTCTTGATCTGTTTAGATATTTTAACACAATCCGTTAATGTCGAAAACCTTTGCGCCTGCCCTGTGATTTGTTATTAGTGATCTCTCTTCCTTAATCTTTCTTATTAGTTTGTTTCTAAATCAACAGGTGAAAATTTGTTTACCTTTCTAATTGTGGACTTCTGTATTGCTTGTCCCATTGGCGCAAGTTGCTTTCAATTCTGCATACTTTTTTTTATTCATTAGGTCTCATTCAAATTTTTAGTTTTTCTTACCTTAGGTTGGACTGCTATCAATTGGATGTCTAGACTACAAAAAATGTATTGCACTTTCAACTGGGGAGCTTATTATGTAGCTATCTCGATGATTAGGAGATCAAAGGGATTATGGACTAGGTCCTACCTGGTTCAAACTTAACTAACCCAACTCAAGATGAAGGAAAGGTGGGGTAGGTGGAGATCTCTACCCGCCAAGGTTGATTTTTCTTCTCTCCCACCTACCAAAGTTGATTTTTTTCCTCCCCCTCCTACCATAATTGATTTTTCTTCTCCCTCACGTACCTAGGGTTGAATTTTCCTTAAGATGAAATTTTTTCTTCATTTTCTATTGTATTTTATAATTGAAGGAAACTTCTTTATTTCTTTCTAAATACCTATTTTATGTATTTTTATCTTCTATAAATAGGAGACCACCTTTGTACTTGATTTCATCTAAGAATAAAAAAAAAACTTCTAAAGTTTATTGTGTTTGAATGCTCTTCTCCTCCTCTCCTCTCCTCTCCTCTCCCTCTCTCCACCAAATTTATATATCTCCAAGCACTCAACCACCACCAAAATTACTTTTTTTTCCATTACAGGCAGGTAGGCCTTCAATGAAATCCTTAGAAATCTCTGACTAGACCTTGTTGGGAATAGGGAGAGACTGCAATAAACCTGGATATGTTGAAGAATCATATTTGTTTCTTTGGCACACTTGACAGTGCTTAATCACTTGTCTTACCAACTTTGTTATTCCCCTCTAGAGGAAGACGTCCTTGATCCCTTTCAGAGTGACATAAATTCCAGAATGTCTTCTGCATTTTCATGCATTTCCTGCATAATTTGAGATCTTAATTCAGAATTTAAACTCACTACTAACCTCCCTTTTCTTCTCAATTGTCAATGCAACCAAGTGTATGGAGGTACAGGTTCAGATTGCAGCTTAGTAATCAACAGCTGTATTTGAGGATCCTCCTGCTATGTCTGTTGAAATTTTAACATCAAATCACTGTCTACTCCCTGCATTATTCAACTCGTCAATGTGCTAGTTAAAGTTGTCCTAGATAAAGCATCTGCTGCCTTGTTATCAGAACTTCTTTTGTAATTGATGTCATAATCATATCCCACCAACTTTGCTATCCCTTCTGTCTAACAAATATTTCAATCTCTTATGATCAGTACATATTTTAAAATGTACCCCTATCAATTAAGGCCTCCACTTCTAGACAGCTGGAACTATGGCTAACATTTCGTTCTCTTAAGTAGAAAGGATCTGACTTCTGCCGGACAAAGCCTTGCTGAAATATGCTAGGGCGCCCTTCTTGCATTACTACAGCACCAACACCTTCAGCTGCTGCATCAGTTTCTATCAAAAACTCTTTAAAAATTCTGGAAGAGCTAATACAGGTGGTGAAAACATTACTTTTTTTCATTGTTCAAAAGATTTTTCTGCTTCTTCAGTCCAATGAAATCTATTTATCTTTTAACGGTGAAGTAAGAGGTTTGGCGATCAAACCATACCCTTGAATGAATCATCTGTAAAAACCCATGAGACCAAGAAGCTTCTGACTTCTTTTACACATTTGGGCTTGGGCCATGATTTCATTGCTCCCAACTTCTCAGGATATGCTTCTACCCCCATCAGCACTTATAACATGTCCCAAGTAGCTTACCTTTGTAGAACCAAATAGGTTCTCTTAACTCTCAACTGATGTTGTCTCAATTTCATCAAGACTTATTTTGCGTGTTGCTCAATTGATGCTATACACAAGAATGTCGTTAAAAAGGCTAAAACAAACTTCTTAAGATAAGGCTGAAATATTTCATTCATTATATTTTAAAATGCTGATGGTGCATTGGTAAGCCTAAATGACATTATATCAGAAATTCAAAATGACCCTGATGTGTTTTAAATGCTGTTTTGTATTCATCTCTCTCTGTCATCTTTATTTGCCAGTAACCACTTCTGAGGTCCAGCTTGGAGAAGAACTTAGAACCATGTAGCTCATCGAATAACTCTTCTATCATAGGAATTGTAAATCTATCTGATGCGGGACAGATGAATGTAGGGCTGTTTTCGGACCGAACACGAGCGAGCCATTACTGACTCGAAATCGAAAATTTCGAGCTCGAACTGACTCGAAATCGGTCCGAAATCGAAATCAAATATGATTCAAGCCAGCTTGGCTCGAAATGACTTGATTCCGAGCTAGCTCGAAACCTGATTCGAGCCGGTCCGAAATTACTTATAAAATGCCCATTAATTAAATAAACATATTTTTTATTCTTTAATGATATATGTGTTAAACACTATTTTATGAAAATACTACTAAATTTATTTACTTTTTCTAACATAATCTTTTTAAATACAAAAAATTCATGAAAAATTTTAAATACACATAATGAAGTGATAAGAAATAAAGAAATAACATTACATTAAAAACAAGATAGAAATAAATAGAAACTCATAATTCCGAATAAAAATTGAACACTTAATACTCAAATTAAATACAATGTTTAATGAACATTGGGGAGTTATTTGCAACAAAAGATCCAACCCAACAACACTGGCTCATTAGAAAAGCCAAAAAATCAAAAACTCATAGAATTCACTAAACTGAAGGGCAATGTCTCAAGATGTCAGCTCAAATAAATCAGCAAAGACACAGTAATAGCATTGCACTATTATTTGCTCTCAGAATATAAACGAGCATAGTATCTGATCTACAGGGGGCCTCAAAGAGGTATCATTGGCCACCATATTATCTGTTCAAGATAAGATATCTAAACTATTATCATTGAACAATATATTAATGCAATGCTAAAGTTCTAAACCAAACAAATAATCACATGATAATATATAAGCTAGCACATCAGTAGCAATTGAGCACAATTGCTCAATGCCAAAACTCCTTGTCACCCTACCTAAAACTTATATTAAATATTACAGATACAAAACATTATAATTTGTTCAAAATGAACTAAATTAAATTAGTTTCCAACTGTAAAAGTTGTAGCATCTGTCTCTTGATCTGGAATAGCAATACTAAGCTCCTCTTCATCTAATATGTCACGCTGAAAATAATAAAACATAATTATTATTCATTTTAGATTATAAAAATAAAATAATGAGATTCGACAATGAAACCAGAAAACATATGATACATACATTAACATTTAAAGCACTCTTATGTTGAGAATTGATCTAATTTGAAGTACATACAAGTCCATTCACAACATCAGGAAGTAAAGCACTTCTATAATCATCAAGAACTCTTCCACCAGCACTAAAAGCGGATTCTGAAGCCACAGTAGTAATTGGAATTGTTAATATATCCTTGGCCATCCTTGAGAGCATACTATATTTCATAGAGGCTAACTTCCACCATTCAAGTATGTCAAATACATTTTCTTGTTCAAGTGACAACTTAATCGGATCTTCCTCCAAATATAACTCAAGTTCTGATTTCAAAAGTTTTGAAGAACTAGTCGTTTTAAGAAAATTATCCCATGATGCAAGACATTTCTCAGAATTAGAACTATATGGTAGAGCTTCGACAGTAAAAATTTGTGATGAAGATGACTCATTATTTTTGCTAGAAACTATTGGAGCAATAGGAACTGAATAATATGAATATAGCTCAAACAGATTATCACGAACCTCTTCAACCCTCTTTTCATAATCTGATAATGCATATAACTTGCTAAAAGAAAATGAAATGAAAAGCGATTTCCGACGAGGATCAAGAACTGTTGCAAAGGCCATGATCAAGCTACATTCTGACCAATATTTATCAAATTTCTCCTTCATACAATTAGCCATCTCATATAAATAAGGATCTTTTGCCTTTGAACATTTATCCAGAACTTCTTTGATATCTACTAACTCGGGGAGAAATAAATTTGAAGTTGGATAAGAAGTTTCAGAAAAAAATTTTGTAACTGATTCAAAAACCTCCAAAACATCCCTTATCTTTGCAAAAGCTTCCCATTCTTGATCACCAAGTATCCAAATCATACCTCTATCTTTTCTAAAAAAATCTTGAAGAACATGCCTATAATGGTATGCAATATCAAGCATGTAATATGTAGAATTTCACCTAGTTTTCACATCTGCACACAATTTTTTATTTGATGCAACCCCTAACATTTTCTTTGACTCATTCAAAACCTTAATTCGTGATGGTGACTTTCGAATGTATGCTACACCTTCTCGTACAACAGTAATAATGTCACCAATTCTTTTGAGGCCATTTTGAACTATAATATTCAAGATATGTGCACAACACCGAATGTGAAAAATTTTTCCACTAAAAAATAATCTGTTTGAGGCAGCAAAGCTTTCTTTAAGATATTTTGCTGCTAAGTCATTGGATGAGGCATTATCTAATGTAATTGAAATGATTTTTTTTTGGATTCCCCAATCCAAAATTACCTCATTAATAGAATCAGCAAGAATTAGTCTCGTATGAGGAGGATCAAGGTCCAAGAAGCTCAGAATCTTATGCTGAAGTTTCCAATCAACATCAATATAATGGGCAGTCAAACACATGTACCCAATCGATTGATTGGAGGTCCAACAATCACTTGTTAAAGCTATCTTCTCAATTCCTTTTAAAGTTTTTTTCAGTTTGTCTTTTTCAATCTCATAGATTTTCATGCATTCCTTCTTCATTGTCCCCCTACTTAGCTTTTGAAAGTTAGGATTCAATGCTTTCGAATATATCGTAAAGTAGGTTGTTCTACAATTGAAAATGGGAGCATTGCACTAATTACAAACTTAGCTATAAGCTGCCTAACTTTCAAATGGTCATAGGAACCTGATAAACAAAATGTAGCTATATCATCATGACCTTCTTCTATGTTTATTTTTTCTGGATTGAAATACTTCTGCTTTTTTTTTTTCTGGACTAATTTAGGGTATGTCTTAATGTGCCTAACTGCATTTGAAGTACTACCGCAATCTTGATATTTGTATGTACGAAAACAGTGCTTACACTTCCATTGTGCAGTAACTTTTCCACTTTTATCCTTCACATTATCCAAATTAAAGTGCTCCCAAACCTCACTTCTCTTTTTCTTCCCCTTATTATCAATAATCCTTTCAATTATTGCAGATTCAACCATATTAGTACTAGTGGAAACTGACGCTAGATCAGGTACATGTTCACTGGATGTAGAAACTTCATCAACTATTCTACTTGAAACTGTCTTTAAAGGTTCAAGTGGATCCATGCTTAAAAAAAATAGATTGCATCACATTAAAAAACTATACAGTGATTAAAAAAATAAATACAACTTTAAAAACATACATGCGATAATAAAAATAAGAGATTAAAATAATAGAAGATGCATAAACATGAGCAATAAGATTATTTTTGCTGGAATGTTAACAACAAAAGAATAGAATATTCTTACTTAAATATGAGCAATAATATATATATAGCAGTCACCTAAAATCATTAGATCAGAAAATACAACTGACACATACTGAAACTTAAGAATACAAACTATACTGTAACTTTACGAGTATATTCCAAATTTCCAATGCATGAAAAATTTTTGCTCATGTACAGAGAGGAAATTTTAATAGCCTTTATTTGTCTGGTAACTAAACATTTATATAGACAAATGGAAATATAAATTTTTCTCCAACCGAAGCCTGTGGTATGGCCATGCAACCACATATACATAATTCAATAGCAACATTTGAATGTTTCAAATTAAAAAATTGACAGAATACAACATGCACTCATAATCTAATAAGGGTTAAGAATTAAAATAAAAAATATGAACAGTATTTAACAAATCTCAAGCTAACCCAAAGAAAACTCAATAAAAGAGCGATCTAAAAAATAGAGAGTAAAGACAACATTGTGCTGCTTTAAGAGGTAAAATTGAGAAGCATAAAAGGCGTAGAGGGTGAAAGCAGAAAAGAACTAGGAGAGTAGCAGCAAACTAGTGGAGCGGCTGTCGCAGTCCGGCGGAGAGACTATTGAGAACTAGTGGAGCGGCTGTTGCGGTCCTATGGAGAGACTACAACGATCTTGCAGAGTAGCTGGCAGGGTCTCGCCAGCGGCAAACGCAGCCTTACAGAGTGGTGAAAGGTCCGGTGGAGCCGGTGGCACGGTCTCTCTAGAGGCAAACACAGCCTCACAGAGCGGCGAAAATATGAGCAAGACTGGGAGAGAGACAAAGCAGAAATGTGGAAATGGAATACTCTAGAAAGTAGAAACCAGAACAACGATCAGAAAGCTCAGCCACAACGAAACTATTTTTCTCAAATTCTCAATTCACCTAGGGTTACATAGATCCAATGGCTCGTGGCTTTCTGATTAGATTCAATGGCTCATGGCTTTCTGATTAGATCCAATGGCTCATGATTTTCTGAAAGCTCACGGAAGGAAATACATAATATTATAATTAGATCCAAATCCAATGGCGAATAAATTATTTAAAATTTTTAAAAATAAAAAATTAAATATGCTTATAAAGTTATATTAAATTATATATTATATAAATTATATATCATATTATATAATATTTTGAGCTGATTTGAATCATATTTCGAGTGAGCCGAGTCAAACTTAAAATCGATACAAAAAAGGATTCGAGTCAAAAGCTTTGGCTCATGATTTGATTCAAAAATTTCGATTCGATTTTGATTTGATTAAAAAATCGAGTGGGTATCGAGCAAGTTTCGAGTTTTGGATATTTTTGACACCCCTAGATGAATGACAATACAGTTTAGAGATCAGCAATTTTATAAAACAGATTATTCACAAACTAAAGCTTGAATATCAGAGAATAATTTTGTGATGATTGAGAAATTAATTAAGCCCGCAAAACCAATTACTTTTAAACTTTTAAATAAATTGGATCAAAGGTAATTGAGAAATTACCAATTCAGATTAGGGCGCAATCCGGTTTTCAACAAATCAGAAACGGGGAACAGGATTGAGGGTCTCATAATATTTAACCAATAGCAATTCAAATTCACTCAATAATGAAAGGTCGCACAGGCAGAAAAAGTTCGAGCAAATCACAAGCAAGCAGAATGATCCAAAGTACTCGATTTAAGCAGGTTAAAGGTTGCTGAAATTCGTACCTGAGTCGGAAAATTTCAGGGATCTCATTGTAATTTTTCCAAAAAAATAGGGCTCGGTCAGCTGGGCCGCACGCGAGCTCGGGTGCGGACGGGTGCGGACGGGTGCGGACGCACGGGCACATTCGCGTTGGCAGACAAGCGTGCGCGTGGGCGGTGCTAGGCGCTGGCGGGTTCGCTGGCAGGCGGGCGCGGGAGCGCTCGGGCAGGCGTGCGCTGAAGCGCTCGGGCAGGCGCGCTGACGTGCTCGGGTAAGCGCGATGACGCGCTCAGGCAGGCGCGCGGATGCGCGCTGGCAGGTGCAGTGGGAGCGCTCGGGCAGTCGCGCGGTGGCGCTCTCAGGCTTGCGCGCTGGCCAAGCGCAGACGCGCGTGAGCACTCTAACAGAGAGGTGCGCGCGGGCAGAGAGCGCCGGGCGGAACTGCACCAGGGCGTCGGGCAGAGCCGGTGAGGCCCGTCGACGTAAAAGGCGGTAGGCGCGATCGCGCCGTCGGTGACGTCGAGGCACGACGAAGCATCCACGTCAAATCGGTGTCGGCGAACTGGGCGCAGGAACGCAGGCTAGCAGGCGGAGTGGATGAGGAGTTGAGGTGAATGCTGGAAGGTGCAAGATGAATGGAATCGAATCCGGAGTGAAGAGCTGGGGTGGGTGGAGTTTAGGGATTCTCACCCAAGGCCCAAGCCCTTTCCTATCCGGGATATCGATTCATTCCAGAATCAGATAATCCCAAGGGAAAACACAAATCAGATTTATTCAGCATTAAGAAAATAAGAGTAACTGGAAGGCGTTTATATAGATCTTCATACAGACTGACTCAATAAAAAAAATACATAATGTAATAAATTCCTCACATAAACGAGGAAATACTAGATAATATGCCTAAAATAATGATCACCGAACTAGAAACAACTAATACAAAATAAATGCGAGAAATAAAATTATCCCAAAATGGAATCTCCAATTAATCAGAATGAATAGGAGATTTCCAATCCATCGAGTCAGCGATCCGTAGCATTCATCTTTCCCAATCTGTCCTAATAGTCAATCAATTCAGATCGAAGCAGCATGGCTAGATCTCGGCCGTCAATAGTAAACTCTGCCAGGAATGAATCGACGGTCGATCGTGGTGTCCCCACCACTGTCTCTACTTGTCTTTTTGTTTAAATCTCTATAGTCCACACAATCTCCAAGTACCATCTTTCTTCTTGACTAACACTACAGGTGATGAAAATGGGCTGGTACTGTTTCTGATTGCTCCTGCTGTCTTCATCTCAGCCTCTAATCTTTCAGTTTCTGTCTTCTGCGCATGAGGATACCTGTAGTGTCACGCATTAACAGGTTCAGCCCCATTTTTAAGAAAAATCTGGTGATCTTGCTCTCTAGTAGGAGGTAATCACAGGTTCTGCAAACTTTTCTCTGAACCTGTCGAGCAATGTTTGTAATTCAAGCATATTACCAACCTCTAATTCTTCTTAATAATTGAGAGTTGATTCTTCATTCACTTCGGCAGTCAGAGATGAACCTGCACCACTATAGATAAATTTTGCATTGCCTTTTGTAGCTCTCTTTCTACTGGTTAACTAAACAAATTCCTTTTTTATTACCTTCAATATAACTGGTTCTCCTTTATGCTGAAATTTCATTTGCAGTTTTTGAAACTTTCATGCAACTTGACCCTAGGTGGCTAACCCCTGCACTCCCCACACTACATCGTCACTCCCAAGGGTAGAACCAAGCCACTCCCAACACGCATCATATTAGCTTGGAATTCCTGCCCTTGAAGCTTCCAAGCCGCTCCTTTTGTTCTTTGTACAAACTCATATTGAGTACCTGTGGCTACTGTTACTGGAAAAACATCAATTTTCTCAACTATACAACTAGCAAACTTCACTATTTCTGGGTCCACAAAATTGTGTGTGCTGCAGAATCAATAAGCATGAACACCTTTTATTGATCATCTCTTCTATTGTCATGTCACTAAATGATGGTAATCCAGTTAGCGCTTGCAAGGTTTTTTTATCTCTATCTCTAGGAGAACCTCAGCTTTATGAGTCTTGTCACCAGCTTCATCTTTCTCTTCCACAGCTTGAATTAGGTACAAACAGAATTTTACATTTATGACCATAGGTACACTTCTCATCACATTTATGGCATAATCCTTTTGCTCTCCTTTTGTCTACCTAAATTTGAGGTAACATTTTCCCACTACCGTCTTTAACAGGAAGATTCTTTTGAGGTTGGAAAACTCCTTTATTTTCAAGTCTGTGCAAGTGTTGGTAACAATGGAGATAAGGAAATGCTCATTTTCTTTGGGACTTCTTGTTCCTGGTTGATTGAAGCTACAATTCTGAAAGCTAGCTAAGCTAGCTCCCTTAAATTTTGAGGTTTTAATTATAGCATTTCGTGATCTAAATGTAAAGGTATTATACACTTTAGCTTCTGTGAACTGTGACTTAAATACTTCCCAGGAGGTCATTAATCTTAGTACTTCTTTAGCTCAAGTATGCATGTTATTTACTTATATAACTTAAGAACTCTCCTTTTTTTTCAATATAGGATACTTTATTTCTATGCCCCTCTACCTAGAAGCCTGCCAAGAGTTGCTCATTATGATGGGAACACGACGCTACAGATCGTTGATTTATTTCAGACAGAGTTTACACTCGATGCCCTAGATTTCACCACGTAGCGTCGATCTGAATGGAGGATTGACATCAGCGGATTTGACAGATGCTTGATTGGAGGAAATTAATTAGAATTTGAAATCTCCCTTCTAATATATTTGTACAGAAATTTTAAATCTCAGATTAATATTTATCTAGGAAGCGAGCATTGGTGAGGATGCTGACAGAATGATTGAAAGCGACCGACAAAAGTCAGCATGCTAGTCGTCAGGAAAGCGGAGGCGATTGGGATGCTGAGCGGTCGACAGACTAACAGAAGTGGTGAGCGGGTGAAGGGGTCATCAGTGGTTGACGGGATTCACCAGTCGGCGACAAGGGCAAGACTGAAGGTAGCGAGGTCGGAGCAGCCGCACAAAGAGGCACAACAATACAGACGACACTAGAGCAGATCACCCATTGATTGACGCACGTGGATGACGGTGACCCAAGCAAGCTAGCGAGATGGAATCGCTAGTGAAGGTGGGGTCGCTAGTGAAGGCTAGTGACGGTGATCCAAGTAGAGGGAAGGTGCGCAGAGCGACGAGTGGGTGCTCGGGTTGATTGTCCCGAGCCCAAGTAGACGTAGAAGAAAAGGAAATTAAACCTAAAAAATTATTAAAAGAGCTTGGATTTATAATAGGCTTGAAACGGTGGAACATATGAGAAAGAGATGGGGAATACCTTAAATTTCTTTAAGATATTTAGAGATTTTCATTCAAAACCCTAACCCTTCTCTTCACCGGGATATAACACGCAATATTTCAAACTTATAGTATCTAAAAGGTGCATTATCGATAATTTATATATTAAAAAGATCGATCAACAAAATAATATAAGAATACTGCTATTTAGAATGTTATTATGTAGCGACGCTCATTAAATATCGCTGAATATAAAGTTATTATGATAGATAAAAGTGTAGGTAATTTAAATTTTTAGCACTTAAGTTAAATTTAACAATGTCTTCAAAAATATTGTTACTAAATACTAATTCTAATGATATATATCTTCCAAGTACAACACATTTAAATAATCGTTATATAAGGATGCTAAGTGATTAGGTACTATAAGTATTTTTACATGGTTGAGGGTTTAGGGGATGCTATGTGATTACGTACCTTTATTCACTCTATTCATAACTACCCAATAGTTAGCTCCTGCGCTAAATACATGCTAGTTAAGACTTTCAAGATTCTTACGTTTGGAATGACTTTTCACATATCTGCACTAAAAAATGTGTAAAGCATATGAATATTTATCACAGACATACCAATTAATTTGATAGTGAACCACTATGTAATCTATTATCGGCGAGCTAAATATTGTACAGCAAGATATTGGCCATATATTTTAAGAATATTACTTGGAAGTTCGTGATCTTTCCATGGGTTCCTTAAAAGAATGTATGGCATCTTGGTCAAATAGGTTTATTTATTTACAATGGATGTTGTTTCTATTTTATGAGCATATGAACTTTTTATGTCAAATGCAACAACGATGGTGTTTTGTTTTAAGGATCAATAATCATTGCTATTACATTTTTCTTTTTTTGCTTTCAATGAGCCATTTTTCTTCTTTTGTGCCTGTTCTATTCATTGTTTTAAATTCTTTGTTGAATTCCCTTTGTCATTGGGTCTAAGAATTCAAAGATATTTGTTAGGTCACTCTATTCATAATTTTGACATTCTATTTTTTTTATTATTCTTCCTTAGTCTTATTCTCCTTTCTTAACCCAAAATTTGTCATGAAATCATGATTTATTCTGTCCAGAGATTTGTGCAAGGTTCTTTTTGGCAAATGGTCATCTATTGACAGTTCACAATTTTCAATTGAGACCGTTGCTGGCGGCATTACAAACCTTTGTGAGTTCTACTTTTGACAAGATCCAGAAGTTATCTTCTTCATTTTGCTGCTGCTTTGATATTTTAAGATATTTTTTACTGAATTGCAAAGTAGGTGCTGAGAAATCATGGTATATATGCTGTAGCAACAGCAAACAATAATCCAACTCTTAAGGAACTTCACACTTTAAGCATTTTACCTTATTCTTGCAATTTATAGTTAAACTTTAGCAAGTAACATGGACTTTTTTTGTAGGTAGGTTGTTCAGTACCCTATATTAGGTAGTTACTTAAGCTGTAAGGTATTAACATTGGGCTGCATGGGTCATGATGTTAGAGCCATATGGGGAACATGTTGATATTTTTTTTTAACTTTGGAATCAATTCACTGGCTGGTATTTTTACAAATTTGGCTGTTGGATGGAGAAATTTGTTGATTCCATGTTGTGTCAAAATGGACTATATCTCTTTGTCATGGTGGTTAGGGTAATTTGGACCTTAACCTATTTGTTTAGCCAAGTTAAAATTAACCTGGTTAATTTTAACTAAGCACATCACATTACACATAATGTTTTTTTATAATTGATCACACATAATATATAATATTAAAAATTAACTATATTTCACTTAATACACATATTTTAAAATAAAAAAATAATTTTATTTCACATTTTATATATATCTCAAAATAATAACTAACTTATATCACATTTCTTACACATCCTAATATAAGAAATAACTTTATTTCACATTATTCACAATTTTCAATAAAAAATATTTTCATTCAAGTATAATTTTAACTTTGTTAAAATTAATTTTTGCAAATAAACAGGCTTTGGCATCTATGTATAAAATGAATTGTGCTTTTTACCTATTAGTGTTTTTATCCTATTACTTGCTATATATTTGAAATATTGGATGCTCTTAGTAATTAATCTTCTTGCATATTTTGCAACGCACTGATGTCCCTTTACCTTTTACCCTCAGTGCTGAAGGTAACTGTGAAAGATGCCAGTGGAATTGATGCTTCCCTGACGGTTAGATTATATGGGCCTAATACAGATTTAGTTATTGATCGCAAAAGAGAGTTGCAGGTGTGCTTTCACTTCTTTTGCTTTTAATATTGATTGAATTCTTTTGATTGCATGGTTAAGCACACTTCCCTATAGTGATCTTGTATTTCCCTTATACCATTACTTGTTAATCTTATGCAGAAATCTTTGTGCGACATATGAACAAAGTTTAGCATATTTAGTTATGTTGTAATTCCCCTTACACCTTTACTTGCATATCTTACACCTTAACCAATGCTAACTCGTCTTTGACTAGTGAATGTGATATGATGTTATTATGACTTCTTTTTGTTGTCTTTCTTTACTGGTTTTAAATAAGCTGTGTTGTTTTGTTCAGTTTGAGTAGCAATGATAGCTTTACATTTATTCAATGATTGATGTTATTTAATCACCTTTGTAGTGCTTTGACAATATTTTTGTGCATTTTCAACAAGAATCCAATGTTTTTCATTCTTTAATCTGCTTCATTACAGTATTGAAGTGTTTTAACGGTTTTTGATGTCATTCTATGGATTTTTTATGCTATTTTACAGTTGATTTGATACTGTTTATCGTTATTTGACATTACAATGTTATTTTCATCTTTTTGATGTTTTTGATTTCTCAGTTTCAAATAAATTATGATGTCATTTTGTCCAATTTGGATACAATTTGAATGACATTTTATGGATATATCATTATGACTAAAGCTATTTTATCAAATATTTCAATACATTTTATGTTATATTTAACAGTTTCCACTAGTTATTATATCTGCACAAATGCTGGTCAAATTCAAACATCTACATATTAGTTAATGTGAGTAGTGCAAGGGCAAGTTGGACTTACCTAATACTTGTTTTCTTTATGTGATGTTTGAATCTAGTTCTACGTAGTTGCCACTCCTACAAGATTGTCTACCATCATGGTATCCATTTCTATACCATTGTGAGCACACCATCATATTTTCATCCTCTTTAATCACGCTTTCAGTCATTTGATTGATTATTTCAAGTACTTCAATTCATTTTCTTAAGACGTTCCAACAAAAGATCCAATACATCACGGGTAGCTTTTAGTTATCAGCTCACAATTGTTGATACCAATAGTAAGCTCTCATTGCCTTTGGAAAGTTTTGAGCTATCAATAATTTCAGTCTTCCTTCCTAGTCGTTGCCATGGAATAGGCCTACCTTAATCATATTATCTAAAGCCAATTTGATTGTACTTCAAGTTTTCTTTAAGTGCACAGTTTAAAAGTATGTAATATTAGATATTTGTTTTCCTTTCTAAGTCAAAGTAATCTGTCATGCTTTATGCACATATTCTGTAGTTTCACCTTTTGTCCTTATTTGTTAAATTTTATTTTAACATGTCAAAGTTTCTATTTTGCACGTTGGTGGAGACACCATTACACCAAATCAGAATAATTGAAGATCTCAAAGAGTGAAACCTTGATTCAGATAATTGAGTCAATATCTTGAATAGAAAATAGTCTGGAAATTGAGTTAGAATCCCTAAGGCCAATATATTAAGAAAAAGACAAGTAAAAGAAAAGGAGTTATTACTTTCATGATTTCTTGATGTGAGACGAAAGTGCGAATAATATTTTATAATTTAAATCAATAATATTAAATTAAGCTTAAAATATTCTCTAAAATATAAAATATGATAAATAAGATTTTTTTGATCATGCAAATTAATGATTTTAAAATTTAATTAAATTAGATCGTGATAAATAAGAATTTATCAATTAAATTATAGTAATTGATTTTGATTAAATAAGTTAGATCCATAGTCTCAAAAATTAGGTCAAATATCTTATAAATAAATTCAACAGTAATTATCTCTCAAATATATACACACAATTCAAACCAAATGAATAATCCAAGTTAAGTAAATAAATTTATATTCAAATTGAATAATCATATTAATTTAATTCAAAAAAGAATTTATACTTTAACTTAAAGAGTTTAAGGTATTCCTTTGCAGTTATTCTTTGGTCTAATTGAAGTGAAGAAATGACCCGACGCCGAAGACTGGCTCAAGTTTGTTGCGGACATGGGTACGCACGGGCATCAATGTGAGCGGGCTCATGGGTCGAGCGGGGAGCGTGCGGGCTCGTGAGCAAAAAGCACTCTAGCGTGGGCACGCTCGGGCTCACAAGTGCGCGCAGGTGTGAGCAGTGCTACCCACACTGGCTTGCAGGTGCAAGCAATTGTCAATGTGCAGGCATGGTTCAGCAACAGGCAGGTAGGGGTGTGGATGAAGGCAACCAGGAGCTTGAGCGGAGGAGGCAGACCAAGCGTTGCGTGCAAGCTGCTTGGAGGTGAGTGCTCGTCAAAGGTTGGCGAAGGTGCGAAGATGAGTTAGGTGGTTTGAAGAGAGTAAAAGATAAAAGGAGATTTTTTTTAAATAAAAGATAACTACGTTGGAACCAAGTGACACTTCCAAGTGGGGAGGGAGAATTAGGGATTATTAAAAATTAAGTTAATTTTTAAGGGTAATTCCACTTAGCCCCCTGAGATTTACTCGACTTGCTACGCAGGTCCACAATTTTGAAAATATGTCAGACAGATCCTCAAAACTTACTGTATAGGCCATTGTGGTCCTTAATATTTATAAAAAGCTTCTAATAAGATCCAATTAAATATTTTTCGTTGAACATTTCGTTAAATCAAAATTTTAATTAAAAAATTATAATATTTTTAATGTGAAATTACAATTGTACCTTTAGTTCTCGTTGAGGCGGCATCATGCGGACGTCGGTCGCGCGCAGGCAGCTGCGTGCGCCGTTGCTCGCGCCGGCGTCAGAGCTCGGGTCGCCGTAGCGCGCGGCCCCGCCCGCTGGTGATGCTACGGTTACCTGCGCGGTGGGTAGCCGGAGATCGAAAATATGAAAGGGTAAAAAAGGGTATTTTCGTAATTTTTCACAACGTTTAACGGATACTGTCACAGAAGGACCATAATGACTTATAGAGTATGTTTTGGGGTCATGTCTGACATGTTTTTAAAATTGTGCACTTTCGTGGCAAGTCGAGTAAACCTCAGGGGCCTAAGTGGAATTACCCTTAATTTGTATTAATTAAACTTCTATGAGGCTGTTATTATTGTGAACGGCAAGCAATTTTATATAAGTACTTGTAAACAAGAAAATGAGCAACAAATGAACTTTTGCAAGGCTATTATTTTTTTGCAAGATGAAAGTTGTTTTATATAAGCACTTGTTAATAAGAGAATGAGTAACAAACAATGAATGTACAACTATAAATATATATATGTACATACATAAAATTCTATATGTATATTTTATGTATAAATATATGTATATAGGTAAATGTATATAAGACAACAAAAAAATGTAGTATTTAAATATTAGTAGACAAAAAGTAAATATTAGTGTGTAATAATAAATGTTAGAAGAAAAAAATTTGTAGTAATAAAAATTAGTGAGATGTCAGTTAGTTAATTGCAGTAAGTAAATAAATAAAAAATTCAGTAATAAAAATGAACAAGTTAATTGATGTTAGTCTAGTTAGATTATTATTATATAATATGTATATGTTTGTCTTTCAGGCGAATTGGTCTTTTAGGTCGATTTAAAATCGTCCAACCGAAATTCCACAGATCATTTGACAATGTCTTGCTCTTTAGAAGTATTTCACAAAAATTCAAGTTGATAGAGTCAAATCGAACCAGAAGTGAAATGTTTATTTACTGAGGGATCTAGCTGAAGTGAGGTACTAGCATAACGGCATGTTACATTTTCTTTGTTGCAAGTTCAATCCATTTTAGGAAAAGCTAAAATCTATGTTTTTTGCATTCTTTGTTTTCCTTGCAGAGCTGCAAAATATAGTTGATTAGATAATATGTTATCTTTACAAAATTTTTGTGTTGCTAAAATAATTTAATTGAATGAGATAAATATGTATACCTTGAGAAGTGCATTTTACACATTGTCGGTGGAGCCTGACATGCTCAAGTAATCATTCTAGCCAAAGATAGTTTTCCCCTTCACTCATGATATTTCTTGTACTTTGATTCTAAGTTCTCCCAAAGATAACTAACTTTCACAGTGTCAAAGTTGTTGTTGAACCTTTGATTGAGTTCTTGTATTTTTTTTTTCAAGGCAGTCATTTTTAGGATGAGACTACTCTAGCTTACCTATTCCACTCACGGCAATCATCAAATCTACCAATGTGTCCTTCACTAGATCTGAGACTTCCATGTGTGACTTAATCTCATCCATTTGTTCATTTTCCTCCTTCAACTTCTTGACCTTCTTTCCCTTAACTAGTGACAGCTTCAAGTGCTTAGAACTTTGTATTAAATAGATTAATTTTAGATAATATCATCACAAATATCTAAATTTAACGAAACAATCATTTGACTAACTTGAGAAATAGTTAATGATTTCACCTTCTTCTAGTGTACATGGTTGAACAATTCTATATTGAGCATATATCAAATTATTCAACAAGGCGTCTGGAAATGTCTAAAATGTTGACTTGCGATGCACGGTCATTTTGGTCATGCCAGAGGCGTCGATGTAATCTACATATCTGAGTATAGATTGAGTTATTATATAGTTATTTTATTAATGCTTATGACTTTTTTTAATCACGTTATTGAGTCACTTGAATTTTTATTTCAATGGGAATTCCTACTTTTAGTCTTGTAAATTGTTTGGATCCAAATAGGTTTAATTGGATCTAAGTTAGGTTTCATTTGGGTTTCTTTTGATTGATTTGGGTGCATTTTGGGCTTGTTTAAAAAACAGCTGAAATTAGGAGGATTAAAGAATCATTTTTCCATTAAATCAAACTAGCTCTAATTTGCTTCAACACTGATTTGGTATGTGCTGCCTTTCTCCTCTCTGCGGAGCTCCGCTCATGACGTACAAAGCTGCCCACGTCTGCACATGCCGCGTCTCCTCCGGACACGATCGAAGGCACGACGAGGTTGGTTTCCATCACCCAACCCCTTCATGGTTTCTCTCTTCTTCTATATATAGCCCCTCCAGGTTGAAGGGAGGATGATGTGGCTAGACTTTCCAAAAGGGCGAAAGTTCCTTGCTTGAATTGATTCTACACAGTGGGTGTCAGATTTGATCAGAAGTAGCAAAGGGTTGCTACTGATTGAGCAGATTCGGCGCAGGTGGCGTCAGTTTGACACTGGAAGCTCATAGGGGTTGTGACTGCCAGATTGTTTGCTAGCGAATCAGGTGGAAGTCGGAGTAGTGGGCTGCAACTATTTGTTGTGGCTTCTAATTTCCTAGTTTCCTTTAGATCCCTTGTTTTCATGTTTTCTGATTTTGCTTGATGGGAATGGACCTTCTGCTAGCCATTTTGCTTGGTATAGTTGTTGACTTAGTCTTTGATTCGTCACAGTTGATTGACAACTGGAATTAAAATAGCTTCATGTTAGTTCCCTGGTTGCTAATTTGGTGTCATTTGGAAAATTTTATAAAACCGAAAAACAAAAACCAAATCACAGGAACACAGGCACTAATAATGTAAGAAAAAAATAAAATATGTAGAGAAATTTTTAGGTGTTTCAACTATTACACCTAATCCACTCTTGGGGATTCTCACCCTAGGTTTACACTACCCACTATAAACCCTCCTTTGCTAACTAGCAGGCGGAGAAATTGATATAAGTTGATCTCTCTTTGTAGAGGGCAAGATCTACCCTCAACTCAATCTTGTTAGAATAGGATTAACCTCCCCGTAGGGTTTGCCCTTGATCTTAGTAAAAAAATAAAAATACACTGAAGACTTTCTTAGAGAAGAAATGAGCATAATAAGGAGAACTAAAAGTAGTAAAAGAATAAGAGTTGTCTCTATAATTATCTCTCTCATTCACAACACAAAATTCGATCACAATCAATTAGAGATCATCAATTCACAGTTCTTCTTTTTCAAATATTAGAGCAGATCTTTTTTTTGTTCTCTCTAGGACATATTTATATCTTTTTATTTGAACTAGATTGTAAGGCTCCCGTGGAGTACTGCACGGAATTATTTCATATATAACATTATATATATTATAATATATAAATATATTATAATATATAAATATATTATATATAAAAACATAAATTTAATAATACAATAACAAAAATTTAATAATATTTTATTTATCAATTATAAATTAACATTATATTAAAAACAATTTAAATTGAGGAG
>KZ453612.1:2089489-2151605 GCA_002786265.1 Apostasia shenzhenica
AAAGTCCGAGTAGAAGATGAGAAATCCAAGCAGGAATTGAAAACAAATTATATGAATAAATTATTTTTAAAGCTTGTAAAACATAAAACACTTGGCAAACATGATGGCACTTAAGATGACACTTGGCAACGTATGCTATAATAGTAAAACTCAAACATTAGCAAGGGTATTATGGGCATTTCAAAAGTTCAGCATGTGTACCACTCTTAATATAATAGTAGAGATAGGACCGTTAGAGACAAATCATAATTGATTCTGTCCTAATCAGGAAAGTAAAACGGTTGAATTTTACAAGTCAATATTGCCTCATGTAGTCGATCAAAACGAACGAGACAATATATTTTAAAAATTGTCGTTGTGCTTTCCTAACAAGGACCGCCCTGTCTGTTTTTGATAAAATCAGATGAGGGGATCTTTTACTGTCATCCGATTTTAAGAAATAGATCGTCTGATCAAATATCTAAACTCTAAGCTAGAACCCCCGATCGGTAGCATCTCACCGGACGGTCTGATTCTGCTGCAGTTAGAGTAATTAAGTTCATATAATTTTATTCTCCTTTTTGTTATTTTGACCAAGAAATTCTTTGTATATTTATGATGCACATTCTTATCACTCAACATAGAGTTAAGATTTATTACTTTTCTACTTTTACATAAATACCCTAAAAGAATCTAATTCTAAAGTTATTTTTGATGTCTCCATTAGTCTCAATTTACTTGTTTGTCCTACATCAACTTTTAGTCTTAGAGTAACTGTGATTTGAAACACTAAAGCAACAAAAAGTTAACTTAAGTGTCATTGGTCTATCATCATCAAACAAGCCATGAAGCTTTTGAGGTTAACATTGTTGAGTCATATATGTGAACTATGGTAAATGTGAAGCAGAGATCTTTCGGTTGACCTTCTAAGTTAATTCACGTGGTTTGAATCTGATCTTTGGAGCCCCATTTGTTTAATATTTCCATATCCTGAAATTAGAATGTATTGCATGCTATTTAAAAAAATGATAACTAGTTGCCCCTCATGAATCAGTCTTCTTGTTCCTAATGCGAAGCTGTTAATGTTTTTTAGTGTTTGATAATTTTCATACTCATTTGCATTAGTTTCACTGAAATTATCGATCACCACCAACTTTCAACAAAAATCTTGTGAAATCTAATGTGAATGAGCAAACTTGCTTAATTATAGAACAACTGAGCTTAATATTCCAATACTACATCAGAATACTTTTTGTGCATGCAATTAAATCGCCTAATTGCAATTAATATTGCATATTAGATCAAGTGAATTATGCATATTTGAGTCAATTTGAGTAGATTTCTGGCATTTTTGTGGCTTAAAGAATGTATTAGTGATCCCCATGCTGCATCAACATGTATAATTGATAAAAAGAGTCGCCCTAGTAAAAATCCTAATTAACCCTAAGCATGGCTGGAGGCCATCAGTAGAACAACCTTGTCACAATTAAAAATTTGGATGTTAAGGTCCATTTTAAAAATGTATGTGGTCAAAAGTGATTGCATGACCGTAGGTTGACTATTTTAAAAAAATCAAGAAAGAAACACAATAAGAAATACCTTTCCCTCACACCCCAAAACTATGGATGGTAGAAGTACATCTACAAAAAACATCCATAAAGAAGAGTGGAAAATTTGAAGGAAAAAAATGAATTGGAAAGGTGGGAGAATTTTGATCTTGCCACTTGTGGCTGGTGGTGGTTCCATATGGGGAGAAAAGCCTCCGGACCCCTGGGAAAGGTGATGTAGAAGAGGACTTCTCTGATTTCCTTGAGAATTCATTGAGTAGCAAGGTTGGTCTAGGCTGAGATCATTATATGCTAGACTTGTTGGCAGCAAAGAAATGAGGTGAGAATTTACGCGGCTCAGTGCTTCCCCAACCCCCTCAATTAATGTGAATTTTCCTATGGCATTTATCCACAAAACGGAATAAAGAGTTGATTGTAATGCATCTGTTAGAGTTAATGTGCTAACAAACGACACCAAATAGTTTCTAATGCAATCGTATGATAATTAAATTATTAAGGCTTTTAATCTGAAAGATGGAGGTTAAATGTATTTTGGGGATCGAGTTGGGTGGTAGACCAATGAGCTCCTTCTCAGCCTATTCTTTACTTTAGCAACAACTATAGCTTCTCAGATTATCTCCTATTGGGCTTATAACTAAACAAGATTCAGCATGGTTGGACTTTATTATAGCTACGCAATCTTAAGCAGCAAGGGTTCTACTCATTGATTCAACGTCTATTGATTCCAAAATACTGTGATTTGAGCTATACTTTCTTATTGATCTAATTGATTGCTAGTTAACCAATTTCAATTAAATTTGTTTGATTGGATTATTATATGTGGTACTGATTGTGAAATCCAATTTCATTTGAGATTAAGTTACTGGTGGACATGAATTTTGAGACTCAAATCAATTTCTGTAGCATGGATCTGGTTGCTTTGATGATGAAGATTTGCCAAGTACAATTGTTAAAATTGAATTTGCATTTAATCTGCTTTTCATCTGTATATAACACATCTAATAAACTTTGTTCTTGTTCGGTACATAGATGAGTGTCCAGTACCGGTCTGCAGAATATTAGCTGCATAAATTCTTTTTCTTGTTCTGTTTAGGCCCTGCCACATCTATCAGCTGCAGGCTTTGGTGCAAGGTTGCTTGGTTTATTTTCAAATGGCATGGTTCAATCATTCATCAATGCTCGTACACTTGAAAATGACGGTGAGGATGCCCCTGCCTCTAAATGTGTATGCATTTATTACAATGCAGTATATATTAACATTATTTTTTTTTGAAGATTAACAGGCATTTATGTGTGTTATTGTAAATGTAACTAACCCAACTGCAACTTTGCATTTTCTTTTATGTATACCAATACTAGACAAAGGTCTATACAGTTTCATAAGCTCTGTGAAATTTCATAAAAAAGTCTAAAAGAAAGTATCATCAGATATCTAGGTATGTATCATACATGTTTGATTTTGTCAAATATTTTTATATGTTTAGCATTTGATTACATTCATAAATAATTTATTATTTAGTGCTAAGTTTAGGGGCGGCAATATATAACCAAACTCAAGAATTCAACCCCAAAATTTTGAGCATGGGTTATAAATTTTGACCCATTTATAAAACAGATTAAGTTGGGTTTGGGTGATCTATTTATAAATATTTGTTTTAATCAAACTTATTTATTAATCAGATTAGGTTCGAGTCATTGATGTTAACCTGTTTTATAATTGGGTCAGCTTGGGTTGAGCTATTCAGGTCAGTCAGATTCGGGGTTGAGTCGACCATTTTGCTACCCCTAACTAAGTTTAAGAAATTATAAAATATAGGCATATAACTCATATGATATAATATTATGAGCACTGTGGACATTTTTTATCTAATATTTCTTTCTTGTAATTTTTGTCAAATATTTTTTTAGTTCCCAATTGGATGAAAATAATTCAAGAAGAATGCAACAGATCATTGAAGGTCAGATTTAATGGTTTGATTGAAGTGTCCATGCTTATAATTATAATTGATGAGCAAGAAAAATACTTGAGTTTTGAGAATTTATTGTCATGCATTTCCAATATTTGTTAAATTGATACAAATTATGACCTAGATCTTGCAATTGTTATATAAATACATTCATGTAAATGTGAATTTAGAACTTGTCATGATCTTGGGTCGATCTATTATTATTGTTAAACGAGTTTAGTTATTTATTTCTTGTCTCCTATTGTATCTCCCTCACTATACCTATTAAGTGAGGATTTTTCTTGGTGCAGTGAACTTCTTATTTTTGCACTCAACACGATATTCAAGTAGGTTTAAAGTTTCATTGCTAAAGGACCAGCAACCTCTCCCTTTGCGAAAACAGATCTTGCAATCTCCCTACCTTGTTTTCTTGTGGCTCTCCATCTTGGACACTCACCTCCTAGTCGTCTCGCATCAATAGTTCTCATTACTTTATCTAATTCAAAATTTGAGTGTGAGGCTTGCGAGTTCGATAAGCATCATAATTCATCTTTTGACTTAGTGCATTCTAACTTATGAGGCCTGAGTCCAATACCACTCATTTGGATTTTCGATATGTTATTACTTTTGTGAATGATTACACTCTGATGATTTGATTATATCTTTTAAAATGTAGGTCTGAAGATCTATCTATTATTCAAATGTTTTATGACAAAATAAAAGTTAATTTTTCAACTCCACTTAAAGTTCTTCATGCAGATAATGCTTCTGAGTACATGCAATCTGCTTTCACCTCCTTTTGTTCTTCTAATGGGATAATTCATCAAGTATTATGTGCTTATACATCTCAACAAAACGGTATTGCTAAGCACAATAATGTCATTTGCTTGGTGTTGCTCGTACCTTGATGTTTCAAATGAATGTTCCAAAATCTTTTTAGGGTGATGTAGTTCAACTGCAAGCTTTCAACTAATTGCTTAGCTACCACTCCTTTAAGGAATGAATTTCCTTTTCTCAAGCCATATCCTAACACCTTTTTCCACAACTCCTAGGACTTTGGGTATCTTTGCTTTATACACTCTCTTCATTTTGGTCTGAATAAACTTTCTCCACAAGCAATACATTTTATTTTCTTAGGATACTCTAGGACATAAAAGGACTATAGTTGTTATGATCCTATACCTCGTTTTTATGTATTCATGGATATTACTTTCTTTGAACTCATATCTTACTTTTACCATTAATTTTGAACTAAGATTACCCTTTCTGTGCCTCTTCTTCTACCTACTCCACTTGCTCTTATTCACTTCCAACCCGTACAAGTCATCATTGACGTAATCATCCACCTATTACAAGACCATTGCCAACATTTGATCATTTAAAGGATCTTGTTGCTCCTACTATTTTTACCACAGATACCTTGTTCATTAGATCTTAAATGTTTTAGAGAATATTTCTGCCTATAGGTGACTAGTAGGTAAATTGATTTAACTGTTACAAGATTTGATATCTCTTTTGGTGTTGGGATTATTGACCAATATATGCAAAATCCTAAACAGTAATATCGGAATGTTGTTATCAGGATTCTAAGATATTTATGCTGATTATGCGAGATTTGTGATTGATGAGAGATCCACCACTGGTTTCTGCATATTTATTAGTGAAAACTTGATAGCTTGGAAAATCAAGAACAAAATGTGATTGTAAGGTTTTGTACTAAAGCTGAATATTTCTCCATAAGTCGAATTTCATCTTAGCTTCATTTTTAGCCTTGTCAATAAGAAGAATATTATCTATGATGTACATCAGGGCACCTCTCGAAATTTTTGTGAAATAGATGGCATTCCTCCATAACTTGATTTGGCTTTTGATTAATGAAAATTTACTTTATGTGCAATCAACCTTGGAATGGATTAGTATTAAAATTCCAGAAAGGGTTGACATCCCAAAATGGAAGGATAGAGGACACTTAAAACCCTAATTATCTTTTGTTGTACAAATCTCCTTCCTTTTTCCTTTCTTAGCCTTGGCTAAGATTAAGTGTACAAATCTCCTTTCGTTTTTTTCTCCTGTCAAATCTGGTGGGGACACAATGCCATCAAACCGGCGATTTATTGCAAGCAGAGTTCACACTTGGCGCCCGAGATTTCACCACGTGACATCGATCTGAATAGATGATTGATATCTGCTGATTGGCAGCAAGCGTGATTAGTGACTGATCAGTGGATTAGAAATCCATATTTAAATCAATTTATTGATTTAAATGAGAATATTCTAAATTTTGGGCTAATTTCTTTTATTTCTTTTTTTTTTAAACATTTGTATTTGACATAATTGTAATCCTTTTATTTCTGCATTTATTTTAGCATTTTGAATTTTGATTGTAATAGGCCTATATAAAGGCATGGACTGGTATTATTTGTTCTTAATCTTAGAATGAAATCATTTTAAGTTTGAATATTGTGTGTTATATCTCGGGGAAGGGAAATGTTAGGGCTTTGAGTGAAAATCCGTGAATACTTTAAAAAAAATTAAGGTATTTCTTCAATTTTTCTCGCATTTAAATCATGATTTAAACTCATCAAACTCCAAGCTCTTTTATGCAATTTCCAGGCCTAAAATCTCATTTTTCTCTCTTTCCTCCTTTGTGGCTCAAGTCAGCCCGTGCGACACGCTTGCGCATCCGCCCGCCTCACCACCGCACCCAGGTGGCCTACTAGTCACCGACGAGCGCCGACGACCTCGCGGCTACCGCCACTCTAGCCACTCTGCTCCACCGCCGGCATCATCCCTCGCCCGAATGCCAGCCTCGCCTCACACGTCCTAGCTGAGATCCGCGCTCGCTTCGCTCACCCGCCTCCGCCTTCACCTCCAGGTGACCCACCGATCACCGCCTTTTTGGTATCAGAGCATTTTGTTTTGCATCATTTTCCTTCAATTAAATGGTAACAAATTCATCACAATTAAATTTGACCTCTTGGTGAAAGTCTCTTGTTGCTCCCTCAACAGACTCCTGGATTCACTTTGGCAAAGACGCTTCAGATTAGCATCAACCACATAATATCACACAACCACGCATCTATACACTTGTCTAAAAGATCTGCCTGGACACTCTCCATAGTCTTTTAAGAGTCTCTGGCCTTCTAGAAGCACCTTTTTACTCAGCAAATCTTTCCTCAATGAATCGATAAACAAGCATTGCTTTAAGTCAGAGGGATCTCCACGAAGTTTGGTGTTACTCCTCGAAGATTGTTTCCTCGAGAGTTTCCTTGGACAAGGTTTGCCAAACCTATTTTAGTTAACAAAGTTTCACTTATTGGAGTTTCCTTTTCAGCAAAAGATCCAAGACTTGACTCTTTAGTCTTCATTCGTGGCACTTCTTCATTCGTGGTTTCCAAACTTTGGCTTGAACCATGTACTCAAAGCTTCAATTTAGAAGTCCATGTCAAACCGTATGATCAAGGTTTCAATGCTCGTTAAAACTTAGATTAGGCTTTCTCCAATTACTGTGTTCAAGAAGATTTCTTCAACAAATTTTCTCTATCTTCCTACTTATCTTCATTAGGAGGGAAATCCCTCTTCTAACTTGTGAAATGAGTTCTAAGCTTGCTAAAGTCCTACAGACTTCGTGCTTGGCTTTGGTTGTGAGATTCAATGGTTTCATGCAAAAGTAAGGGGATCAACTTCGAATAGATGTTTTTGCTGGTGGCAAATATGACATCAATCTATACCATTTGCACTCTAGTAATAAACCTTAGATTGAACGCTATGAAGCACAGACATTTCTAAAAATCATGTCGTGCTTGTGTTGGACACACTTTGGGATACGGATACGAAAGAACACAATATCGAATACAGCACGTGGCATGTTTTAATAAAATAATATTTAAAAAACTAAAAAACACTTATTAGATAAACAAGTAACTTGGGGACACCTTAGGATATTTTTGAGGTACTTTCAAGGAACTTTTGATGGCTTCCATGGCACTTCTCAGATACTTATAGAATACAACCGAATAAATTTAATATTAATGTTGAATTTGTTTATTAATACTAAATATAAAACTAAAATTTATGGATACTTTTATTTTCTCTTTTAAAAATTTTATTATTATTAAGATTTTATTTTATAAAACTAAAGACCTATTTTTCTTATTATTATTAAAATTTTACAAAATAAAAGACAATTTTAAGCTAAGTTAAATCAAATTTCTTCCTCATTACCTTTAAACTTTACAAAAACAAACTAATGGCAAAATGTTTGAAACTCTAGCTCCGCCTTTGTCTCTCTCCTCCTCAACACCGAGGAGCTCTTACCTCCTCTTATTGTCATGCTTACGATGGTTGTTTTGGCAAGTAAAATAGCATTCTCCTACCAGTCTCTTTGTAAAGTGAACCTTAAATCTACATCTCAACTCTCTTCGATGCCAACAAAATTTCTTCTTATTTTTTAAGTTCTCATCTTGATTCTATGACACTTCTTTGTTAACCACAAGTTGTTTATACTCAAAAAATTGAGTTTGTTTTATGTTTTATATATTTTCTTAAGTATGAATTGTTACTTTTATTATTATTATATTTTACATACGTCATGCCCGTCTCTTATATTTTGAAAAATCATTGTGTCGCATCGTGTTGTGCCTCTATGCCCTTGTGTCGTGTCGATGCTTCATAGATTGAATAATTGGATGCATAGACAGTTTTTCTTCACGGAGGTTTGGAGGAAGAAATATACATGATACAACTTTAAGGTTTCAAAGTGGAAGGTAAAGAGCATCATGTTTATAGACTGAAGAAGAGGTTGTACGACATGAAACAAACTCCTCGACAATGACAAAACGTTTGACCCATTTATTGTCAAACAGAAATATCAATAAATAGCCTCAGTTCATTTTTTCTATATAAAGAATAATGGAGGCGAGGACTTCATGGCTCTAATACTATATGTCAATAATGTGCTCATCATCAGAAGAAACGTTGAAGAGATTAAGAAGTTAAAGTATGAGCTAAGCGATGTTCGACATGAAGGACTTGGTCCGACCAAGCAAATTTCAGTGTGAAGATTCAAAGAACTAAAAGTCTAGAAGGCAAAGCTTTATTTGTCATAAGATTTTATGTTGAGCACATTCTTTGAAGACACAACATAACAAGGCAAAGCTGATTGCCATCCCTAGTGATCAAGGCACTTTTGGCAAGCTTCGATTAACTCTTGCGAAGAGTTGATTTACCTTTTTTGTACAACTTCCCCATTAAGGTGAGGTTGAGACGAAATGTCTGCAGCCTAGGCTAATCTTACAACCAACAATCTTTGACACGTCGTCATTGACCATCCTGGTAACTATAATTTTTCCTTGCATGTAAGTTGAAAATAATTCTATTCAACTTACCACATGGTGGTATGCTCTTGACCTACTATAAATACCATGTATTGACAAAACCACCCACCCCTGTGTTATGCCAAATTCGAGGTTTGGAACTCCTCTAGAGCTGAGCCAACTAACCTCACTGATTAGGTTCGAAGTTCCATGTTCAAAGTTACAACAAATGATATTACCCTACAGATGAGGTCCGAAGTTTCTTTCTGCAATGAGGTATCACTTACCTAAATACTTCAAAGCTCTTGATACAGGGTTGAGATGAGTAGTACAGATGCCCACAACTTTAATAGGGCTAGATCCACTATATCAAGGTTAGCAATAATTGAATTCCATGTCAGTGTTTCTCCTCCTAGTACCATTAGCCAGTATATTACAAGCACCAATTACAATTATTTAAGTGATCATCAAGTTGATGCTACTGGCAAACCCAGGTAATCGGTTTGTAACGGTCTATTTATCGGTTTTCAATTACTGAACTATCAGAATGCCATGTGTCCATTTCTTGGTCACAAAACGATAGTGCTAATAACTGGGAATCAACATCCATTATGACTAGCTGCTTTAAGGATAAGCCAACCTTGATGCCTATAAATACCCTTTAAATCTTCATATATGAGACTTTTCAAGTTGGTCTGAATGCTAGCAATTTTCTTTTCTTCTCTCAGACTCTTTTGTAATTGCCTTGGGGCAAGTTCTTTAGTATAGTGGAATCTCTTCCTTCTTGACTTGGCCGGTGAATATAGAGGATGTCCCTGAAGCATCTTAAATTATATATTTTATTCTCTTGTTGGGATCTCCTCTTTTCTTGGCTAATCTCCTTGAGGGAAATTCATTATGTATTGCTGATTCTCAGGACTTCAAATCATTTCATCAACATCCTATCTTAGATAGTCAACATTACAAGGAGCTATTCTTTGACAGTTGAGGCAATGGTGCTTAAAAAGGTAGTTATGGATCTACTTTCTTCAATGTTCTAGTCCCCTTTCAATTTGTGACAATCTCTTCTTAAAGGACTTTGTTTATTATAGTCGTATCGTTTAATCTGCTTCTTTGTGGACTTTCCATGGGACTTGCCTCTCTCTTAGAACTTTCCTCAATTTTTAAGTTCTCTCTCTTCTTAGTGAGTACGGTTTGTCTTCTCAAGAACCCTTGAGACTTTCTTGGAGGTTGTAGTTAACTCCATCAAGTGCTTCATTATTGAGGGAGATAATGAGAGTTTCCCAACTCTTAGGCAAGGAACTTAAGAAGCAATTGAGTTTGCAATTCATCATAAAACTACGTCATCTTCTTTGCTGTAAATAGGTTTATGATGCATTGTATCTTGTTCAATTATTCTGAGATAAAGGTTCTTTCCCAAATTCTTTGCTGTAAATAGGTTTATGATGCATTGTATCTTGTTCAATTGTTCTGAGATAAAGGTTCTTTCCCAAAGCTTCATACTTATAAGCTTCTTGGTGAAGAAGTTCTTGTTGCTTACAGTGTAGTCATCTTAATGGGAAAGATAAATGTCACTTATTCATGATATATGCTCAAGAATTCACGAACTTTCTTCTTGGTTTTTTAAGTATGATATTCCTTGAGGATTTGTAATGGTTAAACGAATTTATCCATTTCTTTCTTTTAAGAGTTTCTTCCTGTTGAATTATATATGCTTCTCTGTTACAATTCGGTCCTTAAACTATAGTTTCCAGTTAGCCAACTAAAGAAAACACATCTTGCCATTCAAGCTAAAGATGCAAGGCATAAATGAAAATGATATCAAAGTAATTTTTGGTGTATCTGCTAGTAAATTTAATAAGAAAATGGAGTACCCCAAATCTCTGGCATCCACCTCACTTCAAAAACCCAAGAAAATGAAGCTCATTTTCATATTATGAATCCACATCCAGCTTTGTGTATGTGTATTTTTGAAAGTTATTTTTTTTTGGAAGTTGAGTCACTGTATTTTACTTGTAGGTAGAAGCATGAAAGCAACCTATTTGAAATGCTACTTTCAAACTGCTTTTCCTAAATTTTCCTGTGCAGATATGTGGAAACCTAGAATAGCTGCTGAGATTGCTAGGCAACTCCGTGAGTTTCATCAGGTGGATGTACCAGGATCTAGAGAACCACAATTGTGGAATGATAGTTTTAAGTTCCTGAAAAAAGGTCACAAACCTTTAAATTTGGCCTTTCTGTCCTTTTTTTGGGGGGGGGGGATTAAATCAAAATCTATTGCTACGAGTTAGCTACCTTTCTTGGTTAATTTGGGATTGAAACTTCTGTAAGTTGCTCCTCACATATAGTTATGCATCGCAAATTGAAGAAATATCTTTTACAGCTGAGACATTAGAGTTCGATGACAAGAAGCAGCAGGCCAAGTATAAAACAATATCTTTCAACGAGATCCATGAAGAAATCAATGCACTCAAGGTACTCTTTTGGCTTTCTAAATTGTTGCTGCAATAGCTGCTGTTTGATTTCGCACACATACTGCATGCCTGTTCCTCCTTAAGGGATACTCAAATTACTTGACATTGCAAAGATCTGTATATCTTTGTTGATTTCCCTTTCTTTGGTAATGAGCAGGATCTAACAGATCGTTTAGGTGCCCCTGTCGTTTTTGCCCACAATGATCTACTTGCTGGGAATTTGATGATGAATGACCAAGAAAGTAAGACTCATCTTTAAACTGTTCTATGACATGTTTTTGCTGGCTATCTCGAAATTTGTGTTTGTGTCCTACGGATAATCTTTTTGCATTTCATCATAAACTTGTTCAAAGCACTGCCTTGTGGAAGTATATACAGTAACCCAAGTTTAGCATTCATCACCCTTTTTTCATCAATATTTTGTTGCTAAATTCTACCAAAATTTGCAGAACTTTACATCATTGATTTCGAGTATGGATCATACAGCTACAGAGGCTATGACATTGCAAACCACTTCAATGAATACGCTGGCTATGACTGCAATTATAGCTTGTATGTACCCTGTTTTCCTTTGTCCATATATACTGTATAATGCTCTAGGAGTTCTCATTTTGAATCCTATGTCCATCTTTTGACTGTTTTCTGCTGTAGGTATCCTGACAAAGATGCTCAGTATCATTTCTTCAGGAATTATCTGGAACCAGAGAGACCACAGGAGGTCTGTAAAAAAATGGGTTAAGATATCTAGTTATATTTTTAGCAATCACTGAAAACATTTAACTTGTCTGTGTAATTAGGTTCCAGAAAAGAAGCTTCAAGCTCTTTACATCGAAACTAACACATTCAGGTTGGCGTCTCACTTATACTGGGCATTGTGGTCTCTGATTCAGGTGGCATTCTAATATCTTCTTGATTTAATGGATATATAACAAGTGATTTATTTCTAAGTTCCATGTCTGATAAATTTTAAGGCAAAAGTGTCACCCATCATTTTCGATTACCTCTCATACTTCTTCCTCCGCTACAACGAGTACAAGAAGCAGAAAGAAGCCTGTTTTTCTTTGGCGAAGGAATACATCTCCGGTGATGGGAGAAAAGATTGAAGCCTTCTATTCTATGCTGTATGATATTCTTTTGTAGGAGACCGTAAAAAGCAGCATCTCTTCAGCTGAGCATGATTCTTAATCTGCGGTGCACATTTCTTTCTCATGTATTTTTTTAATGATTTTCTCGTATTTTGGGACTCTATATGGTAGTATTAGTTTCATGGGAAATCCTGTATTTCTCCTTTGAGTCATCAGAATAAAATGTATAGTTTACCTTCAGGAAGTGTTGCAAATATATTAGAAAAACTAATGGGGACCCCCACTTTTTCCTCCATCGCTCAGCAAGGTGAATGGAAGCGATTTTTTTTTAGCAAATACCTAATCTAAGAGATCTTTTTTAGGCTTATGCTAAATGTTGACAGCAAACGATAACTGCTGATGGATGAAAAGTTGAGTCCAAAGAAATGGGAATTTGAAGACATTGTTTATGCTCCTCTTAAGAGAGAAAATAGAGAGATGAAGATAACAACCAGAAAAATGCATAGAAATATATGTAGTTCGAAGAGATTCTCTTATATTTATGAGTTGAGCCTAGGGAAGATCTCATTGTCGTTAGAGGTAATCACAATACTGCATTCTCACAATACAAGAAAAGAAGAGGAACAAAGGTGGAGATGTGTGTCTGTCATCCCCAAACCCCCTTGTTGTGCCTCCTAGTTATGGGTGAAGAAAAGATCATGGGGATTATGGAGACCATAGAGTGAGCGGTCAAGATCGGCATTTTTGAAGTATATGCGTCTATTGACACCTCTAGGGTGGCGCCACATAACCCCTTATTGGTTTGAGTGTTAAAGATTGACAATGAGTGAATATTCTTTGGTTGAAAAGAAAATGTAGGGATGACTGAGATGAATTATTTGTAGATACTTTGGATTAATTGTGAAATGATGGCAGGATTTGGGGACTATCCATCTAAAATATAAAGTATAATTGTAGTTGATCACCAGAATGATCTGGTAGGGATGTGTTGCCATATAGCAAAGGGTGCAGAGTTGAATTGGTGCGTGATGAATTGATCTTTTACAACTAAAGTGAAATATGATATCCCCCAATTAATCATACTAGTAAAAAAAATTGAACCGAGTTCTTGGCTTTTCTTTGCTATTGTGATCTACTGAGTTTGTTTAGAGGTGTCTAGGTTGACACGTGGATATTCGAGATTACACCATGAATTGACATGTAAGCAGTAACTTAGGTATATTAACTATGGTTTTGAGGTTTTGGTGTAGAACATGAAGAGGTGAAAGGGGAAAAGTAGAGAATATTTTTACTAATCTAAAATTACTAATTATAAAGATACAGACTTTATAGCTAAAGGTTTCACTAATTAGAGAAAATAAATGTTAATGAAACAGGGAAAAAATTATGAATTGATTAAATTATGGGTTATATGGTAATTGTTAAGGGACCTAAAAATTGGAAAACTTCTATTAGATCCGTATATCTTAAGACATTATAATATGTTGATCCTTCCCTTTTTCCTTGATCAAAATATCTTTAGTCTTTCTTTCCCTCTTCTCTCCATTGGAAAGGACCAAAAAGGTTTAAATGGTGAAATAGTATTAGGACCTATTCTTTATAACAATTAAAACTAGATTAATATTTTTTGAACCTATTAGTAAATATGGTATAATCATAATGACTTGACTTTATAATAATTTTCCCTAATAAATATAATAATCGGCTCTCCTTTATTTTACAAATTATCATTTCCTTTAGTAATTAAATTATTGCTTGGTATGTTTTGAATCTAAATTTTCATATATTAACTCAACAGCATGTTAAATATGACAAGATTTCGATCAAACATAGGACTTCATTTTTTGTGGGACAGAAGGCACTAATGCTTTTGGTTGATGTAAATATTCCTATGAAGTAAAAGTGAGTAAAGGCCCAAAACAGCTAATTTTATTTTATAAATTATTATAATTAAAATAAATTTACGATCAAACAATTCAAGCAAATTTATCTTCAGTCTAATCTTTATAGAGAAAGATCAATCTAATGACTAGAGAGACAATGAACTTATAAAAAAATTTGAAAGTCCATAAACAGAAGAGCAACACAATAATAATTTGACAATCGAATAAGCAAAATAATTTTATCAAACTACATCTCTATGTAACATTTCATGCCATGATTTGTTGTGAGCAGAATCATAATCAAGGTTTTAAAACAGTCTCTATTTCGGTTTTGCTTGCATATTGGAAACGTTAGTTTCAATAATTTTGGCATGGTAGTTGGACAAATTTTTAAATTTTGACTCAAATTTAAAAATTTGTCCAACGTGAAAGTTTTAGCCGAAATTAGTATTGACCAAAACTAAAATAAAATCGGCAAAACTGATGAGTTTGGGCAAAACTTAAAACCATAATCATAACTAGTTGACTTGGTATGCTTTGTTCCTTTCACATTAGTGATTTTCTTGTTAGATGTTTCATGTTCATTCATAACTTCAACTTGAGGGAAGTTCATAGGAGTCCTAGCAGCCCTGATTAATCTCAATTGTGTTTGCATGAAGTTTTTTTTCAGTTATGAGTTTCACTTCTATTGAAGGAAGTTTCTTAGGGGGCGTTTGGTTCAGTGTTATCTCAATGTTATGTTATGTTATCTTTAGAAAGTAATTGTTTGATTCAATGACATCTTTAAATAACATTATAATTAATTACAAAAATACCATTATATATTGACATCTAGATGTCACCCCAAATTGGGCGACATCTCAAGATAACACCATCAATTTGTCATTATAATGCCAATAACTTCCAACTGAACAAAAATAATTTAGATAGCATTGATATTTTCTAATATCATAACATTGAACCAAACAAATGTCTATTTATGAATAACAATGACATTTAGATAACATGACATCTAAATAACATTGATATTGAGATAACACTGAACCAAACACCCCCTAAATAACATTGACATTGAGATAACACTGAACCAAACGCCCCCTTAGTATACACTTGTTTGTAGTCGTAATACTTTTTTTAAGGATTGTGCTATTTCATGTAAACCTGAAATATCAAATTTTATTTGCTTATGCTTATAGAATTGAAATATCACTGATTGAATCTCAGGTTTTTCCAAAGTTTCTTCCTCATGTTCAGAGTTCTATATTTAAAAAAAAAAAAAAATCTCAGAAGCGTGCTTTTTGCTTTATTTCAATGATCAGTTATTTGTAAAATTATCTGTAAGAGAATATCTGTCCTCTTTTCAGCTATTGTAGGATTTGCATTATGATTATTTATCTTAATTCTCAATCATGCAGTTGTTTTACTTGCTTGAAAATGTGATTATGCCTTTCCAAATAATTATCCTTATAAAATGATTTCATATTATCTGGATTTATTTACATGGTCTTATAGTTTAGCATTTTAATATGTTGGATTATTCTATGAAAGTTTTAAATTATAATTAATTAATTTATCAATCAGTTATTGATATTACATAATATTTTTCTGTTATTTGAAATGCTTTCAAGTTATATTAAGTTGTTGTTATTTCTCAATTTTTTGGACTCAATGCTTTTTAGAATTTCAGTGATTGCAATACCTGTAACATTAGAAGATGGTTGAAATGATGTATGAAAATTTTATTTATTAATTATATATCAATTTTATCTTTGGTTTGTGCATCATGATACTTATTAAATTTATTCAGATAAGTCTTTATTTATTGTTCTCTCTTATTTTGAAATGCCTACATAAAAATTATGATATTTTTCTCTTGAATAAGTTTATATTCAAGTAAATTGTTAAATTAATTAATCAAATAATAATAATAAATTATATTGTGAAAGAAAAATAACTTATTTGGATTTATTCGCCTATGAGTATGAGATCACCTGCTGTTTCCATCAAAACAAAAAAAAATAGATCACCTGCTGTAGAATGGGAAGGTGGTGAAAAGGGAAAAGAGTGAAAGGAAAAAGTGAAGGACAATTTCATCAATCATTCAATGCAATTAATTGGAGGGGTTTTCAAGATGATAATTAAGGTCCTATTATTTGCCCAGGCTAACATTAAACTTCGTTAAAATCGTTTAAGATTGCTTGGTACTTAAGACTGATATTTTTACCCAACTTTTGTAGGATTGTCTTAAAAATATTCCATAAATGGCAACGTCTGGCCTAAAAGGAGATTACAGATAAAATTACGGAAGAACGTATGAGTTTTAAAAAAATTATATTATATTGATCTTAAGGCATGAATTTAAAGTTCGTTGACTTAATAGTTTAACAGATCTAAAACAAAAGAGTTTAAGCAAACAACATGAAATAAAACATGATAAAAGATAATTTTATTTACACAAACAGAGTGAAAACGTACAATTGGCTCTGATATCAATTGGGAGTGGGATTAAAAAATATATATGTTTATATGACCACACAATAATTATTAAAAATAATAACCTCCAAATTTGAAGGCTCAGCTTCAATAGTTTTAAAATTTTTAGAAAATTATCTACAATTTCAAAAAATAAAAGAAAAAAAAGTTAAGGATGATGCAATAATTCTCTTAGGAAAATTTCTATTAGAATGTTTTGCAGGAGGATCTCTTGATAATACAGAATACATAGAACGTATAGAAACAATCCTCTCTAGGATGCAGATCGGTAATATCTGTTTTCTAGAAGAATTTTTACAAAAATATATGGAATATGTTTGGAAATTACTCTTTTCACAATATGATCATTGGGTTCAAATATATTTTAACAAATTATCTGCACCTTGGAATGAAAAATATAAAAAAGAATATATTAGATTTATAGATAAAGCATAAATTAAAGATATCAAATATTTAAAATTTAATACTTTAGCTTTAAGAGTCAAATGTGCCATGAATTTATTTATGGACTTTTGTCGTGATCAAAAATTACGTAAATCCTTTTATAAAGACCGTTCTAAAGCTAATCATAAGCATTGTTGTATCAATGTTCTACCAACATATAAATTTGACATTCTTCTTCCGCGCAACAAGCATGGTGGACATACCCATAAATCTAAATATCACCCTAAACATCGTCGTCACAAGTTTAAATTTACTAAATCATGGCCTAATTATAAAAATAAATGTCGTTTTAGTATAAAATATAAACCTAAGCATATTTATAATCACAAAAAATATTTTAGGCGCAAACCCGGTTATAATAAAAAAGCATACAAATGCTTTAAATGTGGCGAAGAAGGATATTATGCTAATAATTGTAAAAAAGATATTAAAATTCTAGAAGAACAACAGTTTCAATTAATAGACGAATGTTATGATATAATATAAGGACATAATCTTTCAAGCCTATCTGATATTGACTATGAAGTCTCCTCAATTGAAGATATAGATAATTTAGCATTGGATTCAGATAGTGAATTTGGTATTATAAACTCTAACTCCACATCATCAAAAGACGAACATGACGAAGAAATAAATTATATTTTTATGTTAAAAGAAGAAAAAAAATGAAAGAGCCACCATTGAACAAATAATCAATACTATAAATCATGATTATAGTAAACAATTCATATTTCATAACAATCTATAACAAAAAATTATTAAACTTAAAAATAATACTAAAGGAAAAGATATTTATAAAGAAAAATTTAGTTTATAACTCACAAAATGAGTAATGTATTTTATTGAATATTTTGAAGTTTCTATTGATAGCTCTGAAAAACCAACAGCCATAACCAACTTACAAATTATTACAAAAAATAAAATTAAAGAAATATTAAAACGAGTTAAACACTCTGATAGAATCAAATATTTACACCTAGGATGTATACAGGTTACCATCAAAGCTAATTTTAGAGCAGAACTTGATTCACTTATAACATTAATAATCTCTGATAATAGGTTAATAACAACATAACAATCTTTAATGAGAATAATACGGTTTAATCTTTTATATCAAGTAATAAATTTTAAATTTTTTCCTAATTTCTGTATAAGTTTAGTAGATAAAAATATTAATCAAAATTTAATGATATTTTATAAATTAGAAAATATTCCTATGTTAAAAGGAAGCAAACCTTTAACATTTACCTGGTGATTATTAGGATATTTTTCAAAAACCAACAATATAGAAATCAAACATATTCCTTCCGACATTAGATTAGATGATCTACATAATTAATATTCTGAAATTATATATCTTAGACAATTAACAAATAAAGATATACAACTTCCTATAAAATGGAATATTAACCTAGAAGAAATAAAAAAAATTCACATAATAGAAAAATCATTAATAAAACAACTTCAAATAAATGAAGGAAGATTATCTATAGAATATAATAGACCATTACAAAGAACAGATTCTTTGAATATAGCAAATAGAAGATTACAAATAAAAGACTTAAATCAAGATGATATAGATCTACCTAGCTCTAGCTCTAATTTATAAATAAATAATGTAAAATTAGACTTAAGTATAATATAAGTCTTAGTTAGTTTTAATGATAAAATCATAACACTTAAAGCCCTAATAGACACAGGAGCATCTTTATCCCATATAAAATCAAAATTAATGAAAAATAATATATCAAAAGCGAAAAAGATAAGATATTATACCTTTGATAAACAAATTCATGAACTTATATATAAAGCAACATAGATAGTTTAATGATTATAGATACCCATAATGAATTACATGCCTTAAAATTTGAAACAATTTATAGCGATGAAAGAAATACATTTGATATGTTAATAGGACAAGATATATTACAAAAATATTATCCCTTGCAAATTAATTATGAAACAATACAGTTAAAATTAAAGAACAAATAATACACATTAAAAGAGCTAAAAAGTATAATTTACATACTATAAATGTTCTAACTAATGATGAAATTCAAAATAATCATAATAAAATATATTTTCACAAGATAAAAAAAAGTATAAAAAACCCTACTGAGGTTGGCATATGTTATGAATTTTATTCCTTTGAAGACATTATAATATAATCAAATACTTTCACTAAAATAAGAACAGAAATTAGTGCTAAAATATGTATAGGGTATTATGGCCTCATAAAAGAAAAAAATGAATGGTATTTAATAACGATATGACCACAATAGAAGGAAAAATAAGATCAAATTATGAAGGTAAAATTAAAGCTGTAATAAGAAATAATGAACAAGATACATTGATTCGAATAAAAAAAAATTATAAGTTATTCGATTTAATAATATTTTCAATCACAAAACTTAAATATGAATCTTCATGTTCATGAAGTAAACCAATATTTAAATAAAATTTGTATCAAAATAGAATTTTCAGGATATAAATCTTTTCATATTTATGACCTAGTAGATACTGAAGCAACTAGAAGTATAATTAATGAATAACTTTGGGTTGATGAATTCTCTGAACAATTAGAAGAGAATGTTTCCTTTACATGAATGAATAGTATTATGAATACATTAAAATATGTTAAAAATATAACATTAAGGGTGTGTTTGTTTGTAAGGTTAAATTTAAGAAGGTTAAAATTAAATTTGGATGGAGATATTTTTTTATTGAAAGTTGTGAATGATGTGAAATAAAGTTAGTTATTATGTTGGGATATGTGAGGGATGTGATATAAAGTTAGTTATTATGTTGGAATATGTGAGGGATGTGATATAAGTTAGTTATTATTTTAGTAATATGTGTACGATATGAAATAAATTTAATTTTTAATATTAAATTTTATGTGTGATGTGATATGCCTGGTTAAAATTAAACCAGGTTAATTTTAAACTCCTAAACAAACGGGGCCTAAAAGTTCAAGCTAAAGATAATTATATTGCATTATTTTTTCCCATTATATATATCTGTAAAGATTTTTAGTGTGATATGATTATAGGAATGGACGTGTTAAACTAATATTTACCTATAACTATTCACAAAATTTATCATACATTTACTATAAAACAAAAACTAATTAAAATACCAAGAATCTTTAACCATTTAAAACTCATTAAGATAAACTATAAACTAGAAGCTTTATCCTTAATTAAAAATTACAAAAATAAATATTTAGATTCTTTAAAAGAATTATTCTCTGAAAACTCATTATTATATTTTAATAGAAGTCTAAGATTCTGCAAACTATAAATCCTAGACGATAACAAAATTATAAGAGTAAAATTATTGGTATATACTCTACAAGATACTGAAGATTTTAAGAAATAACTTGCAGAATTAAAATAACTTGGCTTAATAGAAAACTCCCATAGCCCCTATTCTTCACCCGCTTTTATGGTAAGAAATCACGTTGAAGAAAAACGAGGAAAAGCTAAAATGGTTATAAATTATAAAAAATTAAAGGACAATCTCAAATTTGATGGATTTTTTATTCCGAGTATAGAAAACATCATAAAAAAAGTCAGTGGAGCAAAATGGTTTAATAAATTTGACGCTAATCTTGAAAAAAAAATGTAAAAAAATTGAATACTTGGACAAAATTATAAATTAAAGAGAAATATCACTACATGAATATATTATAACCAAAATTAAAAAATTCTCAGATACTTTTGAAATCCTAAAATAACTATAAAGTTTCCTTGGTATATTAAACTATGGAAAAAAAATACTTACCCAGATTAAGTGAACATTTTAAAAATTTACAAGAAAAACTTACTGAAATTAATAGACAACATAAAAGAGACAAAGCAAAAACAATCTCTCGATGGGAAACTGATAAAATTAAAACACAATTAAATGAATCCGAAAAAAGAGAAATCAAATATTTAAAAACACTAATTAACAAAATACCTAAAACAATTATTCCAAAACCAAAAGATAAATTAATACTCTATACAGATGCTAGTAATCTTTATTGGGTTGGCGTATTAGTCACCTCAATAAAAGATGTCGTAGGATATACTTCAGGAAAATTGACAAAACCAAAAATAAATTATTCCACTTACGAAAAGAAATTTATAGAAATTCTGAAATCTATCAAATATTTTAAATTTTGGCTATTACCCATTAAGTTTCATATAATCACATATAATAAAGGATTATACCATTATATTAAAAATAAAAAATACAATAACAATAGTTGACGAATGCGATAGATATTACAATTAGATGAATATAGTTATGATATCTCATTTAATCCTGATTTTACTAATATTCTTGCTGATTTTCTTTCCAGAGAAAATCTATAATCCTAATTTGCAGAACTATGGCGAATCCATAGAAAGACAAAAACTTGGCTTCTCATATTGCATCTCAGAAAATATATAGTACATCTTCGTCAAGAATCTATAAGCGAGATTATATTTCGGGAAGGAAAATAACTATTGACCGCCTAGATAAATATAATCAGCAAGCAATATCAGTATTAGTAGGAACTACCAGTAATTATAAGTCAGCTATTCCAATGTCTCCCAAGACATATAATATTATCAATAATTTCTGGAAAATAATCGGAGGCCTATAGCATAATACCTCTCTTATATAATATTCGAGAAATTATTTCTCATATTTATAATATGAAAATCTCTCTAAATAATATGACACAGAAGGTCCAGCACGAAGAAGAATTCCCTAAATATTTACTTCAGAAATGTGAAGACTTTCATTCACAATAATATGAAGAACTATATCCTATATTGAAAGTAATATATAGCTATAAAAATATCAACTCTCCTCATATGGAAATGTCCAAACGAAAAGAATATCTAAAAAGGTGAAGACACTACTACCAGAAGATCTATAAACTCGAATTTTGGATATTATCTATGAAGATAAAGCTCTGTCATACTTACTGAAGAAACAATTAATTACTTTATCAGATGGGCGACAAAGGATGTTTGTCGCATTTGAAACCAATATGGAAAGACAAATTAAATTAGGAATTGTTCGAAAAGTTATAATCGATACACATCATTACGATGAATGGAAGAATTTTCCGCAGATAATAAAGACACTAATATCTACTACTGAGTTCTATGAAAGAATATTGGAGTTTGAAATTATATCAACATTCGTCGAACCACATGAACATTTAATATATCCAGCTTATCAAATCTTAGGATTTTTTTAAAATAAGTTTTTCTGTTTTTTCTAATTTATAATCTAGCATAGGGTTTGAAGTCATTTTTAAAAAAGTTTTAGATCTGTGTTAAACATTTAAGTCTAAGGGTTGTAAGCATCCGTAGATTAATATGTTGATAATAGGTTTGCTTGGTACTTAAGATCGATGTTCTTACCCAATCTTTACAGGATTGTCTTAAAAACACTCCATAAATGGCAACGTCTGACCTAAAAGGAGATTACAGACAAAATTACAGAAGAACGTATGAGTTTTAGCAAAACTATATCATATTAATTTTAAGGCATGAACTTAAAGTTCGTTGACTTAATAGTTTAACAGATCTAAAACAAAAGAGTTTAAGCAAACAACATGAAACAAAATATGATAAAAGATAATTTTATTTACACAAACAGAGTGAAAAAATCGTACAACTAGCTCTGATACCAACTGAGACTGGGATGAAGACGGAGGTGAGTGATTGGAGGAAGCGAGAGGGGAAGATTAGGAGGAGGATTGATGCTTTCGAATGGATGGAATGGATGCCTGACTACAGCTCGGAGGTCATCCTTATATACACGATAAAGCTAATTAATAATGTAATGCACAGTATTCTATTATTGCTACATAGTAACAGTAGTTTATTATTGCGACAGTAGCACAGTAGTACAGTGCTCCATTATTGCTGCTACAGTACTGATATAGTATTTGTACAGTGTTGTAGTGCTCTATTATTACTGCTACACAGTACTGCTTCAGTAATGGTCATATTATTGCCTTGGATCCACCACTTTTCTTTGTTTGTCACCTTTGATTATTGCAGAATAACCTATATCAACCTCAGTAGGGTTTTTTGTATTTTTTTCTATCATGTGAAAACATATTTTATTATGATTATTTTGAGTTTCATCATTAATTAGAATATTTATGGTATGTAAATTACACTCTTTAGCTCTTTTAATGTGTATTATTTCTTCTTTAATTTTAACTGTATTGTTTCATAATTAATTTGTAAGGGATCATATTTTTGTAATATATCTTGTCCTATTAACATATCAAATGTACTTCTTTCATCGCTATAAATGATTTCAAATTCTGAGGCATGTAATTCATTATGGGTATTTATAATCATTAAACTATTTATGTTTGTTTTATATATAAGTTCATGAATTTGTTTATCAAAGGTATAATATCTTTTTTTTCATTTTTGATATATTATTTTCTATTAATTTTGATTTTATATGAGATAAGGATGCTCATGTGTCTATTAGGGCTTTAAGTGTTATGATTTTATCATTAAAACTAACTAAAATTTGTATTATACTTAAGTCTAATTTTATATTATTTGTTTATAAATTAGAGCTAGAGCTAGGAAGATCTATATCATCTTGATTTAAGTCTTTTATTTGTAATCTTTTATTTGCTATATTCATAGAATCTGTTCTTTGTAATGGTCTATTATATTCTATAGATAATCTTCCTTCATTTATTTGAAGTTGTTTTATTAATGGTTTTTCTATTATGTGAATTTTTTTTATTTCTTCTAGGTTAATATTCCATTTTATAGGAAGTTGTATATCTTTATTTGTTAATTATCTAGGATATATAATTCCAGAATATTGATTATGTAGATCATCTAATCTAATGTCGGAAGGAATATGTTTGATTTCTATATTATTGGTTTTTGAAAAATGTCCTAATAATCACCAGGTAAATGTTAAAGGTTTGCTTCCTTTTAACATAGGAATATTTTCTAATTTATAAAATAGCATTAAACTTTGATTAATATTTTTATCTACTAAACTTATAGAGAAATTAGGGAAAAGTTTAAAATTTATTACTTGATATAAAAGATTAGACCGTATTATTCCTATTAAAGATTGTTCTGTTGTTATTAACCTATTATCGGAGATTATTAATGTTATAGGTGAATCAAGTCCTACTCTAAAATTAGCTTTGATAGTAATATGTATACATCCTAAGTGTAAATATTTCATTTTATCAGAGTGTTTAACTCGTTTTAATATTTCTTTAATTTTATTTTTTGTAATAATTTGTAAGTTGGTTATGGCTGTTGGTTCTTCAGAGCTATCAAAAGAACTTTCAAAATATTCAATAAAATGCATTACTCATTTTGTGAGAGTAAAACTTGTCAAATCAATCATGACATGAATCCTTTAGAAATTTGCGCTAAAGCTAGGGCGTTCCCTGGAAGCGATGAGTTGTATTGCCTGAATACAGTGAAAAATGGGCAAGGGCCGCTGCATCGGCGCTCGGGTGTAGTGAAAAGTGAGCAAAGGTCCCCACATCATAGACAGATGTGGGTAAAGAAACTAGTCCATCATACTAGAACTCAAGTCAGTAGGATTAGATTAGGAACTTGGAATATAGGCAACCTAACGGGCAAGCTAATGGAGTTGGTGGATATTATGATTCATAAAAATATTAATATTTTGTACCTGCAGAAAACAAAATGGGTTGGAGAAAAAGCTAAGGAAATTAATGGCTTAGGTTTTAAACTTTGGTACTCTGGTAAGAATAAAAACAAAAATAAATTGGTATAATTCTGGATAAGAGCTTAAAGGATCACGTAGTGGAAGTTAAGAGAAATTAATTTTTTTTTATAAGAAAATGAGATCGCTTGGATTGTAAAGATTGTAAAGTCATTCCAAGTGAATGTTTGACTACCCAACATCGATTAATGATTTTAGATTCTAAGATAAACTATTGGAGAAGAAATAATAAGTCAAAATCTTATCCTCGGACTCGATGGTGGAATCTAAAGAATGAGAATAAATATATATTTAAGAAGAAAGTTCTACAACTTGGGCAATGAAACATTAACGGGGAAACTGATCTTATGTGGTTGACAGTTGCTAATTGTATCCGTAAGGTGGCGAAGGATGTATTGGGAGAATCCAAAGGAATAATTTAAATAATAAAGATACTTGGTGGTGGAAAGATGATGTAAATGAAAAAATTAAGGAGAAGAAGATTTATTATAGAGATTGGTTTAAAAACAAAAATAATGATAAGTGAGAGAAATATAAAGTGGCTCGACGAGAATCTAAGAAAGTAGTAGGCAATGTAAAAAATATGACTCTTAAAGATTTATATAAGAAGCTAAACACTGAAGAAGGAAAAAGACAATTATATAAAATTGTCAAGGCAAAAAATAGAAAAATTAAAGATTTAATTGAAGTAAAATGTATTAAAGATGAAAGAGTACTTTTTATGGAAGAAGATATCAAAGATAGATGGATGAGTTACTTTCAACAGCTTTTTAATGAAGGTTGTGAAAATTCAATTAATCTTACAGAATTCAGCACCCTAAAAGAAAGTAAAAATTACTATTACATCCGACGTATTAGTAAAGCTGAAGTCTGAAAAGTTTTAAAGAAGATGAAGCATAAAAAGCTGTAGGACCAGATAATATCCCAATAAATGTTTGGCAGTGCCTAGGAGATGAAAGAGTTTCTTGGCTCACTAGATTGTTTAATATGATTTTGAAGACTAAATGATTGTCAAATGAATGGAGAAATAGTATATTAGTACATATTTATAAGAATAAAGGCGATGTACAAAATTGTGTCAATTATAGAGGAATTAAATTAATGAGTCATACTTTAAAACTTTGGGAGAGCGTGATCGAACAAAGGTTACGCCATAATACTAAGGTATCAGAGAATCAGTTTGATTTTATGTCAGGTAGATCTACTATAGAAGTCATTCATTTATTAAAAAGTTTAATGAAGAAATTTAAGGAGAGAAAGGAAAACCTACATTTGGTTTTTATTGATTTGAAAAAAGCTTATGATAAAATCTCAAGAAAAGTACTTTAGAGAGTTTTAGAAAATAAAGAGATTTGCACTGCTTATATTCAAGTTATTAAAGACATGTATGAAGGAACTGTTACCTGTGTTCGGACAAAAGGAGGTTTGACTAAGGATTTTCTTATTACAGTTGGATTACACCAAGGCTCGGCTTTAAGTTCGTATCCTTTTGCTTTGATTATGAAAGTCATGACTGGACATATCCAGGATGAAGTGCCTTGATGTATGCTCTTCGCAGATGATATTATCCTTGTTGAGAATGAGATAAAGCGAAATTAGAGCTTTGGTGGAATACTTTAGAATCTAAAGGTTTTCATTTCAGTAGATCAAAAACTGAATATATGGAGTGCACATTTAGTCAAAAAGAAATACTTATATTGGAGATGTGACAATTGGTGATCAAATTGTCAAGAAGAGTGAGCGCTTTAGATACCTTGGATCAATTATACAAAATGATGGCGAAATAGATAATGATGTTATTAGCAGGATTCAAGCAGGATGGGTAAAATGGAGAAATGCTTCTGGTGTGCTGTGCGATAGAAAAATTCCATCCAGAATCAAGGGTAAATTTTATAAAACTGTAGTAAGACCAGCGATGATATATGATGCTGAATGCTGGCCTGCAAAGAAGAAACATACAAATAAAATAAATGTTGCAGAAATGAGGATGTTAAGGTGGATGTGTGGATATACACGAAAGGATATAATGAGAAATGAGTATATCCGAAAGAAAGTTGGCGTTGCACCAATTGAGGATAAACTTAGAGAAAGTCGGCTTAGATAGTTTTGACATCTAAATTGTAGGCCGATTGAAGCTCCAGTTAGAAAAATTGAGTTATTGAATTTTGCCCATGTACAAAGAGGAAGAGGGAGACCAAAGAGGACATGACAAGAAACTATAAGGAGTGATCTTAGTTACTTAGACTTAGATAAGAATTTGGTAACTGATAGAGCACAATGAAAACAAAGGATTCATGTAGCCGGCCCTACCTAGTGGGATTAAGGCTTGGTTGTTGTTATTGTTGTTTTATCATATATTTACTATGGCATTATTATACATGTAATACTCGAAATAAAAATATTTTAATTTAACGTAAAAAGCTCATCACTTAGCTCGATTAATCCACTTGAAATTCGGCTCAAACTCAATAAACTTAGTACCAAACCCGACTTGAACTCATTATATACCTTTCAACCAGTTTTTCGTCACGTATCTTGCAGTGAGAAAGAAGTACGCTTTGAAGCTTTCTGCACTGGATTTTGTTCTGGATGCAAGCAAGAATCATGAAAAGGATATAAAAAGATTCAAGCACATTTTTAATTTCGCACAATTTTTTTATTCTCTACTTTTTGCTTAGCGCAAAAAAAGATACTAAAAATAAATAAATAAATAAAAACAAAGCAGTAGAATATTAAAAGAAATATTTTTTTTTTAAAAAAAAAGTTTCAATAAACAGAGCAGAAAATCAGATCAATGCCGGTCTTTAAACAGATGAAGAAAGAAGGAAGAAAGCTTTACAAATCCTACTAAATCAAAGATAGATATCATGGAATTAGAGCTTCCCAAAGTTCACCCCCTACCCTCTTTGCCCGTCGCCGTTTCCCGGAGTTTGCTGATGGCGCCGCCGACTGTGGTGGTGGTTATGGACGCCGGCGCCGGTCCCTGCGGCAGATCGACGATAGCGCTTGAGCTTGGAGAGTTCCATCTGCGTCTTCATAAAGAACTGCAACCTCTGCATCTCCAGCTCCTTAGTAAAACCCATCCTCCGCCGCTCCATCTCCATCGCCTGCTGCAGCTTCGAGCACTCCACCCGCTGGTAAATCTCCCCAAACTTCAAGAGCGCCCGTGTGAGCTCCTTCAGCCCCGCTGCCGGAAGCCGCCTCCGTCTCCAGTTCGCCGCCGCCGCCGCCGCCGCCGACGGAGGGAGGCTGTCGGAGGTGGAAGAAGGAGAGGCCGGCGGCTGGGAGGCCTTCCTCTTGGCCGGCAAGTTAGTCCTCTGCTTCTGGGGGAATCGCGAGCGCGCTGCCGCCGCAACCGCCGTAGGTGGCGGCTGCTTGGAAATCGCGGGGCCCAGGAGGGCGTCGAGACGGCGGAAGAAGGGCCAGGAAGAGGAGACGGAGGGGCCGCCGCCGGCGATCTTGGCCTTCTGGAGCTTGTACTTCTTCTTAAGAGTGTCGATGCGGTTCTTGCACTGGACGTCCGTCCTCGGCGGCTTCAAGTAGTCGTCGCGGCTGTTGACAGCGTCGGCGACCTCCTGCCATTGCTTCTGTTTAAGGCTTCCTCGGTTGAGATCAATGAAACGCTCGCCCCAAGCGTCGATTAGTGCGGATGTCGCGCCCTCGCTCCAGCAATCTTCGCGGCCGCCATTGCCGGAGGCTGGTGGGTGTGGGATAGAGACGGCCAAGGTTAGGTTTTGGGGATGGGATTGGGGTCCAGCGGCGGCGACGGTGACCGAGTCGAACGGAAGGCCTTTGGGCGGCGGCGAAGAAGATGGGTGCACGACGGAGATGGGAGGCGGTAGGGGAGAGGGGGAACGGGAACGGGAACGGGAACGGGAAGGGACGTCGTCGTCGTCGTCCATGGCCGGGGAAGGGAAAATATGGAGGGCCAGCTTGCCAGCGAGCGGATCTGGAAAACAATCCCTCGCCGGATCAAGAGAAAATTTTCTAGGGTTTGGAGAGGGGGAAAAAAAGGTGCGCGGCGGCGGAAGAAGAGACGGGAAGGAGAGAGGTACGGGAATCGCAGGGGTTGAGATCCGCCGACGGCGATTGCCGATTAAGGAATGACGGGCGTTTCAAGAAATAAATTAGTTGATATTTTTATAGACTTTAAAGAGGTGTCTATAATTTGTTAAATAGTATATTAATCTGCGCTTTAAAATATTTATTTCTTACAAATTGATTCCTTATATTTATCGCTATCATTTAAATTAGAACTCTTCTGATTTTTTTAATTTAAAATCTCTTTTAAACTATAAAAAAAATTTGCTAAATTAATGTCTGTATATATGTATATATATTATAAAAATATTCAAATTTTTAGTAATAAATAAAATATCAAAATTTTCATTTTAATATTAATGTATGTTAAGTTACTTCATTTTTTTTATTTTTAGACATATATAAGTATTTAAGTCATAATATATATATATATATAATAAGCTAATTGTAGCTTTTGGGGATTTAAACAACTTAAAATTTTTTAGTTGCTTAAAGTCTTTTGAACTGCTTAACATGCAAATCAGGGGAAAAGAAAAGTTTTAAGCTTACTCAACACTTTAAACTATCAGTTTCTACGTTATTTTCAATTTTAAGTTGCCTCAAATCTTTAATTTATCTTTTTATTATCTTCTCTAACGGTCAACGCTGGCAACAAAAATGATCGACTATCATATCCCTCTCCCCCCGCTCCTCTTTCTACCATCTTCTTTAGGGAGATTGCCGGATGTTATTGGCAACTCATACTTAGGGGTGGCAAAATAGGTCGGCGGGTCAGATTCGGGTCGAACTCGAATCTAACCCGACCCGAATAGCCTCAACTCAAACCCGACTCATTTATTAAATGGGTCAAAATCCATGACCCGAATCCGACCCGATTAATAAATAGGTCGGGTTGGCGGGTTGACCCGACCCGTTTATAGAGTGTTTTTTGATAAATGCTCAACCCGAACCCTACCCGACCCGATTATGCCCAACCCGAACCCGACCCGTTTAATAAATGGGTCAAAATTCATGACCCATACCCGAAATTTGCGGGTCGGGTTCGGATCGGGTTCACGAGTCGGGTCATATATTGTCACCCCTACTCAAACTATCATACTCCCTTTTTCTTTCTTTCCATAAGTAAATTTTTTATTCTTAGTAAGCAATCACATGATGTTTATTAATAGAGAAAACTGATTGAACAAAAAAGAGTGTAAAATCCTGGGGGAAGAAGTTTTGATCCACAATGCAGTACTACAAGAAGAGAGAAAATCTAAGAGAAAATTAACAAGAGAGAATCCAACATTCACGGGTCAAATCAAATCGAAGGCTATCGCGTGAGTTGAGTATAAAAAAGGAGCTGAAAGACTTTAGAAAAATCTAGGAGCTCGCTGGTAACCAACCTTTCAATTGCAAACAAATTTTTTAATAGAAGGATTTCTCACATAATTTCATATCAAACAAAATAATATTTCAAGTTATATAAATATATAGAAAAAATTGTATACATATAACTCTACAAGATTGTATTTATGTATCAACTACTCTTCAAATTTATTTGTCGTTGTCACCACGTAATTTTAAATATTAAATGGATGCCACTTAGTTTAACATTAATTAAAAAAAAACAAAATATACATAAAATATTTCATTTACACGACATCACCAATCGAATACAGTCATATATATAGACACCCTACTAGGCACCCAATCATATAATTTTGCCACCACCGGCCACTATACGTAGTTATCAACCACTAACAACAGCCATATCGCTCACCTTTGATCACTAGATATTGTCGGTAGTCACTACGATCATTGCCATAGATATTTGAGTTAGATTACTAATAATTTAACTATAATATTTTAATGGGGTGTAGATTATAGGCTTGCACGTCTGTAAATGAATTTTTCATAATAATTAATATATAAATATAATTTTTCAAAATATATATATATATATATATATATACTTGCCTTGTATATATTGTATATATTTTTTGGTGAGAAAATACATATACATTCATTGCACCTTATTGCATATGATATGTATAATAAATAAAAGGGCATTTACATATAAATATTTAAAAAAATTTGTGACAGTAATTATTTGATAAATAAAATATATATTTATTAAAATTTAAAAATTAATAACCTAACTCTGCAATCTTAAGCTCACAATCAAATAATTAAGCTTCATAATATTTCATTATTAGCTAATATTAATTATCTCATTGAATTCGATATTAATTCATCTAACCTCAAAATAGCAATATTATTCGATTTCAACGAAAAAAATTACATTTGATTTATTTTTTTGTAATATTATTGATTTTATCTTTTTCTCATGCATGTGGATTTCATATCTGTTCTATAAGATTCAATATGACTACTTTTGATCTGAGCTGAACCGTCACAAGTTTTACTATCGCTCGTCGCATTTGCCCCACAAACATCAGAGAATGGGCGGATTTATGGGTGCCAGTGAAGGGTTTTTATTTTCTATTGCCTTAATATTTTTTTGTTAATTGAAAATTGTAGTTTCGTAAATTTAAATATAAAATTTTCTAATTTTAAACAAGTTTTCTCTCTACTAAATTTGAAAATACTCCAGTTTTTTTTTAAATTAAAAATATTTCATTTCAGACAGCCAGAATACTGTAAATCTACTACTTTCAGTGAGTTTATTATTTTTTTAGTGGCCGAGGGCAGTGTTTGACTTCTGATCTTAATTCTAATTCCGATTAAATAATTTTTTTATAAAAAAATGATTAAATAATAACTTTAGCAAAATAAAATTTGATTATTTAACCTAAAATCGCAAACGAGCCTACTAATTTTTTAAGGGTTTACGCTCTGGTCTATCTCGCCCAATTCTGTTAATACTCGACCTATTTAAATATTATATGACATATACTATTAGATATATATATATATATATATATATATATATATATATAATAGTCAAAGTTATAAGGACCCTTACATGCACTTTTCTCAATTATGACTAAAGATTCAAATGAACATTTATGCAGTCTTGGGATCAATTTATACAATTCATAAATAGTAAGGACTTAGTTGTATATGAAAGCAAACTAGAGGGATTCAATTATTATTTACTCTAATTAATATTAAAGGTTCATTTGTTTGTGGAGTTAATTTTAATTCAAAAGATAATTTGCTTCAGATGAATCAGTCCCAAAATTTTATTTAATCTAAAGGGAAATTCCATCCAGGCCCTAATATATTAGATCTCTGAGCGCAAACACTCATCTATAAAAGTAAAAATATATCATGTGAGTTCTTTTTGTACTAATTTTATTTTATATGAGTCCTTTTTAATATATTTCATTAAATTTTCCTATTAAATTATTAGTTTAAAAAATTATAGTTATAAAATTGAGATTGTAATAATAATTTGAAATATTTAAACATATTTATAATACTTAAATACATATTTTTTTAATCTTTTAAAATAACAATTTAACATTAAAATTTAATGAAATTCATTAAAAATGAGTTATATATGTAGAAAAAATTTATACAGAAAAAACTTAAATAATATATATTTATTTTTTTAGTGATTGAACAATTTTATGCATGTTATTCTTTTGATTTTTTATTATCGAATTAAAACTAATTGCATTTGCGCAAATTTGTTTTTAAATAAAAACTCAAATTTTGAAATACTAAAAATTATTTATTATAATATCATCGCTTAATCTCAGTTAAAATGAATAAAGAAACGCAACAAAAACCTTTTATTGTGAATATCATAACTTCTTCAAAAAAGAGACAAAAATATCGACTTTCAAAAAAAATCAATTTTTATCTTTCACAAAATTATTCCTATATTACCACAAGAACACAGAATTAGGAGAGAAAAAGTAAACAAAAATATCATCTAGACTTCATGATAGGACTATCATTTTAATAAAAAATGTGACATTTAAAAGAAATTTTTAGTATTGAAAAAAAGACTATTTTGAAAAATTTTGTGTTTACTTTTCCATTTTTTCTATCTTTTTTTTAATGGTGTATGTAAATAGTAAATTAGATATTTCATGTCTCTAGTTTATCACTTTAAATTTTTTAATAGGGGCATTTACATACATATCCCTTAAATCATCTTGAATTACATATTAAATTCCTCATTTTTAAATTTTACAACTTAACCCCCTAAATCATCTAAAAATAAAAACTAGTAGAATACATGTATTTGTAAATATATTTATAATATTTGTATATACATATTATTGGTAATAAATATCCAAATAATTATAAATCAGCAAAAAATATACTTTGAAAATCTTGAAAAAGACCTAAATATGTTATTTTTGGATGATTTAGGGGGTTAAGTTGTAAAATTAAAAAATAAAGAGTTTAATATGTAATTCAAGATGATTTAAGGGGTATGTATGTAATTCTCTTTTTTTAATATTGTATGTCAATAATGCATTCATTTTGGATGTTAATTATGTTAAGTAAAAACGTTAATCATTTTGCTAACTAAGCGTAGAGAATTTATTAGGAGATATTTAAGTGTTATTCCAAATAAAATGATATTTAGATATTATTTTTTACAGTAATTTTATAACCACACAAGCCTCTATCATAATGAACGGTTATTATGCACATTTGATTTATAATTATATGTCCAAAAATATTAGGGGTGACAATTTATATTCGTACCTGATTAAATCGTCCTGACCTACCCCTAATGGGATGGGTATGGGTACTCAAATTTTACCCGCGACCCGAAACCCGCCCCGCTTCATTATAAAATGGGTCGGGTTCGAGTATGAATCAACTATACCCGCCCCGCCGGCCCCGTTATATATATATATATATATATATTATTCTCATATAGGCTTATATAAAGTCAAATAAAAAGAGTGAATCGAAAATAAAGAAATATAAGGCCTTGCTTTTATAGTATAATACCATATGACTATGATTTTTGTTATTTCAAATAGAAAAAAAATAATCCAATTTTCATTAACATTAGTGAGGAACGGGACGGGGCGGGGCATAAACGGGTATGGATAATGAATAATATATAGCAGGGCAGGTACAGGTATTTATAAACCCGACTCAAACTCACCCGTTGCCGTTCCTAAAAAATATATTAACTCATGTTAGAGAAGAAATGGTGAAAAATAGGATTTAATTAGAAGTAAATTTGATAAAAATGTATAATGCACGTGCCTTATGAATGAATCAACTCATTTAGCACGCAATAACCTTTCCTATCATAATTGGGCCTGGCACTTCGCCCAAATAAAATCTTGGCCTAAACATGTCGGCCCATTTCTGGCCCAAAACCGATTTAGCCAGTTTAGTATGTGGCCCAAAATTGTTACCACCCTAATGATTAGTATTAATTATAAAATTTCATGATTTTTTAAAATAAATATAAGATGAAAAAATAAAAAAGAAATAATTATATTAAAAATTATATTTAATGTGAAATAAATTTAGTTAAATTATTCAAATATATATATAGGACACTAAAATAAGAAAAATATATAATTTTAAATTTTGTGTACAGTTAGGTAAAAACATTAATTTTGAATAATCATATAACTAGAATAAAATTTTAGTTAGTATAATTTTTTTCATGACTTTTTGTGCTATTTACTAAATGCATCCTTCATGAATATCTTCAATCATATAACTATATAAGAATACTATATATAAAAAGTGAAGCCATTAATATTTTATGATTTTTTTAGAGTTAATTTTTTTATAGTATCTTTTAAAGTTACTTAGAAGCATCGCATTCTACTATTGTTATAAAATTAGTAATTACTATAAATATAAATAATTCCACTTCTATAATTTATCTTAGAGCAAATTTTTTATTTTTTGATAGATCTTAGAGTAGATATATGTGAATATATTTTAAAATCTCATATATTATATTACATATAATAAGTAATATTATATTTCATCCAAAACTTATTCAACATTGATAAACACATCTAAATCATTATTTTTAATTTCTTATTAATTCTGTTCAATTTACTTATAACTTTTCAACTCAGCCTTTAATAATTTCTTCTCCCAAGCTTTCTACTAACAATTTCAAAAAATAAATTAGATCTGCTTACTGCTCATATAATTTTGATCTTTTACATAATTAAAGTACTTTTTATTATAAAAATAAAAAATAATATTAAATTATTTTTTAAATCATATTTTACATAATTTTAATATTAAAAAAATTAATTTTATATTATTTTAATATTTTAATTAATTTTATTTTTTATTATATATATTTTAAGATAAATTTATAATTTTTATAATAAAATTAATTTTTTTATCAAATAAATTTAGGAAAAAATTTTACTAACATTTTTGAGTTCCTTGCAATTCATTAGGGATAAGGAGTTCACACTAAGAAAGAGTCAAAAAGAAAATTTTCTTTAAGTTAAAAAATTCAAAAAATTAAAAAAAGAGAACTCAGCAGTCGGTTGGGTTCCGCTCCGACAAACTCTGCAGCTGCCACGTTGTACCCTATTATTACGTCACCAGCTACGCAAGAGAAGACGCGTGGCAAAGTCCCATTGGCCGAGCGTTCGCTCTTCGCAATAGTGTAGAGTTTGAACTTTCAATTTAAAACGACAGTCAAATGAGATTTTTTTTTTGACAGTGACGTTTATGCTTGCGTGGCGTCTAGTGGCATCTTTCGTAATAGAGAAGAATTCTGGGGGTAGAAATGGATTTTTATTGAAAGTTAGAAAATGGATTTGTGGAAAATCGTTAGTTTTGATAATAAAATTACATTTATAAAAGAAACCCTCGGGTGTTTACAAAGAGGAAGAAGCAAACTCCGGAGTCTGGTGCCTTACCTGCGACGACGTCGGTGAAGGCAGCTGAGGCTGGTAGAACTTATTTCTCTTTACTAAATGTATTGTTAAATGTAAGAAAGGGCAGCTATGAATAGTTCTAATGCTAAAAAGCAGAAATGTCCTCACACTATGGGTAGAATGAGCATTGCTCGACGAAAATATCAACCGGTAATTTTTTTAAAAATATATGTTTTGTACATTAGTATTTTTTTCAATATATATAATATATAAATCTTTATTATCATAATGTTAGAAAATCCAAGATCGACTACTCTCTGTTTGGTAATAAGAAAAAAAAGAAGATGTAGTTGGAATTTTTAGCCATTTTTGAAAAATGTGTATGATGTGAAATAAAGTAAGTTGGTTATATTAAAAATTATGTATGATGTGAAATAAAGTTGATTAATTTATTGAGAAGTTGGATGTGAAATAAAGTGATTGTTTAATATTGGAATTTGTGTGAGATGAAATATAAAATAATTTTTTTAAGTTTTTTTAAAATAAATTTAAGATTTTACTTTTTTGGCCATTGCCAAACAGAGCCATATATGGAAAAAGCAAATAGAATAAAGAAGAATGGGTCTTGGTCCAGTTCTGAAGCACAACAAAAATGGGTATACTTTTATATTTATATGAAAATATTTAATTCATAATGTTCTAGTATTTTTTGACTTTATTACTTTTTGTTCATGTATATTAGAAAATGGCATGCCGATTACTTGCAGAGAAAGGTCATAGTCCTGAAGATGGTAATATCAAGGAAAATGTGTGAATGTTTAGTATGATTATGGGGGCTGAACATCCAGGTAGAGTAAGGAGTAAAAATTTTAGGGTGACTCTATCGCAATACTTTCCAAATTTAGTTAGTTCAACTGTCCCAAGCTCTAGTATCAGTGGCTCAGAGGTTAATTTGCTTAGAACGAAAATGGCAGACATAAAAGAGAAATTTAATACCCATCAGGCCACACTTAATGAATTATTGGCCATGAAGCGCAGTGGTCAAACAAGTCAATGATGTTGTAATCCTATTGAGGTAAGAGTGATTAACTAATTGTTATTATTTTAATTTTCTTAAATTTGATTGCACTTTTTAAATATTTTTTTGTCATTTTTCTTTTAGGATCTGGAGATTGCGAACAATGAAGAGGAAAATTGAAATATTTCTAGTATTAAAAATTTATCATATTTATTTTAAGTCAAGTTTATTATTTTATTAATGGGTAAATTTCACCCAGGTCCCTGAGTTTAAGGGTTATTATCACACAGGTCCACGTTTTTAAAATTATATCATCGGGGTCCCTAGATTTTCAAAAATCATCTGGGTCCTTTTTAATTTTTTTATTATTAAAAAATATACAAAATTACTATTATACCCTTACCCTCCCTCTCTCCACCAGATCCGGCAGCCGCGCCGCCGGCGATGTCGTGCTGTCGTGCGAGGCCGCCCGAGGCGGCACGGGGCGGCGCGGCTGCCGGATCTGGTGGAGAGAGGGAGGGTAAGGGTATAATGATAATTTTGTATATTTTTTAATAATAAAAAATAAAAAAAGGACTCAGATAATAATTTTTGAAAACCTAGGGACCCCAATGATATGTTAAAAACGTGGACCTGTGTGATAATAACCCTTAACCTCAGGAACCTAGGTGAAATTTGCCCTTTATTAATTTATGTTCATTGTATCTCTATGATCTTATGTTTATTGTGTCTCTAAGATCTTATATTCATTATGTCTTTATGACTAATATGTGTTTTAGTGGTTAAATTGAATTGCTATCCCTTATGGCATATTAGCTTTCTAACTCAATATTTTACATTACATTTTTTAAGCTGAATATTTTGATAGTCTGAAAGTGTTATTAGCAATCACTTGTTTATTTAGCAGAACACTTAATACTTCTAAAATTATTTGCTTCTAAAATTTTTTAGATGATTTTTGACATTATTTGTTTGTAATGAGCTTTTAAAGCTTTTGCTTCACATTTCGACGTCTTCATCTTCATTACTTACTTTACTAGATTTTCTCTTATCTCATTCAAAATTTGATAACTTTGAGGGCCAAAACCTAAGTGACGCTTTTCAGGTGGTTACAGTAGAAGGATCCTAGTTTCTCGTCTTATTAAAATCGTAGGTGTTGAGGATGTGAACCCCTACGAGGAAGAGATTGATGAGACTTTAAAAGGTTACAGCAAGACCCTATTGCTTGCATTAGTGACACTCCTCAGGATAATAACATGATGCTATGGCATGCGGTCATTTTTGACCTTGATGATATTCATTGAGATGGAGGTACATTCAAACTAATATTTTTAATTCATAGAAGATTATTCAAATAAGTCATTAACAGTTCGATTTGTTTCTTATATATTTCATTCTAAAGCCTATGCAAATGGAAGTATTTGTTTGAATATTCTTTAGAATCAATAGAGCCCTATATATAATATAGCTACACTCCTAACATCTATCCAGTCACTACTTTGTTAAATCCAAACTCACTTGCAAACATTGAGGCTGCTCGAATATTTACTATGAACAAAAGGAGAACAACAAGAGAGTTAGATACATAGTGGGAGCAAAGCTGGACAACAAACTGATGTCCCTCCCTCTAAGCGCTGCATAAGTAAATAGTTGTATAGTCATCTTTGTAAGTGAGTTGTAAGAGCTTCTTCCCCATTGAGATGAATTGAACCTTGTGAAATGAGTATGTATTCAAGAGCTAATGCCCTTCTGTTTCTATTTTATCTATTTTGAGTTCTATACTTATTTCTCATTTAAATTTGTAATTAATTGACTGTTGACAAAAAAAAGCCTTTTAAATCTCAATGCAAAGTATCATATTCATGGGCAAGCACGTAATGATGTGAAAGTATTTCATGCAAACAATGTTTTTAGATAGCTTTTTTTTTCAAAGTATGATAGTATTTTCAAAAATATAGTAAAATATTTTCATCATGCAACAAGCTTTGCTTAATAATTATGTTCAAAGATATTTTGATTATGGGTCTTTTTCTAAATGAACAGAGCTTTGTGTATGAATTTTGTTAAAATTAAATCAATTATGATACATTTTATGTGTGTATAACTTATATTTTATATTGTATTTGCTATGAGTTGATGCAATTTAGTAATTAGGAATTTATGATCTGAACAATCATTTTAATTATTCTTGAATGGTTTAATTTGAAGTAAATGATCGTACCTGCTAATATTATAGCGTTGTTGTAAAATTTAATTAAGGTAATTGATAATAATTTAATCTTAATTAGTCTAAAGGTAATATTCAAAAATATTATATTTACTATTATTTAATAAAATTTAATAATTTTATTATATGCCTATTTTAATTGCATTAATAGTTTAGATTGTTGCTTATTTTAATTAATGTTCTAGCAATTTAAACTGCTACAACATTTAAGATAGATGACAGTATAAACCACTGCAATGTTAAAATAGCAATAATTTAAATTGCTGCAAATGTAAAAAATTAGCAACGCTTTTTATTATCTACCCCAGTGGTTTATAAAACTGTTGTTAGAAGCCTTTGCAGCACTAAGCAACAACACCGGTTTAAAAACTGCGGCAAAGTATTTGTGCAACGGTTTAAACCGACGCGGTAGCTTAAAAAAACCGATGCCATTAATTTTATTTCTTGTTGTGACGTACATGTTCTTTAAATGCCTTTAGTTGTAAACTTTTAGTTAACGGGTCAACAACCATACAATTCGTTCTAATATGTTTAGGGGTGGCAATTTGTACCCGTACCCGATTAACCCGCCCCGACCCGCCCCTAATGGGACGGGTATGGGTATTCAAATTTTCCCGCAACACCCGCCCCGCCCCGCCCCGTTATGAAATGGGGCGGGTTCAGGTATGAATCATCTAGACCAACCCTGCCCCGTACCCGATTTGATATAATTTAAAAAATTTAAAAATTAATACCTAAATAAAAATATTACTCGGAACCGGACCAACTGGTGCCTCGGCCTATGTTGAGGTGATTAATCAGAGTGAACAAACTAATATACAATAGTGTCCGGATCATTTTCTCTGTTTTGATTATATGTCAATGTTTAGTATACTGTCATTAGAAACAAGGTTCACGCTAATATATGGTATTAATATTTTTGGTTCATAAATCTATTGATACCTGTTGCCTGCAGGGGTCTTATAACTGCCTCATATTTGGTTCTTTTTAATTGTCCAATGCTTACTTTATATAAGAATCCATGCTAAGAAAGTTGGCAATCTGAAGAATTTGTATGAAGGTTATTGATTATTCATGGTCTTGTTACATATATTTACATACAGAGAATGGTTTCTATAGAAAATGTCACTAATATTTACCATATGGTTACGATTTTTGTTGTTTCAAACAGAATAAAATAATTCAATTTTCATTAACATTAGTGAGGAAACAGGGCGGGTACGGGTTGTGAAAACTAGGGGCGGGGCGGAAACGGGTATGGGGCGGATATGGGTAATAAATAATATATAGCGAGGCGGATATGAGTATTTATAAACCCGACCCAAACCCGCCCCATTGTCATTCCTAAATATGTTCAATAGACACTCTTTGTTTCTGAACCTCTTCTTTAGCGATAAAATATTTTAATTCCATATGTTTGGCACCTATAGAATATTTGTCATTTTTTGGAAAAGAATACTACTGCGGAGTTATCACAATAAATTTTCAACGGCTTGGTAATGGTGTTGACAACCCTAAATTCTGAAATAAAATTTGGCAACTATAATGCATGAATTGTCGCTTCAAAATATGCCACAAATTTTATCTCCATAATGGATGAAGCAATGACAGATTATTTTACATTTTTTTCATGATATTGCTCCTTCTGCTAATAGACAGAGATAACCAAGAGTAGATTTCTTGCTGTCAAGATATATCGAAAAATCTGAATTTAAATATCTGACTACTTCAATTCATTGTATCTTCTATAAGTGAGCATATAATCCTTCGTTCTTCGTAGATATTTCAATTTTTATTTTTATTTTTGCAGCTCATTCTTTGTAGGTACTTTAATACTTTCTTTGCAGCTTTTTAATGCTCTATTCTTGAAATACTTTGGTACTTGCCTAACATACCGACCGCAAAACTTATATCCTGTCTAGTACAGATTTGCAAATACATAAAACTACTAATAACAGAAGTATACAAAATTACTTTCATAGTCTTCTTTTCAATATTATTTTTAGGATATTACTTGAGACTAAATTTATCACCTTTTTGAATAGGAATAATCTCAGGTGAACATCTCTTCATATTAAATCTTTCGAGAACTTTATTAACATGTACTTTCTGAGATAATTCTAATATTTTTGTGATCTATCACGAAATATCTCTATTCCAATAACATAGGATGCCTCACCCATATCTTTCATTTCAAAGTTTTTAGACAAAAATTTCTGTCTCTCGATATATCATCAATATATATTACTAAAAATATATACTTGCTCTCATTGATCTTATGGTATATACGCAGAACAACAGTATTTTCTTTAAACCTAAAAATTATAATAGTATCATTGAACTTAATATACTATTGTCGGGAAGCTTGTTTTAGTATATATATTGACTTTCTTAATGTATATACTAAATGCCCATTATCTATCATGGAAAAATCTTTCAGTTGATCCATATAAACTTCCTTCTTAAAATTTTCATTAAAAAAGACAGTTTTTACATCCATCTGGTATAACTTTGGATCATAATGTATTACCGGTATCATAATAATTTTTTCTTTGATACATGTGCAAATATTTCCTTATAATTAATGCTATCTTTTTTAGTATAGCCCCTGGTAACAAGTCTGGCTTTATATCGTTCTACATTACCATTGGAGTCGAGCTTAATCTTATAGACTTATTTACACCTAATTGTTCTAACTTTTTAGTAATTCAATGAGATCTCAAATTTTATTTTGTTCTATAGACTTTAGCTCATCTTCATAGCATCGATCTATTTATTAAATTCACTACATTTTATGGCTTCTTTAAATGAGACTAGATCTTTATTAATGCCAACATTGAACCGCAACATTGAGAATTATTCTGATCTAACTCAAATCAATTGCATTTATACGTGTATTATATGTGGATCATAGATGTTGAGAATCGAGCCTTGGTAACAAAATTTTTATTCGAAATACGAAAAATTTTCAATGCTTAATTAGTTTAGATTATAGTTGGAATTTTCTACGAACTATCATTGATTACATATTGAATAGATGAGAGATGCCATTTTCTTTTTTTTTCTTTTAATTGTAGATGCCATTTTCAGTACAGTATATTTTGTAGGAAAAAATAAAATTTTATTATCTAGAAAATAGATAATTACATTCAGGTCTTTTGAGTTTAATATTTAATAACGCACAGATCTATGTTTTTAAAATTATAATATCGGGTCTCTGAGTTTTAATAAATTATCAAATATATTTTTTTAAATTTTTTTTATTAAAATTTTTTTAAAATTACCATTATACCCCTCGGCCTCTTTCTCCTCCTGATCCCCGTGCAGAGCAACGCCGCGCGGCGTGTGCGACCTACCGGTGGCCCCGCGGCTGTCGCCCATGCGTGGGGATCGGGAGGAGAGAGCGAGAGGCAGGGAGGAGAGGGAGAGAGGCTGAGGGGTATAATGGTAATTTTAAAAAAAATTAATAATAAAAAATTAAGAAAAGTACTTATAAATAATTCAGGGATTTCGATATTATAATTTTAAAATTATAGACTTATGTGTTATTAAGCATTAAATTCAGTGATATGAATATAATTATCCCTTTAGATTTTTTTTGGCATCCTGGTCAGCATCTGGTCCCGATTTTGGCATCCTGGTCAGCATCTGGTCCCGAGAGGTCCACGTGCAGTTGCTGAGGTGCGTGAACGTACACGGTCTTTTTGATTCTCGAATACGTCAGCATGGATGTTTGAGTCGCCCCGTGCTGACGTCAGGGGTGACTAAACAGACAGCGAAGGGTTCGTTACTTGTCTGGTCAGCATCTGGTCCCAGGCCTGCCCGTTGGTATCACGCGTGTTCTAGTGGCCTCACGCCTCACGTCAGGCTTTTGGATATTTTTATTTTATTTTTAAGAATATTAAAAAATTATTTTAATATTATAATATAAAATAAAATTATTAAAAAATTATATTGAATACAAAATAATTGATTGTTTTCTGTAGACAATCTGAAATAATTTAAAATTTTAATGTTAAAATTTAAGTAGAAAATAAAATAAAATTATTTTTTAATATTTAGTTTGTTTATGATGTTAAACAAATATAAAATATTGATGAAATTATTTTAGGTGAATTTAATGATTTTTTGCTCTAACTAAATATAGTATTAGGGTACTACGTGTGATAAGAGATTTAGCATTTTTTTTTTCAGCAATTGCTTTTAAGAGAGTTAGCAAGTGCTAAAGATCCCGAGCACTTGGTATCAGAGCGAGAACGAGTTTGATTCCCGGTGAGCGTGGCGCGTAGGCCAGTTTTTGGCTAAGTCACGTTAACGAAAGTCAGGTGGGCCAAGTCACAATAGTGGAGGCCAGATGGGCTGAGTCACATAGTCACATCCAACACTTGAGAAATAATGCGTGGCTGTCAAAAGTCGAGATTAACTTGTGGTGCTAGGGTGCTATGTGTAATAACAAATTTAGCAGCTCTCTTCCTATCAACAATTGCTTTTAGGAGAGTTGCAAACACTAAAAATCCTATGCACTTAGTATCAAAGCGGGAACGAGTTCAATTCCGGCAACTTAGTATCAGACAAACTTTTCTATTTGAAGGCGAATTCTCACATCATTGCGGCTTCGCTTGGTTCTAGTTTTTTTATAAAAAAAAAATATTTTATTTTTAAAATTTAGTGAAAAATTTTATTTTAATATTAAAATGTGTGTAAAATAAAAATATTTTAAATTTTAATGCTCATATTTGTACATATTGAATATGAAATAAAATTAATTTATATTGAAAAAAAAATCAACTCAAAACAAATGAGGCCTACATGTGTGTGTGCACTTGCAAAATTTTCTCATGCTAATGTGTGGTTGCGGCACCGCCAACGTGAAACGAAATCCACTCACTCACACTGTTATTATCAAAAGATATAAATTATGTAGGATTTTAATTTATATACTTTAATACGAATATACATGTACACAAGTAATTATTTTTTTTAAAAAAAATATTTTTGAAGGTATTCACCAATAAACTTAGGGGCAACTTGAGCCGAAATTTTTCATTAAATTTAGCAATATATTAGTTACATTATATTTTAATTTAGTAATCTAATTCAATTATTTTAATATTAATTTGATTCAATCTATCGTTAATACATTATTAATTAATAAAATATAAAAGCTAATCAAAAATGAAATTATTTATAGACTTTAATTGGAGAAAAAGTTTGCTTTAGAATTGATAGGAATTAAAATTGTGTTAAGCGCCACTATCCTAAAGAAATTAAAAAAAAAACAATAATAATAAATTAAGCGCGTAGGCACGTGACAGTTGATCGGCACACGTGGACCCGGTTACGCGGACTCTGTAGCGCCGCCGCCTTGCAGATATATAGAACTCCGCACCCCGTCTCTTCACAAGACTCCAATTGACCTTCTTCCCTCTGTTCTCCGCCGCCTCTCTCCCTCACCTCCTAGCATCGACGATGTCACCTACCAAAGGAGGGGGCGGCGGAGGAGCCGAGGGGCGGTACAAAGGAGTACGGAAGCGGAAATGGGGGGCGTGGGTTTCCGAAGTGCGGCTCCCAAACAGCCGGGAGAGAATCTGGCTGGGATCCTACGACTCGCCTGAGAAGGCAGCGCGTGCCTTCGACGCAGCCAGCTTCTTCCTCCGCGGCCGCCGCGCCGGCCTCAACTTCCCCGACCGGACTCCTGATATCGCCATTGCAGCCTCGGGCCGACGCGCCGCTACGCCCCGGCAGATTCAAGCTGCCGCAGCGCGCTATGCGCACTCTGTTCCGTCGCCGCGCGGCAAGCGGCCAGCTGCAGAGTCGGTGATGCTGAGAGCGGAGGAGGAGACAGAGCCGCCGCCGCCGGCGACACCGGTGAACTGGAGTTTGCTGGAGATGATGGCACCGCCGGATTTCCCGGCGGCTGAGGAGTTTGGTTACGAATGGCATCCATCGACGGTGGCGGAGGAAGAGGTGGAGCTGGCGGAATGCGGCGGACCATTTGCTTCGAGTTCGATCCTTTGGAATTTTTGAGGGGATTTTTTTTCTTTTTTCATGGGTGGAGATTGGGCGAATTTTAGCTGCCCGAAGCTTCCAAACCAATTTTTCGCCGCCAGCCGCCGCCCTTCCATTAGTTGGAGCTTCGACTTTTGTGTGGAAAATGAGGTTTTTGTAAAGCACGTGCGAGAGTTTTTGTTAGCACGTGGACAATCAAACATATATTTAAAATTCTTTTACGACTTTTTATTTGCAAAATTTAATTTTAATAAAAAAAATTATTAAAAACTATAAATAATATTAAATAAAAATTAATTATTATATTAAGATATACGAGGGATGTGATATAAAGTAATTATTATTTAATTATACATATAAGATGTAAAATAAATTAATTATATGATGCAATAAGCCTATTTAAAATTAAATCAGTTTAATTTTAATTTGCGAAACAAACAGACCCTGGTGTGGCTCGAATATGAACCTCTACCTAATAAGTAATATCCAAATATGTTTTTTTTCATTAAATTAGGAGAACTATAAGCCGCCAATAATATTAAAGCATGTGATGTTAAGAAAAAATAATAATATTAAGCGTGAGACATTATGAACTAAGATGGGACTATTTATATTTTACTTTTCATTTTACTTATCAATAAAGATACTATTTGCATATTAAAATCATCAAATCTTCCATCCAAATATTTATATTTATTTTTTAAATCTTTGAATGTTCATGAATCTTTAGAAAAATTGCTTTCGAGCATATTAGTATTAGGCTTCAAGGCACAAACTCCATAGAATTTTGAATCGTGAATGACTTTTTAATGCATGTGTCCACTCGCTCGACATTAGTTAATGAGTAGATTCTCCTCTTCGCTTGATGGGAGGTGATTTGTCGATCATCATCCTACAGTACAAGAATGATAACTTTTCCTGGTATTAGACAATCATCAAAATAGATATAAATCACAATAAAATATATAAAATTTGCAAGAACATTTATCAACTATATTTAATTTAAAGAAATTCCTTGACATTCACTGAGTGAGATGAGCAACAATTTTATAATAAAAAAGGCATTCTTGTAAGAATTTCATATAAATGAGTAAGTTGGTTGGATTATGATTCAGACAAAAATATCATTCATGTACGATACTATCACAATCCAACCATCGTAATCCTTATTTATAATTCATCCGTACTCAGATTATGACTGATTGGATCGTGACAGATTTACTACAAATTATAACACTTTATACATAATCAAATAACACAGTTATATATAAATTGCATGTATATAACGTCATTTAACACGCTGAAAATATCTATCATATATAAATATCACCAACAATTATGAGGAATATTTATACAAAATTCTCCTAACAATCAGTTAATATCACCATATAATTAACAAAAATATATATATATAAAAATATCACTTTATTTTAGTAAAGTTTTGATATATCGTCTCACCCATGTCCTTGTGATTGATTCATACCTGCTAAAAAAAATTTATTAGTTGACTTAGTAATTGAATCTAATTTAACATTTTAATAAAATAACTACACATCATAATCATATTAAAAACATATCAAAAATTTATTTAAATCTTTTATCATATTTTGGGTTCTATTTCTCAATCAATCATAGCCACACCATGCCACTACATCCACAATGACCAACACACAGTCACACGAGATCGTCACCTCAACCAGATATCCCTCCGTAGGTTATCATCGGAAGTCATCGCACCCAAATTCACAGGTACCTCATCACAACAGGTGACTCACATGCAGTCACATTTAGTGATCGTCATCACCCCAAGTAGCCGGAAACTACCATTGGATATCTTTACATCAATATCATCATTGAGCTCAAACCGTGGTGGGTATGATTGCGAAGAGAAATAAATTAATTTTTTCTTCATACAATATACGTCAATGTCTGTTGGTATGAAAACTAGTTAAATCGCAAGCGCACGGTAATATTGTAGAAAGCAAGTGCGAGTACAGGTCGAATCCATAGGAATGGGTTGAAATAAACCGAACATAGTCTCTTCAAAATAATTTGATTGAGATAAGATGCAAATGAAAATATTAAATATTTAAATGCGATTGAGCAGAGATTTGAATTAGAACATAAAATATTGAATAAAAATTGAACCACAGCTCAAAGATGAGCTATAAAATGAAAGCACTTTTACTGAAATGAGATAAAAACTAAAGCTAGAGTTCGCTAGAATAATATAAAATTAAAACTACAACTTAGCGAAATAAACGAACTAAAAGTAGTGCGAAAAAAGAAAAAAAACAGATCAAGCTTAAGATCTAACTGTCATTGATGCCCGATGAAAAGCTTCCAAGCTCTCTGCCTTGCTTGCTTCTCTAGCGTGGACACCCAACAGCAACCAAGCCTTCCTTGCCCGAGAACACCTCTAGCCAGCCCTTGCTTTGCTAGCTTCCAACCTCTGCCTTGCCGAGCACACCCAACAGCCAAGCTCCCGTTCATGGCTTCCATTATACATATTTATAATATAATCTCATCTTTTCTCTTGTAATAATATTTTCAGTAATTTTTCATACAACAATTTCATAATTTTAACTCCAATTTTCCTTGGCTATTTAAAAAGCTAGTTGATATTTTCCATGATCAGCATCAATATCGAATTTGACTTTGGCGCTTCAAGATTGGTATTTTATACGTTAATCTCGCCCATTAACATTTACGCCGCGACGTCACCTACAAATATTCATGAAAAATATATTTGAGTAGTAACTTGATTCTAAATTAATATAATCGAGAAAATTATGCAATAAAATATCATTTAGATTTTAATAATATACTGATAATTCAATTTATATACTAGAAATAAGAAATATAAAAATTATGCTCAAATGACATAATATTGCTATTAATTTTGTATTTTTAAATATGTTTAACTGTTCATATAAATAAAATATTTTGATCTTAACAATCTCATTATATCATCATTATATATTACAAAATTCAACATTAATTACACTTATCATGTAGCTCAATTGAACTTAGGGGGCATTTGATTTTTTAATGTCATTTTAATGTTATGTTATGTTATCTAAAGAAAGCAATTATTTGGTTTTATGACATCTATAGATAATCTTCAATTAGATAATAAATTATTAGTCAAAAGATAACATCTAGATGTAATGATATTTAGATTGCATAACATAACACCAAGATAACATCGAACCAAATGCCCCCTTAAAAGCATCATAATTAGTTTATCACAATCAACCACCACATATAAGAACAAAGTCAAACAGTAAATAAATCATTCAGTCATCAATAATACATGATATTCACAGAGCACACAATATATTCTCAAAATATAATATTTTATCTTTAATAAATTAATTTATAAACACATTAGAGTGAATCCACTTACCTCTTAGACTGGCTGATATTATGAGTTTTGATAAAAATATTTATAATTTTTTATCAAAATTATATTTTATGCTTAATAAATCAACTACTATTATATATAAATTAAATTTATAAAATAAATGTTGGTGGCTTCTTCTTCTTCTCCTGCTTCTTCTTCGTCTTCTTCTCCTTCTTCTTCTCCTTCTTCTTCTTCTTCGTCTCCTTCTGCTTCTTCTTCTTCGTCTTCTTCGTCTTCTTCTTCTTCTTCTCCTTCGTCTTCTTCTTCTTCTTCGTCTTCTTCTTCTTCTTCTTCTTCTCCTCCTCCTCCTTCTGCTCCTCCTCCTCCTTCTGCTCCTCCTCCTTCTTCTCCTCCTCCTCCTCCTCCTTCTCCTTCTCCTTCTCCTTCTCCTCCTCCTCCTCCTCCTCCTCCTCCTCCTCCTCCTCCTTCTTCTTCTTCTTCTTCTTCTGCTTCTTCTTCTGCTTCTTCTGCTTCTGCTGCTTTTGCTGCTTCTTCTGCTTCTGCTGCTGCTTCTGCTTCTGCTTCTGCTGCTGCTGCTGCTGCTGCTTCTGCTGCTGCTTCTCCTTCTCCTTCTGCTGCTGCTGCTGCTGCTGCTGCTGCTTCTTCTGCTTCTCCTTCTGGTTCTCCTTCTGCTTCTTCTGCTTCTTCTGCTTCTTCTGCTTCTGCTGCTTCTTCTGCTGCTGCTTCTGCTGCTGCTTCTGCTGCTGCTTCTTCTGCTGCTTCTTCTTCCTTCAGGCGGCAGAGAAATCCAGAAGCCACCAACATTAATTAAAAGAAATGCCTCTGTTCTTACCTAAATAATTGAGTTAATTGCATTTTCGTCCTCATAGTTTCACCTCTTTATAAATAGATCTAAAATTATTACTTTTAAGTCTAATTTTTCTCATATAAATCTCAATTTCAACAAATTTCACATCCTATTTTAAGTTACATTGAACTATAAAAATCATTATAATATAATTTAATATATTAATTTTCTTTTAATTAATTCACACAATATTATTTAATTAAACAATAAATTAAACTTAAATTAATAAAAACCTGAACGTTATAGATGCACTCCTTTGTTCAGAAGAGTAAGCAAGTAAATCACCAAATGAGCATGTTTCGAGCTGGATTGGCTCCTCACGTGCTAAGCTTTCTCCATTTTGTGCATGAGACAGATTAATGCTAGTGTACACATACAGGAGAAATCATTGGTTCTCACCTGCAACTATGTCGGCATCGGATGATGAAGGGGAGTGTGCCGAAGGGTCTTGACAATGCCAAAAAAATCAACGAGAAAGATTTGTTTATGAGAAGAATTAACGATAGAAAAAGCGCATGGTAGCCCATTCGTTGTGTTTCGAGGATGTGGAAATAATGGTGTCTTTCCAGAATGCTTCTTATTATATTGGTGAGCACGAAGGTAGCCTTCGATGATGTTAGGCGGTATGGTTTTGCATATAGATCTCTTAGGTATGGAGTTAAGGGGATGGTTGGGTTGGTGTTCTTGCAATTGTGAATCTTAGCTAGATGTCAAGAATGCCTCCTTGTTCCTCATTGAACATGGGTGTAGCATACAAAGATGGTCAGAGCTTAGTCAATTTATCACAATGCGCTAGCTAAGTACAAATTGAAACAAGACGGTGAACTCTGCAGCTGTCATTCTAACAAGTAGGTCATGCATCCCAACACGACTTATCAAGTTAGAGTTTCAATGTGTAATTAGTTATTTGACTTACACCATTTACATAATAAATAAGTCATGTATTGGTGCAAACAACTATAGGTTCATAGGAAATACAAGTAAAAAAGTAAATGAAATCTAATTCTGATCAATGATGATCCTCCTTGCTGATCATCACATCTCCAAAACCCAAAGCCAATTTTAAAAGAAAATCGAAAATCCAAGAGAGCACCTGTCATTAGAATCAAAATCCAAGGCAAAAGAAGAAGTCTTCCGCTCATAATTTAAATTTTCGTGATTTGATATTGAATAGAAATTATTTTTAATTATCAACCATCAGCAGGTTAAGATTGATCTAAACCAACCTTCTATCTAGAATTAGATTCTATAGACACGACATGCCAACCATTAAACAACTTATTAGAAACGCAAGACAGCCAATAAGAAATCTCACGAAATCTCCCGCTCTTCGAGGATGTCCTCAGCGTCGAGGAACCTGTACTAGGGTGTATGTGCGACTCGTTCAGTTGATATTGGTAACAGTGAAGATGATGATGATGATTGTCAGATATAAATTTGAGCTAGCCGATATGTCAACGTCTACACATATATAGCTCTCAGTGGTACTAAATTGGACATGAACTGCCATCAGATTTTTAAGAAACCATATTATAATCACCAGTAATCTTTGCAAGAACAAAACCCACTCTCAAAATGATGAAACCGGCTTCGATCCCTAACTATAATCCTCCTTTCATAAATCTTCGAAGCAAGCTTCAACCAGTCATGACAATCCTTACAGATCCTCAGATTCTTCACCAAACCATATTATAATCACCAGTAATCTTTGCAAGAACAAAACCCACTCTCAAAATGATGAAACCGGCTTCGATCCCTAACTATAATCCTCCTTTCATAGATCTTCGAAGCAAGCTTCAACCAGTCATGACAATCCTTACAGATCCTCAGATTCTTCACCACTCTTATCGTCGTCCCAGGCTCAGTGCCAATAAGCCCAAAAGCAGTGGCAATCTTCTCGCTATGATATAAGACTATGTTCTCCTTCTCTTGCTCATCAACATTCAGCAAAACCCCTTTAGTATCGGGAACGTAGCCCTCCTCCTTCAGCTTCCTAGCCATCTCTACCAGCATCAAAGATATCTCACTGCTTTGCGGATGAGAGTTATCCTCCATGACAAACTCATGAATTTCACCACCAGCTTCGATCCAACTGCACCCAGGATTCTTCCTAGCATCAAGTTTCTTCATCCTCAACCTCATCTCAGCAACTGCTTTCCAATCTCCCATAGACGCGTAGAAGTTTGATAGAAGCACACAGCAATCTCCACCACCGGGAGCTAGATCAAGAAGGTGGTTTGCCCACCGTAAACCTATCTCAGAATTTCCGTGAATTCTACAAGCAGAAAGTAAGGCCTTGTAGATCACATCATCAGGTTTCATTGGCATCTTCTTAATGAGCTCTTCGGCCTCCTGCAAATACCCAGCGCGAGAAAGCATATCAACCATGCATCCGTAATGCTCAATCTTTGGTTTAAGCCCATAAATTCCAATCATCTCATTAAAGTGAACTCTACCTTCTTCAACCAACCCGCCATGGCTGCAAGCATTGAGAATGCATAAGAAGACCACACTTGTAGGCATAATTCCATCTTGTTTCATTGTAACGAAATAGTTAATGGCGTCACGAGCTCGACCATGAATTGCAAGTCCCCCAATCAGCGCGCTCCAGGTGACGGGGCTTCTCTTCGGTAAATTGTCAAACAGCTGGAGGGCGCTTTCTATGCTCCCACACTTGGCATACATGTCGACAAGGGCAGAACCCAATACATCGTCCACTTCGATTTCATTCTTTTCGGCAAATACATGAACCCATTTTCCAAGTTCTAGAGCACCAAGACGAGAGATTGCAGGAAGAACACTGACCAAAGTCACGAAATTGGGCCTTACGTTTTCATCCTGCATCTTGTAAAAAACAATAACCGCTTCTTTGAAAAGTCCAGCTTCTGTGTATCTTGAGATCATCCCGTTCCAAGATATTACACTTTTACAAGTCATTTCGTCGAACACCTTCGTGGCTTTAGAAATCAACTTGTGCCTGCAATACCCGTCAATCAAGATGTTATGGAGAACTGCATTGGCTTCATTTTCATGTGAAAGAAAGCTCTTTTGGACCAATCGCGTGGCGTCTTCCATACTTCCACACATAGCATACAGGCGGGTTAAATTGGTGAGAACAAACTCCTCCGTGTTAAAACCCAGCTTAATAGAATGACAATGTATCTGCTTACCTTCTTCAATGGCAGAAATAGTAGCGCAGGCCTTAAGAATTGATGGATAAGTGTGGCAATTGGGTCCATTTTGCTCGCGATGGAGCATCTCTACGAAAAGCCGCAGGGCCTGCTGATGATCTTCATCGCTCTCGGAGAACGCGCGGATGATGGTGTTCCAGGAAAAGATGTTTGGTTTGGCCATTTGGTCGAACACCTTGAGTGCGTAGTCCAGTTCACGGTCGTCGGAGAGGCCGGCGCAACGCAGGACCTCCGGCGCCATAAGTGGCTCGTGGATCTGTCCCGTCTTGATCGCAAAAGCATGGAGCTGGCGAAGATCCTTCACGCTTTTGCACTTCTTGAGGTCGAGAAGGACGGAAGAAGACGAAGAGTCTAACGAATTGGGCGAGGCAGAGAGGAGCATCGCACTTTCGTACGACTTTATAGCTGATGTCTTCAGTATCGCAGTTCATTGCTTTTGTAGTGCGTCCGGCCATGCCCGGCCCCTTCTCTTCTTTATTTTTATTTTTTGATAATGGGCCCTTAGACTTAGTGGTGTCCATTTGTACCCGATTAATCTACCTAAGCTTGCCCTAATGAGATAAGTATATGTCCTCAAATTATATCTGTGACTCGCGACCCTCCTCGGTGGATTTAGGTGTGACTCAAATATATCTGCCCTGCACCGTACCCAACCCACTCAACAATGACTTGTGAGGCTGCGACCTGCCACGTTCGCGAGACCAAATCGCGTTAATATCGAGAATCGCACGACGCACTGGCCTGCTCGAGCTTCTCTCCTACCTCGTTGGGCCGCGGGCCCCGGCCACAGACATGTGCTGCGCAGCATCGCTGCCTCTTTCTTCAGCACGTCACCCACCGGTTTCTACCACACTGCGCCGCACAGTGCAGCGCCCACCAATTGCCGTCGCACTGCACCACGCCTCGCTTCCTGCCGCTCACTGATGTCCGCTATTGTGTGAGCTTCTACTGCTCACGGCTCGCCGCTGCCACGTAAGCTTCTACCACTCACCACTTGCTGTTGCCGCGCGAGCTTCTGCCGATCACCACTGTTGTGCAAGCTTTTGCTGTGTGGGTCGATCGGGTGGAGGCGGAGCAGGACAAATGAGCGGGTTTAGGGCATAAAGTTAAAAAAATAGGGCAAGAAAGAGTGGGTTGTGGAGCAGGCGGGTTAGGTATTGGTATTGGGGAATAAATAATGCTACGGGTATTGATTTTATAAAACTCGATCCAAACTCACCTCATTGTCATTCCTACTTAGTAATTCTCAATTACATGTTATCTAAAAAAAAGTTTTTTATTTTTTCATTTTAAAAATTAAATTTGTATTTAAATATAAATAGATTTATAGTTTAATATATTATAAACTACTTTTCTTCGTCAAATTAGGAGTGGTCTACCATTTTGTCTTGAAAGAACTTCTAGCCATTTATTAATATAAATTATTGCATTTCATAATTATTCATTCAAAGTATAAAATAATATCTTAATATCTAATTTTAGGGATTAAAAGAAGTAAAAAAAATAGTAGTGATATATGTAATTTTTCTAATATATACCTTATATTTTTAATAAATAGATTTTGAAAAGGTTATATCAATTAAGAAACTAACAATGCTATTATAAATTAATATTACTCACTGATTGTGCATTATTAAAATTATGTATTACTTTCCATCTATTAAATTCATACATTAACTGTTTTTCAAGTGATATGTATATTACATTGGCTGAGAAATAGGTGAAAATAGTAGAGAAAGAGCAAAAGCCGAGTTAATCCTCTCTAGATACTAATTTAAAAAATAAAAATAATAATAATATATAAATATTTTAAATTATTTTACGCAAATTCAAATATAAAAAATATTATTTTATTTTATATACTCAACAATTTAATATAAAAATATCAAACTTTATTTGACATTGTAGACCAAAATATTCGATTAATCTAAGATGTGAAATAAAATTTATATTTTTATTAAAAAATTATTGAGTATGTGAAGTACAATATTATTTTTTATATTAAAATTTGTGTAGAATAATTAAAATAATTTATTTATTATTATTATTATTATTTTTAAACTAGTAATATTTTGGTCCTGTTTTGGTCCTCGCGCCAAACAGGGTTAGAGAGCTTTTCTTATTTCTAGAAAATTCGATGGCATCTCCCCTTCTTCTTATAGTACAATAGTAATTCATGCCCAAATTTTGAATTCATTTGGTTCTCGTTTTGACTCCGTCCATCCTCTTAGTTTCTTTTCATACCCTTCTCTCTGTTTTCTGAATCCTACTATTTGCGAGCAAAGGTTATGCTTTGACGAGTAGTAAATGGTATGTCAAATTATGTAATTTAACAAAGAAGACTTTTATTGAATGATTTTCTAAAGCGAAGGAAATAACATTAATTAAATATTATATTATATATGTTATTATTTGTCTTTGTAAGCTACACTTTAAGGCCTTGTTTGGCGCAATGACCAAAATTAGGACCAAAATAGTATTAGTTTAAAAAATAATAGTAATAATAATAAAAAAATTTTAATTATTTTACACAAATTTTAATATAAAAAAATATTATTTTACTCAATACTTTTTTAAAAAAATATTAACTTTATTTCGCATTCTAGATCAAAATACTCGATTCGAATATTTTGGTCTAGGATGTGAAATAAAGTTGATATTTTTATTGAAAATTATTGAATATATGAAGTAAAATAATATTTTTTTATATTAAAATTTGTATAGAATGATTAAAATTTTTTATTTATTATTATTATTATTCATTTTTAAACTAATATCATTTTGGTCTTGATTTTAGTCCTCGCGAAAAACAGAGTAGACTAACTAATGGCCGGATCAAAAATTGGTACATGTTAATTTTGGAGAAGTTCAGATTAATTACCAACAATTACATTAGATGTACACTTGTTTATGATTAATAATTTTTAGTAAAGTTTGAGCGATTCAATTTTCAAGTTAAACTAATCGGAATCAAAAGCTATTTTGTATCAAGTAATCATTGTTTATGGCCTTGTTTGGTTCGTATCATTTTTTTTAATTCAACACAAATTTTAATTATAAAAATTAGCTTTATTTCACATCCAACACAAGTACGAATATTAGAATTAATTTTATTTCATATTTTATACACTTTTTAATATTAAAATAAATTTTTTTTCTATCAAACATAAAAATAAAGGGATAATTACCTACAAGTCACACCATTAGTTTTATTTATGTCTTACACATCCATTCTTAGTTAATTACGCTATGCACACTCAAAACATTATAAAATCTTACATACACCCATTTTAACTTATTTCTATTATAATGAGTAATCATAATTTTTCAATAACCTAACTATAGTTAGATTACAAAAAATCTGAGCCATTTATCATATTATTTTAAGGATATTTATATATATTTTGAGTGGAAATCCTAAAATCTTAATGTTTAGGTGACAGAAAAGGAAGGAGACATCTGCAACGTGAATTAATTTTAGGACAAATCAGCGCTTTAGTGTGGTATTTAGGAAGAAAAAAATATATACCATTAAAGGTAAAAATATAATTTTTATGATTTACTAACAGAATATTTTTTTAAAATAAATTTTGATTAAGTGTTAACTCAAGTGTGTGTATGTAAGATTTTGTAATGTTTTGAATGTGCATAGTGTAATTAACTAAGAATGGATAGGTAAAATATAAATAAAACTAAATGGTGTGGCATGTAGGTAATTGTCCCAAAAATAAAATATTTTTTTCTCTTGTTAAAAATATTAACTCGAACCAAATAAGATCTATATATTTGAAATGCATAATGTATAGCATAATAGCCATAAACATCTAGGCGATGACAATGTATCATTCGATATTTAGTCGATAAAATTATATCGCAACAAAAAATCTTGAACATGATCCTTACATTTTAACTATCAAAGAGGCCCGTTCGACCTTATAACAGTAGAGCTGGTGACCTATGGAACATTTATTTTTCAGTTAATTGCTGAAAAGATTATATAGTTAATTTTTTATTACATTTTAATTTATAGTTTTTCAATATTTAATTTATTTTTAATTTAGAAATTGGGCCATTACGTCCGGGTCCCTGAGTTTAATGCTTAATAACACAGATTCATTTTTTTTTAAATTATAACATCGGAGTCCCTGAGTTTTAATAAATTATCAAATGGGTCCTTTTTCTATTTTTTTATTATTAATATTTTTTAAAATTATCATTTTACCCCTTGCGCCTCTCTCTATTCTCCCGATCCGGCGCAAGCGCGCGGCCGCCGGCAGGTTCGGAGGCCGCGCAGTGTGTCTCCCGGCGTCGCGAGGCCCGCCGGCATTTGCGCTACGTGCCAGCGGCCATTTAGCCCGCGCACGTGCGAGGGATCGGGAGGAGAGAGAGAGACGGCCTCTCTCTCTCTCTCTCTCCCCTCCCGATCCGGCTCACGCGCGCTGGGCGCTCGGCCACCGGCGGTCTCGCGGTCGCCGGTGGACAAGCTATGCAGCTTTCGGGCCCGTCGGCGGCCCGCGCACGTGCGCCGAATCGAGAGGAGAGAGAGAGGCAGCCTGTCTCTCTCCTCCTAATCCAGCGCACGCGCGCGGGCCGCACGACCGCCTGCAAGTCGCGCGGCCGCAGAACCCACCTGCAGCCGCGCGCGTGCACCGATTGGGAGGAGAGAGAGAGGGGCATGCTGTAAAATGATAATTTAAAAAAAATTTAATAACAAAAACATAAGGGGTTCATTTGATAATTTATTAAAACTGAGGATTCCGATATTATAATTTTAAAAATGTGAACCTACACGATATTAAGCGTTAAAGTCAAAAACTTGAGTGTAATTTGCCCTTAAAAATTTTATAATAATAAAAAAATTTAAAATTTATTAATTTCTCTCTTCTACTCCAGCAAGGCTGCATGAAAGTTCATGCACTCTCCTCAACTCTCGCAAGAGGGGCCCATGCGCTCTCACACTCATCTCTTCCTTTCGAATATATAAGAATAATATACTTAATAAATTTAAAAAATATAAAAAAATTAAATTAGAAATCTGTCAATAATTATTATGGTGTATCTCATTTATAACACTATTTTTTTTAAAATTATAAATTAAAGTATAAATATCGGTTAATTATAAGTAATTAATTTTTTATTTTTTTGAAGTTTGATTATTGTGGGCCACAATTTGCTGGCCTGCATTTCTCAACTCGGGAAATGCAATAGATGAGAGAAGTTGGCCCAAGAGCTGACTCAGCACCTGCTCATCTTGTCGACGCTGACGAGGATCCTACCGTGACAATCACCCGTGCAAGTGGGGAACCTTGGTTTTCACAATACAACCGCTCAAAGCGCAGGACAGCCGTTAGATGAGCTTTTCTGTTGGCACTTTTTGCTGATGGCACGATCATTGATGCGATCTAACGGCTTAGAATACGTTCTTCGTTCAACTGCCAAGCTAAGATTTTCCCCGGGTCCGCGCTGGTGCAGACGTGGTAATATCTTGTGGGGACCAGCCAGCTGGTTGGCCTGGGATTGATAGTTCTTTTGTCGGGTTCCAGTTTTCTGTCCCCACAGTTGCGTGGAGCTACCTGCATTAAATGTGAACCATAATAACATGCAAATATCTTAGGGAAAATAATTTTATAAATTTAAAATTCTTTCGTTTGGATTCCCAATTTTATTTTTTATTTCTGTCAGTTTTCCTTCTTCTTTCCCACAACCCACTAAAAAAGAAATAAAAAGTAAAAAAGATAAAAATATAAAGGGATTTTTACATACAAGACATAAAATTTACACAAAATTACGTATTTCATCATTAATTCGTAAATATTACCACTATCACACCATATTCATTTAAATTTTACGCATTTCACATATTTCACATATTTTATATATTTTATAATATTATATGTAAATTAAAATACATAAATTCATTAATATTTAAATTCTAATATATATTTTTATTTTTTACTGTAAACACATCAATTTTCTTACTTCAATTAAAAATTATAGTCATGTGGATTTAAATTCGGCACCCTAACTTGAAAATTTAAATAAGATAAATAAATTAAAATACATAAATTCATAAATATTTAAATTATTACTTATATAAATTAATTTATTTATAGTATTTAATTAATATATTAATAATATAGATAAGATCAAGGTCAATTTAGAAATGTGAAGTTCACCATCAAAGAATATGATGTTAAATATGTGAAATGCGTAAATTTAAATGAATATAGTGTGATAGTGGTAATTTTTACGAATTGATGGTGAAATGCGTAATTACGTGTAAATTTTATGTCCTGTATGTAAAAACTACAAATATAAATAACTTTATTAATGAAAAATCATATTCACATCACTAAAAAAACTGATAAAATCCGTTATAAAGACATAACTTAATTATTTATATTGACCCCAAGAAATCAACTGAAAAAATATTTAAAATATAAAAACTCAAATAATATATCTTAAAATTATAAATTTAATTTTAATATCAATGATATTTATGCTATATAAATGCCAATTACCACTTTGAATGCAGCAGAAGTTGCAATTGATATTCTTGAAAAATTTTACATATTTGTAACAAATATTAATTATTTACATATTAAATATATAAAAATTTAAATAAACACTTTCCAAAGTTTGTGTAAAAAAATTTTATTTAAATATCAATATATGTCATTCTCTCCCCACAATTTGTCATTTTTTGAGAGAAATAATTTATCATTTTCACTTGCATGTAATAGGGTAAATAATGTTTAAAATGGTAAAGGGGAGAGAAGTATGATCAACTATTTCAAACTGTTTTGAATAAAATAATTATATTTTTTTATGACATGTATATAAATGATTAATTGTATTAATTCAATATATGTTTTAGAGTATGTGTATATTTATATAGTAAATTATTAATTAAACTATAAGAAATCTTAAAAGTAGGCGGTGCTCTCTTAAATTAGTGAGAAGGAGTATGTCTTAAAATAGGAATCTAAGTTCAAATTATATTATTTAAATATTAAAGTGAGATAAAAAAGTAAATTAAAAACAAAATCTCTTGTTAAAAAAAAAATTAAAAATACAATTTAGTAAAGACAAATTTGCCACTAAAATATGGCTATTTTATATATTTGATATTTAAATTTTTAGTATTAAATATTAGACATAAAAGTCACATAAAAATTATAATTTTTATTATATATATATATGCTATAATTTTTTAACATGAATTATATATAAAATGTGATTTTTATATAAATTTAGAGATTAATATATAATATTTAAAATTTAAAAGTGAAATATATAAATAATCAAATTTTAGTGGCCAACTAAGAAAATGAGTACTTTCAGTTCTATAAAGCGATCAAGCTTCAAGAACCCACTGCAAGCCTCTTCTTCTCCCCTTCTTTCCCATGCCCCAAACCTCGTCGACTGCCCGGCCAAGGCCTCCAGCTCGACGGCCGGCAGTGCTCGCCGGCGACCACCGCCGGCCGATTCAGCAGGAAGGATCTTTTCCTTATGAGTTCCGAATGGCAGATTTTCTGAGCACATGCCATCGCTGCAGGAAGGGGCTTCATGGGAAGGATATTTTCATGTATGGGTAAGTTCTCATGCATAATCTCAAATTTATTTATTTTTTTAAATTATATATATATAGATAAATACATAAACTTTTAATTAAATAATTTAATTTCTTCAATTCTTCAGTTCTACTTGTAGATTACGGTGATGTGATTCAAATCTCTAAACTTCTTTTCGACTTAACAAGAAGAGCGTTACTGTGAATCATAAATTTGTTCTACGTATTAGTTAATATGAGATCTAGGTATTATAATATAAAATTATTTAAATTTTTATGTTAATCATACTTTTTTTTATATTTAGTTAATAATAGGCTTAAAATATAGCCCGTATGAAATACAGATAGTGCTGTTGCCGATCCGATTTCGAGCCGAGCTAATACTAGCTCGAAATCAAATTGATCACATTTCGATCGACTCAAAGTTGATTGGGTTCGACTTCGAGCCAACTCGAATCGATTTTGACGAATCTTTTTTTTTCCTGAGCTGTTCTCATGCCGAGTAAGCTCGACTCGATTCGGCTTGAGATTTACTCGGTATCATAATATAAAATATTTAATTCAAGCCGATTTTGAGCTGGATTGAACCGTGCCTACCCCAGCTCAAAATCGGCTCGAAATTATTACTTAGCCGAACTTTTGGCTCGTTAGTCGGCTCGTTTAGATTGATTCGATTTCGATTTCATCTAAAATTGATTCAAGTTTTGATCGATTTTCAATCTTTGATCCATATTAACACCCTTAAATGCAGAGACGAGAAGGCATTCTGCAGTTGGGAATGCCGGCAATGCCAAATTTGTATCGACGAACTGCAAGAGAAGCGAGAAAGAGAAACAGTGAAGCACACTGAGATTTCAGCTTCTCCGTTTGATGGAGAAAATGTTTTTTTGAGTCAGAAAATGGCTGCTTAAATCTTCTGATATGATGACAGTGGAATGTTTCAAGCAGAGATCTAGCATGTAAAAAATTATGCATTGAAAAAAAAAATTATATGAACATCAAATTTATATGATTTTGAAAGTTATTTTGACATTAATAATAGAGCATATTAAAAAAATAAAATCAAGAAAATGATATTACTGTAAATTATTTTATGCTTAACTCATATGTGATACTAGAAATTTGATCTCTATTAGAGTCCTAAAAAATATATCTCGATCAAAAATAATTAAAATGGCATTTGATTTAATGTTATAATAATATTTTTTTTTTTATACATTTTGTGTTATTTTAGTATTTTGATATATAAATATAGTTTTTTAAATAATAATTTCATAACTTTTTGCACACTGAATTAAATGGCTCTTAAAAGAAATCTTCTTCTTCCGAGTGCATCATGCGGTTGAATCCCAAAGGCTGCTAATTATATTGAAACCCTGCAATCGTTCAAAATTGATTCAATTTAGATTGGGGCAGAGAAATTCTGCACTAAATTTTACTCAGAATTCAAAAATGTTAGTTTCAAGAAAAGTTTTTTTTCAATTTCACTCTAATTCGAAATATATATATATATATATATATATATATATATACATATTATCACACCCTCAATTTTAAGGACCATTTATTCATAAAATAAGGGGTGACTTACAGTCAGAAACATAGAACAGATTATAAGAAATGATATTTTTATTCATCTCAAAACAGGGTTACATAGGTTTAAACACAAGCAGGTCACCCAGAGTAACCATAGATTAAAAAACTGAAAGAGAAAGCATTTAAAGTGGTTAAGGGTAAATATCAGTAGGTCCATACGGGATGTAGGGAAACATCTTTCTTAGGGTTTTCCAGTCTTCTCCTAGCAACAGATTATTTACCTGAAAATCAACAGTCAGTCACAAAGACCGAGTAAATAACCTTCACCTTACCATAGGTCAGGTGAGGTTTTATAGCTCAAATTATCAACAGATGAGGATATCAGAATAACTTGTAATATCATCTTGTCAATATTATCATATTTATACTATGCATAAATATTGATATGTATTCATTATATAATAAAGAGGGATCAGAACCACTGGTATTCGTCACCAGTGTGACATCAAATTAAACAGGTTCATCAGATACTTCACCAGTGTGACATCAGAATAATAGGATGCAGGTACGTCCTCTACACGAC
>KZ453612.1:2159383-2277479 GCA_002786265.1 Apostasia shenzhenica
GGGTCGACACAGGTTAATCACCAATCAAATTGAGTTAATAAGAGAAATCACCGAATGAAATATAAACTTAATAAGACCAGAGTTCTTACCTAACAAAGTCTTGCCGCTGGAGGAAAGGTGCACCAAGATGAGCTAAAACTCAGAGGAGATTTAGAGGTTGTGATTCTTTCTGAGGGTTCTGAGGCCTATTTTATAGGGGAGGTGAACTTATTAGGGCGGGACCGTCGGCGGTTAGTAGTTGGTGGTTGGGGAGGTGACCTTAATAGGGCGGGACCGTTGGTGGGTGAGAAGGTGAGAGGAAGTGAGAGGAGAAATAAATATATCTATATTTTATTCAAACTGTCTGCAGGGAATGTTTTATTTAACGTAGCAATTATTTTGAAGTCCTCAGATGACATATGTACTTATATTAAATTCAGAAGAATATTAACAGGTATTTATTTAAACGGATTATTACATATATTATATTCTCAAGTCGATTGAAATTTGATCTATTCGATTTCGAGTCGGTATTGGCTCAGCTCAAAATAGGATCAATAACAGCCCTATTTGCTGCCTACAAATTTGCTAATATTTGCCGACAATATATTCAATTTATAGTTATTTTGATTCCCTTTGTTAAATTTAATTGATTCAACCCGTATTCAATTATTCTAGGGATAATTACCTACATGCCATACAATTTAATTTTATTTATGTCTTACCCATTCATTCTTAGTTAATTACGTTATGCACACTCAAAACATTACAAAATCTTACATACACACATTTGAGTTAAAACTTAATCAAAATCTATTTGAAAAAATATATTCTGTTAGTAAATCATTAAAATTATATTTTTACTCTTAATGGTACATATTTTTCTCTTCCTCAATACTACACTACAGCGCTGATTTGTCCTAAAATCAATTCAAGTCGCGGATGTCTCCTTCCTTTGCCGCCACCTTAAAATAATATGATGAACGGCTCAATTTTTTTGTAATTTAACTATAGTTAGGTTATTGAAAAATTATGATTACTCATTATAATAAAAATAAGTTAAAATATGTGTATGTAAGATTTTATAATGTTTCGAATGTGCATGGCGTAATTAACTAAGAATGGATGGATAAATCATAAATAAATCTAAATTGTGTGGCATGTAGTTAATTATCCCATTATTCTAATGTATTAATATTTTTCGATATTATTTGAGATAATGTATGAATATCTATTGATTAGAATAAGGTAAACAAACATACAAAATGTATATAAACATAATTTATGCCACAATGTAATATATATTATATATATATATATATACATGCCTTGTTTCTATATCTCAATATTATGTCGATATTTCTCAAGAATTTTTATAATATTAAGTAAAAATTATGTAAAGTGGCACAAACTCGTTTCTTTTTATTATTGGAGTATTTTTATTATTATGTTATGTCATTTTTGTTATTTATATTTCATGTATTTTATTATTAAATTTTAATTAAGTTTCTGAATTACAAGTTAATGTTGATTCATTATGTTTGTCCTTATTGAGAAAACTAAAGAGGGAGCTAAAGCAAAACTAGAGCTTTGGAGGAATGCTCTAGAAAGTTGCATCTCAGTAGATCAAAAACTGAATATATGGAGTACACATTTAGTCAAGAAAGAAATAGTTGTATTGGAGATGTGACAATTGGTGATCAAATTGTCAAGAAGAGTGAGCATTTTAGATACCTTGGATCAATTATACAAAATGATGGCGAAATTGATAATGACGTTATTAGCAGGATTCAAGCAGGCTGGGTAAAATGGAGAAATGCTTCTGGAGTGTTATGCGATAGAAAAATCTCACCCAAAATTAAGGGTAAATTTTATAAAACTGTTGTAAGACCAGCGATGATATATGGTGCTGAATGCTGGCCTGCAAAGAAGAAACATACAAATAAAATAAATGTTGCAGAAATGAGGATGTTAAGGTGGATGTGTGAATATACACGAAAGGATAGAATGAGAAATGAGTATATCCGAAAGAAAGTTGGTGTTGCACCAATTGAGGATAAACTTAGAGAAAGTCGGCTTCGATGGTTTAGACATCTAAATCGCAGGCCAATTGAAGCTCCAGTTAGAAAAATTGAGTTACTGGATTTTGCCCATGTACAAAGAGGAAGAGGGAGACCAAGAGAAGACATGACAAGAAACTATAAGGAGTGAATGGCTTATGTTACTTAAACTTAGATAAGAATTTGGTAACTGATAGAGCGCAATGGAAACAAAGGATTCATGTAGCCGACCCCACCTAGTGAGATTAAGGCTTGGTTGTTGTTGTTGTTGATTCATTACGTATTTTAATTAAGTTCCTGAATTACAAGTATAGCTGATTAATCATAATATTGATGTTTATAATATTGGTATAGCCATGATATTAATATAATTGCCAATTATATAAATGACGCTGAAAATGGATCATAAATCTTAAATTATAAACTCTAAACTCATTTTTTGAATAAATTTAATTTAATTTAATATTTTAATTATAAAACAAAACGTTTCCTCTTTGGCGCGGGATCAAAATCGGAACCAAAATAGTAATAGTTTAAAAAATCGGGACAAATTTTAATATACAAAGACATTATTTTATTTTTTATATTCAATAATTTTCAATAAAAATATCAACTTTATTTCACGTCCTAGATTAAAATGCCAGATTCTAGGATGTTAAATAAAATTGATATTTTTATTAAAAATTATTGAGTATGAGAAATAAAAAAATATTTTTGTATATTAAAATTTATGTAGAATGATTAAAAAAATTTATTTATTATTATTATTGTTGTTTTTAAGTTACTATTATTTTGATCCTAATTTTGATCATCGCGCCAAATAGGCGCTTAGTGCTTCCCAAAATAACGTTTTATTAGGCTCGAGCACCGCACCAACTCAGTGAACTCACTAGTTCAGCACACAATTACCGCGTGTTGTGTAGGCATGTGATTTAGGAATCTGCTATACATATTATTTATTTTGTATTAATAATTTTTTTAGAAAATTGTTATGCATTTTTATTAATTTATGAATAAACTGATGAAGTATAATTTAAGCATTTAATTTACTAAATTATACGATGAATTATAATTTAATTTATTAAATAATTTAATAAATTAAATTTTCAATTATAATTAATAATTTTATTAATCAGTTAATGGTAAGGGCGTTAATATGGATGGAATATCGAAAATTGATAGAAAATTGATCGAAAATTGAATCGATTTTAGATCGAATTAAAATTGAGTCGATCTAAATGAGCCGACTAACGAGCCAATTTTGAGCCGGGTAGGCTTAGCTCGATCTAGCTCGAAATCAGCCTAAATTAAAATATATTTTATATTATAATACATATATATAATATAAGTATGTAACATACATATGTTATATAATATATATATATATTATAAATCGAGCTGAGCTCGACCCAGCTCGAGATCAACTAAAAAAAAAAGAGATTTGATTATTTTTCGAACCGGCACGAAATGAATCGAAATCGACTTGAAGTCGATTGAAATCGACTCAAGCCTGCTCGAAATCGAATTCAATCTATTTCTAACCGATTTTGAGTGGATTAAAATGCGATCAATTCGATTTCGAGCTCGGCTCGGCTCGGCTCGAAATAACAGCTAGTTAATAGTAAAAATAAGTTTCGATCTTATCCTCAAAGATGGATGTCTGCCGGTGCACTGACCGCTGCTGCCATTTTCTCCGTGCGCAGAGCTCTTTTCTGTGCGTCCTATCTGAATAGCTGATGCCACGTGAAAACGCTGCTCCCTCTGACCTCTCACGTGCCGCTGTTTGGATCACCATAATCATAATATATTATAAGTGTTACAGGGCACGTTTGGCAATTACAAAAATGAATAAAATATTCTTTTAATAATATTTAAATTTAGAATCATTTATATACATACACCTTAAATCATCTTGAATTATATATTAAATCCCTCATTTTTTAATTTTACAACTTAACCCTCCTAAATCATCCAAAAATAAAAACTAGTAAAATACATATATTTATAAATATATTTATAATATTTGTATACATATATTATTGATAATAAACATCCAAATAATTATAAATCAGCAAAAAATATACTTTAAAAATATTAAGAAAGACCTAAATATGTTATTTTTGGATGATTTAGGGGGTTAAGTTGTAAAATTAAAAAATAATGAGTTTAATATGTAATTCAAGATGATTTAAGAATTATGTATGTAATTTTCTCTTAAATTTATTATAAATTTTAATTACTTTATTTTATATTCAACATAAATTTTAATTTTAAAAATTAATTTTATTTCACATCCAACACAAATTTTAATTTTAAAATCAATTTTTTTCACATCCTACGTACCTTCTAATATTAAAATAATTTTTTTCCTATTAATTCTATAAAATAAAATATTTTTTATTTTAAAAAAAAATCCAATATTCAGCCAAATAATAAATTTAAGAATAATCCACCTTAAATTACTCTAAAATAAGATAGGTCATGACTGATCTAATTTGAAATTCAAACCGATTAGATTATGAAATAAAATAATCTTTTGATCTGCAGTACTAATCTAAAAACTTGACCTGCCCCGATTGTGTATTATCGAGTCGAATTTGAGTTGAAGCTAATCCAACCTAGAAAAAATCTGACCAGTGTTACTATATGTGAATTAATAAAGGATGGGATGAGATTAGTCACACGATGAATAGTTTCTTATAAGTTACAATAATTTGTGTTTCAGAATTCAATTTTTATTTTGGAGATGAATTAGAAGTCAAGAATTTTAATTAAATTTAATAGATTGATTCCTTTCGATTAATTTTCTTAGAATAAAAAGAATTCCCTGTAATAACATTGGAAGAATTTCTGTAATTCAATGTCCTCCAACTTGTTGATTTGATTCGTAACTTGCTGCATTTTAAATTGTTCAGTCTTACAAAGAATTAGTGTTAAATTATTTTAAAAAAAATTTAAGTCAACCCGAAATTTAATTCAAAAAATCCGAGCTATAATGGCTCGTGGAACAGATCCAGGTCAACCCCAATCAATCCAATTTTTAATTCAATTCAAATGTGTCGGGGTCAAATTTGAGTTGATTGGATCCAAATTGAGGCCAACTCGATCCAAAGCCGACCAATTTACAGCCAAATATAATCCAATGAATTAATTATAGATCAATGACTGCATTGCTTTTTTTCTGAAAGAACATCGAAATTTCACCTGATAATAGTTTTATTTAGTAAATAACCAAATAACGCACTTATAGAAAATATTTGAGCTGTGCGATGTTAATAAAAAATAAAATAAAATAAAGAATATATTTGATGATCATTAGTTGCATTTCATATAGGTCTCTTTGCTAAAAAATAGAAGTGGCAATATAATGACTCGACCCGAATCCGACCAATAAATTTCAAATATTGGTCATGAATTTTGACTCATTTATTAAAAAGATCGGGTTGAGATTGAGCATAATTAGATCGGGTAATATTCAAATTGGACATTTATCAAAAAAATTCTCTATAAACGAATTAAATCGACCCTCCAACCCGACCTATTTATTAATCAAATCGAGTTTAAACTGTAAATTTTAACCCATTAAATAAATAAATTGAATTCGAGTCGGATGAAATTCGAGTCCCAACCCACTGGCCCATTTTTGTCACCCCTGCTAAAAAGTAATACTTCACAATTTAAAATCATCCCAAAAAGATTATTAAAAGAATCGACTAAAATATTATTCTTTCCATCTTTAAAAAAAAGGAATAATTACCTGCATGCCACACTATTTCACTTTATTTATGCATTATTCATCCATTCTTAGTTAATTACGCTATGCACACTCAAAATATTATAAAATATTACATACACACACTTAAGTTAAAATTGAATCAAAATCTATTTAAAAAAAATATATTTCGTTAGTAAATCTTTAAAATTATATTTTTATCCTTAATAGTACTTTATTTTTCTTCCTCGATGTCACACTAAAGCGCTGATCTGTCCTAAAATCAATTCACATTACAGATATTTTCTTCTCTTAACACAACCTAAACATTAAAATTTAAAAAATTTCACTCAAAATATATTTAAATATCCTTAAAATAATATAATGAACGATTCAAATTTTTTGTAACCTAATTATAATTAGATTATTAAAAAATTATAATTATTCATTATAATAAAAACAAATAAAAGTATATGTATGTAAGATTTTATAATGTTTTGAGTGTGCATAGCATAATTAATTAAGATTAGATGAATAATACATAAATAAAGCAAAATGATGTAACATATAGATAATTATCTCTAAAAAACAAGAACACTTTCCAAAAAGTACAGTTGTTCTTTGGGATAAATATTTTGTCCAATAAATAAAATATTTATCTACCCAGTAATTTTTTTTCTTTTTTTGTTTAATTTCTTGAGATCAACTAGAACACATGAAAGCATTTTTAAATCAAAACTATGATTTTAATTAAACTCATTTTAGGGATAAACATTGCATTTGGATGAATTTAAAAGGTCTAGACATAATATTTAAAAAACACAATAAAATGAAAATAAAAGGATATAATATATTTTATTCTCCTTAGGGATAGAGAACTACAAAGTAATATACTAATATTAAAGAAATAGAATTTATATGAATAACTTTAAAAATTACACATTATAAAAAAAAACTTTAAAATTATATATATATATATACATATTTTTTATATATGAGATTCTCATCAATAAAGTAATAGAAAAAAAGTAGAAGAAAACATAAAAGGAGAATCAATAAGAAAAAGGAAAAGCAGAAGGCATAAAAAAAAAGTTGGGCTTGTTGACCACGTTGACTGTCAAACAGGAGCCTGGATCGTGACTACGATCGGACTCCTGACGCTATGCTTCCCATCCTTCCACACGATCTCGCCGCCCTTCACGGCTGAGCTGCCCGCTGGCATCTTCCCTCCCTCCTCGTCCTCCGCCGTTGTCTCCACCTCCACCCTCAAAAGAAAACTCAGCCGCTGGCCCGCCCGCCGGAAACTCAGCTCCGTCGGTTCGACTTCCAACTTGCTTCCCGCCGGCGGCCGCACTAGAGCGCGGTACACAGCCGGTCCTCCCCCTACATTCGTCACTGTCCTCAGAAAATGAGTTGACTCCTTCCTCTTCCCGTTGCCAGCGAACACCACCGAGAAAGACGGATAGTTCAGATTGCCGGCGTGGCCTGCCCTCTTCGCCCCCTTGCAATCCGCCCCCCTCCTCGTAATCGCCTTAATGTTTTGGAATGTGTAGTTAAGATTGCAGAGGAAATTGATATAATCCATGGGTGCAATGTCGTAAATCAGCCCGGGATTCATCGCGCGCCGAGGATCAACGTGTCCGGCGCCGGCGTCGAAGACGCCGGAAGAGTTTCCGGTGGCCTCGTCCACTATTGGTTTCCCGTCGCCGTCCAAGTTGTACGCAGTAGTCATCAGCGCCGACCGGATCGCCGCCGGTGACCAGTCCGGATGCGCCCCCTTTAACAGCGCTGCGAGCCCGGACACGTGCGGGCATGCCATCGAGGTTCCGGAGAGAATGTTGAACTCCGTCCGGCGGTGATCCGACGGGATTCCGGCAGGGCCTGTTCCGTCAGGCCATGCCGCTAGGATGTTCAGCCCCGGCGCGATTACGTCGGGCTTCAGAATTTCTGGCGACTGCGGGTTGGGTCCGCGAGCGGAGAAGGAAGCCACAACTGGCGCAGGCCGGACTCCGAGTCGGGTGCCTCGGAAAAAGATGGTGCCGGTAGGAGCGGCGGAAGTGGCGATGTACTTACGGATCTCATCGCCGGCGTTAGCACCGACAGCAGTGGCAGGGAGGACGTGGCAGTCTGCCACTAGTCCCTCGCCGTCGAAGACGCCATTCGCAAGAATCATTCCAGCGCCGCCGGCGTTGCGTACAACCTCCCCTTTGGCAGCACGTGAGTTGACCCCGCGGTCGCAGACGACGATTTTGCCGCTGACGGCGATCGGGTTAAGGGATCCCTCAAGACAGAGTGAAGCAGAGTAACCATCGCCGCCACCGCCCGAGGTCCCGGGGGGGCCGCCGGCATAGATCAGGGGATAAAGGCGGCCGCTGTCTAACGGTGGTCCTCCGTAGACGCTAACACCGGAGAAGATTCTACCGTCGCCGAGACTAACGTCAGCGGGGAAGGAGCGGTCCATGGATCCGGCACCAACAGTGGTTACCCAGGGGGCAACGTTGGTCACAGTTAGCCCGCCGGGGCCACCATTTCCGGCTGAGGCGGAGACAAAGATCCCTGCCTCGGCAGCTGCGAAGGCTCCGACTGCTATTGCGTCCAGGTAGTACGGGACGACGACTCCGCCGACACTGAGCGAAATCACGTTGACGCCGTCAGCCACGGCAGCGTCAAATGCGGCTAGAATGTCTGAATCGAAGCAGCCGGCAGCCCAGCAGACCTTATAGACGGCTAGCCGGGCTTTGGGTGCCATCCCTGCCGCGACGCCATGTGCATAGCCGAGGGACGAGGCAGGATAGACGTACCTGCCAGCAGCGATGGAGGCGGTGTGGGTTCCGTGGCCATCGGAATCTCTGGCGGAGCGGAGCTCAGAGGACTCGTTCATGCGGCCGCTGGTGGCCTCGTAACCGCCGGAGAAATACCTGGCGCCGACGAGCTTCCGGTTGCAAATCGAGGAAGAGAACCCAGTGCCGGCCACGCAGGCGCCGCGCCATTTGGCCGGAACAGGACCCAGGCCGCGGTCGGAGAAGCTACGGCGCTCCGGCCAGATTCCGGTGTCAATGACGCCTACGACCAGGTCGGAACCGAAGTCCGTCTCTGCGAGGAGGCCGGATCTGTCAGAAGATTCTAGGCCGAGGAACTGTGGCGAGCGGGTGGTGTCTAACCGGCGGACTTGCTCCGGAATGACGGCGACTACGCCAGGGGTGGTGGATATGGCAGCAGCGCAGGAGGTCGTCAGCTTGGCCGAGAATCCATGGAAGATGGAAGAGTAGGTATGGATGAGAGGACCGCCGGGGCTCCACTCCCCATCGCCGGCGGCCGCGACGGCGTTCTCGTACCAGTGGGAGTGGGTGGGGAACACGGATGGCTTGGCGTCGCCGTCGACGCGTACGATGTAGGTTTTCCGGCGAGTCTTCTCCTCAGATGAGATGGCTGAAGAAGAGAGGAGGAGGACGGCGAGACTGGCAAGATTAAAATGGAGAGATTTCTCCATTTTTGAAGAGGGATTTTCTTAAAAAATGGGGGAGCAGGAAGAGAGGAGTGTGCGAGAACTCTGGTATAAATGTTGAGGCTTTTACTTTGTCGGAAAGAGACGCTTCGTTTTACTTATTTTATTGCAACTATTTATTTATTTATTTATTTATTTATTCTAATTATTTATTGAGTTTAAAAGCTTGTTAGCACCTATGATCTATCTACTCTAAATTTTTATTTTATATATTATCCCAATTCCCACATATTTATATTATATATTTTTTAAATAATAACTTTATATAAATCATATTTATATTATATTTATTTTAATTTTTTGAATATTTAAGTAACTTTTTAAGTTTTTCAATCATTTCAAATTAATACATCAATTAAGAATAAATTTTTAACTACTATTACTTTATTATTTTTTTATAATAATTTTTTTTTGGATAGACATAATAAAGAACTCTACAGTAACTGAAGGTAAGTCAATATTATCAAATACAACCTTAATATCAAATAACAATAATAATATATGACCAAAACATGATCAAAACATGATCAAAATGGTACTAATTTAAAAAATAATAATAATAAATAAATAAATAAAATTTTTAAATTATTCTACACAAATTTAAATATAAAAAATATTATTTTACTTTACATACTCAACAATTTAAAATAAAAATATTAACTTTATTTCAAATTTTAGACCAAAATATTCAAATCGAGTATTTTGATCTAAGATGTGAAATAAAGTTTATATTTTTATTAAAAATTATTAAGTATATGAAGTAAAATATTATTTTTTATATTAAAATTTGTGTAGAATAATTAAAATAATTTATTTATTATTATTATTGTTATTTTTTAAACTAGTACTATTTTGATCCTATTTTGATCCTGTTTTGGTCCTTGCGCCAAACAGGGCCTTAAACTCTATGCTCTAAATTGTAATCCTATAATTCTAAATTCTAAAATTTAAATTATAAATTCTAAATTTTAAATTTAAAATCCAAATTTTTATTTTAAGAGTAAAATTTTAATTAGGTGTTCTCTTAGCCTAAAAGGACAGAATGTGTTTGGGTATCAAATGACTAAGAGTTTTATGAAATAAATATAATACCATAAATTTAGATAATAGACTAAAGAAGTATTTAGATAATTAAATTAAAAAATTTAGATAACTTATAATTTTAAATTTTAATATATTTCTCATAAATTATTCAATATATAAGCCATATAAATAAACTTCATACTGGTGAAAACTTCTTAAACTAAAAACTTTATTATGTATTTAATATTTAAATCAAAAATAGTCCTAATAAATAATCAATTGATTGATCATAATTTAGAGTTTTAATTCATTAAATTATTTAGTAGATTATGATTTAATTCATTAAATAATTTAATGTATTAAAACTTGAAATCATGATTAGCTAATTTATTAGATGTATAGCAGAACTCTAAAATTAAAATTTTTTATTTTAAATGAAGCATAATTCAAATTCCAATCTCAACACTTTAAAAAATATATTTTAAAAATGAGATAAAAAAGAAGTGAAAAAATTACAAGTAATAAAAAAAACATTAATTAATTATGACAATTTATGTATAGTTGAAGTTTATGTAAAATTGTTTATGTAAGAATTTTATTTTATTTTTTGTTATTTTATTTTATTTTTATAATATTATTATAAATTGTTTATTTGATCATTTTAATTTAAGGTCCTACTCTACTATTAGCCTCTAGACCTCCATGCAAAGCTTGGCACCCCCTATTGTAAAGTTTGAGCAAGTTTAACTAGACATAAATTTGAAATTTTTGAGTTTAAAGTATCTCAAAATTAAAATAATTTCGATTTCGAGCTAGCTCGAATTGAACTAATCGATTCGGAGCTAACTTGAATCAAGCTGATCAATTTCGAGCTGACTCGACTCAACCAATCAATTCTAAGTTGACTTGACTCAAACCAATAGATTCTAAGCCAACTCAATTTCAGATTCTAGCCAACTTAATTTGGTTATTTTTATATATGGTTCCCTCTATGATCAACTTTTTTTCCTAGAAAAAATTGGATTAAAATCTCTTTTTGTTAGATAAATAACAAAACTTTAAAGACAACTCGGATCAATCCCCGGTTCCCATTTATGGAGCAATTTTTCAATTCGGCACCTAAATGATTTATGCTTCAAACCTAATAAATTTTCCCATTTGTGCGACCATCAAGAGATTAAATTTGTGGCACTAGGAAATTTTCTCTCTCGAGAAAGCAAATTTTTCTCATTACTCAATCTAGTATTTTGATCTAAATTGTAAAGTAAAATTAATATTTTTATTGAAAATTATTGAGTATGTGAAGTAAAATAATATTTTTTATAGGGATAATTACCTACATGCCACATAATTTAGTTTTATTTATGTCTCACCTATCTATTCTTAATTAATTACGCTATGCATATTAAAAAATATTACAAAATCTTACATACACACATTTGAGTTAAAACTTAATCAAAATCTATTTGAAAAAAAATATTCTGTTAGTAAATCATTAAAATTATATTTTTATTCTTAATGGTACATATTTTTCTCTTCCTCAATACTATACTAAAGCGCTGATTTGTCCTAAAATTAATTCACGTCGCAGATGTCTCATTCCTTTGCCGCCACCTAAACATTAAGATTTTAGAATTTTCACTCAAAATATATTTAAATATCCTTAAAATAGTATGATGAAAGGCTCAGATTCTTTATAATCTAACTATAGTTAGGTTATTGAAAAATTATGATTACTCATTATAATAAAAATAAGTTAAAATGTGTGTATGTAAGATTTTATAATATTTTGAATATGCATAGTGTAATTAACTAAGAATGAATGGATAAAGCATAAATAAAACTAAATTGTGTGGCATGTAGGTAATTATTTCTTTTTTATATTATAATTTGTGTAGAATGATTAAAAAAATTATTTTTTATTATTATTATCATTTTTGAAACTGGTACTATTTTGATCCTCATGCTAAACAGTGCATGAAGTTTTTATATATAATGTAAAAAATATCATTAAATACAAAACTCAATTTAGCTGTATCATAAAATTACACATAACAAAAATCGGTTGTATATAAATGCTTAAAAAATTAAAATAAAAAAATCACAATTGTAAATCATATTTACTTGATTTATGTTATTAAAATAAAAAATCTTCTTTACCATTTCATGATTGCTTTCCAATATAGTAGGGTGTTAGTTTGACATCAATTCTCAAATTTTAACTAATCTTTCAAAAAAATTTAAATAAATGTGAATTTTTTTTTGTAAATATGAACACAGAAATTAGGCTAATTTACGAATTTTATTATAAATCTTAAAATATTACAGATTTCATATTTAAAACAGCTATTTTTTTGTTTTTCACATCCTGCAATAAATTCTATCAGAAGATTTAACCATAGTTAAATTTCAACATTGATCGCATCATTTAATTATCGACCTTCACGTTAGAGCATCGCGAAGCTGCATTAATTCCGGCGACAACATATTCACGCGAGGCGGCAGCGTATTCATGCGAAGCGACAACGTATTCATGCGAAGCGACAACATATTCACGCGAGCATCACTCTGCTATTTGCATTTTCTTTTTATGCGGGTATCACGAGCGAGCATCATACCTTTTTGAGATTTAATTATGGTTAAATATTCTGATTACATGACTCAAATGTATCATCTTTAATCATGCATAAGTAGAGGAGAGAAAAAAAAAATTAGCACGGAAAAAAAGAAAAGAAAATAATAATCTGAATACAGAAAATAGATCTTGTATTTCTTTCAGATTAATCAATCCAACAACTCTAAAGCCCCAGATGATCTCTTCTAGATTCTTACAAAATCACCTCCGTAGATAGCAGAGAAAAACCAAGAAAAACCATTGCGAAAAACTCAAACGTGAATTCTTTATTCATGTTTTCTCATGAGAATCAAAGTCTTCAGCTTGCATACATATCAAATCTCATTAATAATAGCTTCATCACTAGCTAATCCCACTTATATACATCAATGTTTCTCCATTTTTCTTTAACCCTAAGGCAACACTAGCTTCATCATTTAGATCAATTCCTCTTTTAGGCGTCGTTTAGTTGGAATGCAAATACGAATATTAAAATTTAAAGTATTTCATATTTCACGCACTTTCTAACATTAAAATAAATTTCTCTCTCATTAAACTTAAAAAATAAAATTTCTTTTTCTCTTATTCAAAAAAAAAAAATCGAACCGCACAAGGCCTTAATGACCTTTTTTATAATACACGTGTCATTTCTTTTCACCATGAAAATGAAGCAGAGAATCCTTGTCTTTTTTTAATTTCATATTAATTCCACGACGCTTTAAAATTATCTTATTGAAAATATTTATCATATTAATTCTACGACACTTTATTAACAGATACTAAAATTCTTATTTTTAATTTTTTTCTAGCTCAATCTTTATAATTATTGTATCTATAGCACAGAAATGACAAACCACGTTAAGATGCAGCTTGCCACTGAGGCCCTCTTTGTTTGATAATTAAAAATTAACCTGGTTTAATTTTAAACAAGCATATCATGTCATACATAAAGTTTAATATTAAAAATTAATTTTATTTCACGTCCTACACATATTACTAAAATAATAACTTATATCACATCACTCTTATATCCAAACATAATAACTAACTTTATTCATAACTTTCGATAAAAAAATATCTCTATCCAAATTTAATTTTAATCTTTTTAAATTAAATTTTATAAACAAACAGTCCCTAAATATTAGAAAGTTATGCTCAGCAGAAAATAAATCACCTCAGTAGGCTACTGATGAAGAAAAACTAAGAGAAACTATTATCAAAATCTCAAATGTGAATCTCCTATTCGTTTTTTGTTACGAAGAATTAATGAATTCCCCTAACCTTATGATGGACCAACGGTTGCATTAAATCTCAATGACCAATTCCATATAATTAGGAGATTTAATCTATTACATGTATTTAATTAATTTAAGATTTATTAATTAAGATTCAATGGGCCTCCCCTAATGGGCCCAAACCCATTAATCACATGTTAACAAGTTTGAACTTATTTTTAAGCTAGCTATATTAATCACAAAATCGACTCAGCCAATTGAGCTTGTAATTTGAATTAATTATTTTTGAATTAATTTTAAATAGATTTAATTTTAGAATGAATTAAAAGTTTGGGAAAATTACACTCAAGTTTCTAATTTTAAAGCTTAATAACACACAGGTTCAGATTTTTAAAATCTAACATCGAGGTCCCTGAATTTTAATAAATTATCAAATAATTTTTTTTTAATTATTATTATTATTTTTAAATTATTATTATACCCCTTCTCCTCTCTTAAAACTTGAGAGAGGGGGAGAAGTATAATGATAATTTTAAAAAAATAATAATAATAAAAAATATAAAATGATCTATTTGATAATTTATTAAAATTTAGGGATAATTACATACATGCCACATAATTTAATTTTATTTATGTTTTACCCATCCATTATTAGTTAATTACGCTATGCACACTCAAAACATTATAAAATCTTACGTACACATATTTTAACTTATTTTTTATTATAATGAGTAATCATAATTTTTCAATAACGTAACTATAATTAAATTACAAAAAATCTGAGCCGTTCATCATATTATTGTAAGAATATTTAAATATATTTTGAGTGAAATTCTAAAATCTTAATGTTTAGGTAACGATAAAGGAAAAAGACATCCGCGATGTGAATTGATTTTATGACAAATTAGCGCTTTAGTGTGGTATTGAGGAAGAGAAAAATATATACCATTAAGAATAAAAATATAATTTTAATGATTTATTAATAGAATATTTTTTTTCAAATAGATTTTGATTAAGTTTTAACTCAAATGTGTGTATGTAAGATTTCGTAATGTTTTGAGTGCGCATAGTGTAATTAATTAAGAATGAATGGGTAAGACATAAATAAAACTAAATTGTGTGGCATGTAGGTAATTATCCCTAAAATCTAAGAATTTCGATGTTATAATATAAATTTGTGTGTTATTAAATTTTAAATTTAAGAACTCAGGTGTAATTTACCCTAAAAGTTTTACTGCATGACTGCTAGCTGAAAAATGAAAAACAGAAATTATTTCGCGTTAGCCTGACCTTTGATTATGTCACGCATGGCCGTCGGACGCCGATCGGAGGGTGCAGAAGTGCCCACGTGGATGATCAGCAGGCTCTACGGGCCCGCCGGATGCGACAAAAGACAGACGTAAATGATCGTCCCCGTTGGGATTCCCGGCGTCCGGCGTGGTCCAACCCATCAGCTCGGGCTCGGGCTCGGGCTCGGGCTCGCCCTGGGCCCGTCCGCACCCGCCGGGGCAGCCGATTTAATTTTTTTTAAGGAAATATTTTTAATTCAAGTAGATCGAAACAAAAAAAATAAATTTAATATTACCACTGTTGGTATAACTAAAATGATATTTAGTTTTTTTTTAAATAAAAATGTATAATTTATTATAATATTTTTCAAACAAGTTAGTAAACTAAAATATTAATTTCTTTAAATAATATTACAATTTTATTGAGCTAAATATCTCGTATAAATAACATTCCACCAAATAATAATAAAATAGTATAAAAAATTTAAAAATTATCATTTTAAAATATCATCTAAATGTAACTAAAAAATTAAATAATATTCTAATTATAATAAAAGGAGATATATTAATTATATTTTTTCTATTTTTATTATTAATATAATTATATTGAACTAAATAGTAATAATTTACTAATATAATAAACTTTAAGATAACATGAATATTGAGATAATATCGAACCTATCCCGCAAATGGGTCGAGTTAACCTAAATTTCAACTGAATTTTGACTCAATGAGATAACTAGCAATACCAAAAATAAATGAACTAGTTACATGGTGTAACATCAAAACCAATTCCACCCGATTGTTTAGGATCGGGTCGTAGATCGACCCCACCCAAATTCTATTAAAACTCAATATGATTTTATTATTTAAATATAAATATATAATTCATATTTATTTATAGGAATAATTACCTACATGACACACTATTTAGTTTTATTTATACTTTACCCGTCCATTCTTAGTTAATTACGATATGCATACTCAAAACATTACAAAATCTTACAAACACACATTTGAGTTAAAACTTAATCAAAATCTATTTGAAAAAAATATATTCTGTTAGTAAATCATTAAAATTATATTTTTACTCTTAATGGTACATATTTTTCTCTTCCTCAATACCGCATTAAAGCGCTGATTTGTCCTAAAATCAATTTACATCGCGGATGTCTTATTCCTTTGCCGCCACCTAAACATTAAGGCTTTAGGATTTTCACTCAAAATATATTTAAATATCCTTAAAATAATATGATGAACGGCTCAGATTTTTTGTAATCTAACTATACTTATTGAAAATTTATGATTACTTATTATAATAAAAATAAGTTAAAATGTGTGTATATGATTTTATAATGTTTTGAGTGTGCATAGTATAATTAACTAAAAATAAATGAATAAAATATAAATAAAACTAAATGGTATGACATATAGGTAATTATTTCTTATTTATATTCTTATGTATCTGTAAATTTATAGAAGCTAAGAGGTAATATTATAAAACTAATACATTGTGTTAATATTCCTCAATTTAAAAAGGTTCAGTCTTAAATAAAAAATAAAAAGTTAGATTCAAGAAAAAAAAATCACTATATAATTTACTGCTAGAAAAAAAATTGAATAATGATCGTAGAAACAAAATAGAAAAGCTAATAAAGTATTTGCGACAAATATAAAATATGAACGTACATTTATATTTGCGACAAAAATGAACATATATTTATATTACAACACGTGTTATAACTGCCCTCATAAATACATTATTTGCTTAAAAAATAGTTTAAAAATTTAAAAACAGGATGTTATCTAATTAGTATGCTATTAATTATATAATAGAATGATTCGTTAATTTATTAAATTCAAGTTAAAACACGTCAAATTTAGTTCAGAAAATTATCTAAATATTATTTATCATAGATTCTACTTATAATCGTGCTTCGTACAATTATCATAGTCAGCAATATTTGAATAACACGAGCAATGCTACAAATGAAAAAGGTAAGGTTTTTTTTTATTATAATAAATTAAATTTACAAACTTTTTATCATAATATCATTTTGAATAATTAATTAATATAATTTCTGATTCAACTCTTAACTGTATGAAAATGTTTGTATAACAATTAACAAAACCAAAAATTACAAGAGTGATTTAGAAACTAAAATTTGAAATTCAATTCACTATTTGAAATTAATATTTTGATATTAATTTTATTCACTAATTAAAGAGATATTATATTATACTATCCTTTTAATTATTAGTTAAAAATATGAGCATGTCATATTTTTTATTTTATTTTATTTTATTTTATTTATTTATTTATCTAAAATATTATATTTTTATTTTATTTAAAAATTATAATTGTATGATTCAAATTTTAGACCTCTTGACAATATAAAGGGCTATATTTTTGTGTGCTTAATAAAATAAACAAGCTTTTTATACAAATTTGGTATGCAAGAAGCATTTAATTAATATCGAAGCTAATCGTAGGCTTTGAAAATAAAGCCCATTAAAGGCCCACTAAAAAAATTAAGCAAGAGAAAAATATATAATATCGAATCAAATATTTGTTATTTACTGAAAATTGAAATCAATTTCAAACTCATGATATTTATGCCAAACGAACGTCAGTCCAATATTTTCTTCGTATTATTTTATTTTATTTAAATATTATTTTATGAATAATAATTTTATAATTTTTTATAAATTATTTATAAATGCTATTAAATTAAACAATTAATTTATTTAATAATACGGTTACATAACATCAAGATAGTATTAAATAAATATTTAATTTAATATTTTCTTAACACTATATCATATAATTAAAATACTATTTTTTAAAAATTAATTTTATAATTTTTAAAAAACTATCTATACTTGTCTTTAAATTAAATAATTAATTTTTTAAATAATATAATTTAATATTAAGATAATATTAAAGTAAATGTTTCACAAATTAAATGTTTCTTAAATGAAATGCATTCCAATATATATGTCATCCCATTTATAAGTAGTTTCTTTATTAATAATCATTTTCAAACTTTTTAATAGAAAATTTCACCAACAATTCTCTATATGAAAAAAAAAAATTCTTTATAGGCTTCATTTAGTTCGAGGTAATTTTTTTGCTTAACACAAATTTTAACCATAAAAATTAATTTTATTTCACATTCAATATAAATACAGATATTAGAATTTTAAGTATTTCATATTTTACACATTTTCTAATATTAAAATAAATTTCTCTCCTATTAAATTTTAAAAATAAAATATTTAACTTCTGGTATACTAAAATTATTGTCAAATTTATCATCGTCCTCTTATTGACGAATATATTCTCAATTTTTTTGTCGCGTGTCATGTTGTATCCATTTAAAGGCTAGAAAAATTTTCAAACCTGAAATCTATGCCAAAGATGATCTAAATCTCTACAATTTGTCCAATTTTTTCTTTATTTTTTTTTTAAATTTGAAATTCGAGCTTGATTAATTCTTTTAGATTTTGAGCTAATTTTTAAGTTGAATCGAGTTAAATCAAAAACTATAACTTTTATTAATGTATTTGTTGTACATATTATAGGTACTTATATATTATAATATGTTCATTTTCATAAATGCGATGTGTATTTACATTTTGTACATATTATTACAATACAGTCATATATATGTAAAAAATCTTATATCCTTTGTAAAAAATTATAGATTTATATGTGTTCATATATATATATATATATTGAATTAATTACGAATCAAATGAATTCTATTTTCACTAAATTGACTTCGAGTCAGCAGTAATTTAAGTGAACATTTTATTTATCAAAAATTATAAATTTTACATTATTTTTGAAAAATAAAATTTCTCGATGCTCCAAATCTCGAGCTCTAAGATCATAAATTTTATGCCTTAAATGCTTTAATATTAAAAACTAAACTCTAAAGCTCTGTTTGTTTTGAAGTTAAAAATTAACCTAATTTAATTTTAATCTGACATGTCACATCACACATAAAATTTATTATTAAAAATAATTTTATTTCATATCCTACACAGATTACAAAAATAATAACTGACTTACATCTCACATATCCCAACATAATAACTCATTTTATTTCATATTATTTATAATTTTTAATAAAAAAAAAAATCTCTATTTAAGTTTAATTTTAACCTTTTTTAAATTAGGTCTGTTTGTTTACAAGGTTAAATTTAAAAAGGTTAAAATTAAACTTGAATAGAGATATTTTTTATTAAAAGTTATGAATGATGTGAAATAAAGTTAGTTATTATATTGGGATATGTAAAGGAAATGATATAAAGTTAGTTATTATGTTGAGATATGTGAGAGAAGTGATATAAACTTAGTTATTATGTTGGGATATGTGAGAAATGTAATATAAGTTATTTATTATTTTAGTAATATGTGTAGGATGTAAAATAGAATTAATTTTTAATATTAAATTTTATGTGTTATGTGATATGCTATATTAAAATTAAATCAGATTAATTTTAAATACCTAGACAAACGGGGCCTTAATAGTAAATCTTATAAAATATAAATTTCAAACCTTAAATCTTAGTCTTCGTAAATTAGTTATATATAATTTTTTAAAATTTTATTATAAATTTTTTAAAAATATTATAAAATATATAATTTTTTTCAAACTTTGATGTAATGTATGTAATTAGTCTTAAAAAATTTTAATTGTGTATGTTAGTATGTGTACTTATGTAGTCGATTAGAAGTAAAATTTGAGTAATTTATTTGCATAGTCAACGGCCTTGTAGCACTGTGCGGCCAATCAAGAAAAATATTTCTTAGAATCATTTTATGTTAAATGCCGTGAAGATAATATCAAAAAAAAATTAATTAAATATTATTTAATCGAACTGAACTTTCATTTTGATGTATAAGTAGTGCTATTTTATATTGAATTTTATAAATAAAATCAATCATACTGTCTATTAATGAATAAATTAGTGTATACACATATTTAAAATTTCTCCCAACATATTAATTAAAATTAAAATAATTTAATCACTTAGCACTCATATTTTTAGTTCAAATATTTGTCGCATATCTTTGTAAAAGTATATCTGAATTATGTTAATAGCTGGCAGCTTTAAAGGGATTTAATATTTAAATTAGGTTTGACTATAGTTTGAGTCAAATATAACTTAATTTTTTATACAAATTTTCATATCTATTTGACCTTTTTTAATATTCTTTATGAAAATATAGATCCAATCAATAATCAATGGAATGGAGGTAATTTATCATCATTTTAAAAAAATTTAAAATAATAATGTTTATAAAAGGTATTATCAAATTATAAAACCTTTTTATTTTATTAATTTATTATTAAAAAAATAAAAATATTATAAAATATATTAATTTATTGTAATTTCTTTGTAACTAATTCCTATGAATCCGCCATATCAGCCTTGAATGAGCCTCTAGATAGTGCAATTACCATTCTAACCCTCGAAATGAGATTACCGCAGATATCGCCGATTACTTCGATATCACCGACGTCTGCATACTACAGAGTACAGAGTGCGACCAGGGCAGAGCAAATGACGAACCTACCCACTCCACGAAAAGAACACTACGGCGAAGTGGTGAACTATCTCCGGCGACAGTTACAAGGGCTTTTACGTCATTTATTTGAAGAAGGACAATTGCGCCTTTGACCCCGCCAAACAGAAACAGAGGTTAACGAAATCAATGACGCGTCGCCACGTGTCAGGCAAATCATTTTCGAGGGTTTTTGTCCTATTACTGTAATATAAATGAATTTACACGCAAGCGTTATTAATCTCTTAAAATAAAACATTTTAAAATTGCTTATATTTTTTTGAATATAATTTCAATAATTATATGCTTTCCAACGAATATTGTAAATAAAATCAGCCATCTATAAAATGTTTGATCCAATTGATTAATTTGTACATTAGATCGGATTGAACAAATCATAATAAATTTATTTATTTATATGATATTTATTATTTTTAATTGATAGAGCGCAATAAAATCAAATGATTAATGTAATCGACTCTGCCCAATGGAATTAAGAGTTGATTGTTGTTGTTATTGTATGTAATACTTATTATTTTATGATGACATATATTTAAATAATATTTGATAAATATTATTATATATATATATATATATTTTTTGAATTTTAAGAAAATAATGAATTATTAATTCGACCAGTTCAACGATCTATTCATCTAATATCATTTAAAAAAATTTATTCAACTCATAACTAACTAATATTTACACAAAGATGTGTGTTTGTATATTAAATGGCATTTACTTATATGCTTGATAAAAATTTAAATATTATATATTTTTTAAAATATATATCGAATCGTTCTATGACAACATATAAGTAATATTCAATTTTTTTATAATATATATGTAAATATTTTATATTTAAAATATATTTAAGATATCATTTATATAATTATGTTATCATTATCAATAATCATTGTTAATATATAAGAATTAAAGTATTAATTAATACATTTCTTCAAAAAGAAATAAATACATATATAATTAAATTTATAATATTAATATGTAGATAATATTAATTAAGATTTATAATTAAGTTTAATTTAATTTTAAAATTGAAGCAAAATTTTAAAAAAATTGCCCAATAAGATCAAACTTAATTTAACACTTAAAATTAAAAAAATTAATTATGTATGGAGGCCAACTTGCTGCTACTCATATATTAATATATTTTGTGTACAGTTTGTATACACGGCAGAAAATAATCAATTAATGGCAATCATTATTTTTTTTATGAAGGAAATATTTATAATTAGATTTATTTTCTTTGATGCCATAAATTCTGTATTTTTTTTTTTTACATAAAAAAAGTTCTCTATTTTTTCCTACTTCGTTTCTACGCGAAACGTTTTTTTTTCTTTCACGAAATTTCTTATTCTTCGTTCCGTCGTCGTCGCGGATAAAAGGGAGTTTCTCCCTCCGATTCACGCGTGCGAGGCGTGCGAGGCGTGCGAAGAGAAGGCGGAGGGGCCGGCGAGCCCAAGCGAACGTTTCAAGCGTGCGAGGGGAGTGAAGGTGGAGGGGAGGGCGGGAGAAGGAGGGCTAAAAACGGAAGCCGAAGACGCGTGAAACCATCGGTCACCCCTCAATCCGGTAGCTGAGAGGTGTGAATCCGTCATTCAATCCTCGCATTTTTCGTGTTCTTTCTGAACATCGGGTTCACTTGCAGCTCCGTCAGTCCCATCGGCTTCAGTTATTCATTCATCCCACTTATGATCTCGCATCTGAAGATGCCGGATTGAATTAGGGTCTCGATCTTTGGTTGGCAGTGCCACTTTGAGGCCAAACTAGATTTCATACTTACTGGAGTTCTAAGAATCCCCTTATGACATGTTTGGGTAAGCAATTGAATAACGATTGCTAAGATATTGATAATCTTGACCTTTTGGCAAAAGTTTGCTGCGGAGACGTTCCATACTTTTTTTTTTTCTGCTGTGTTCATTCTATTATTTTCGTATAAAATTGCTGTATATATCTATTTCTTGATTTTGGCTTGTTCCATAGCATCTTTTTACTCAATTTCCAGTTTTCACGTTGGGATGTGACGAGCTTTTTCATGCTTTGATGTGTTGCTCTTGTTATTTCTTATCCTTGACATGAATTTTCATCATTATTTCCTGAATCGCATTAAAGAATATTTGTGATGCTGTTCTAGAAGATGGTCCCTTATGAATAATCAGTATGTTGGGGCCTTATTCTGCCCATGCATTCGTGGATAATCCTAATTTCTATGCAGGTTATTCTATTCTACCTGTTGTATACGATCTTAAATCCATATCTTTTCATGCATTATATGTCGCAGTTTTTTTTTCTTTTCCTGTTTCAGCTCTCTCTGGAATATTATCAGCATAAGGACATAGTGATTGTTTTTAATTTAAATATACACAGGATTTATTTTGTTTGCTTTCTAGGCCTTAAACTGCACAACAAAAGAATTCTGATTATTTTGTGGCTTCTGACATTTTAAGTTTTGTTTGCTTGAAATGAACAGCCTTTTTTTTCTTTCATGCAAACGCTTTGGTTTATTTTTTGACGCTTTATATGTAAGATGACTTATGATGTTTGGAAATAAGGTGTGATGCTCTTTTAGTGTCCAAATTTGAGTTATCTAAAGGCATTCATTTGTCTGTGTTCTAGATCCATTCATGCTTGGCAATATGCTAGCAAAATATGGCTTCAATCCGCTTAATCTTGGATATGCAGTAGACCACTAAAGAAACACATGAACGGATAGCTAGGAAATCCTAAATGCAAGAGAATCATTATGATTATACCCGGATATCTGATTTGCACCAATTACTTTTCTAAAATCATTGGAATGGATGGATAAGAATTTTGCATATATCCCTTAGAATTCCTTTGTGATGCAAATTGTTATATCAATACATTTATTATTCTCTGTAGGGGATGTTTATTTTTCATTGTTTATGTTGCACTCTTATTTTTTTAATAGTTTTTTTATCAGATAAAAATATATATTCAAACCAAAATAGCTGTGTGATCATTTGTTTTTTACAAGTTGATTTTTTTCAAAACTGCTTTTTTTTTCTTGACAAATTCCCTCATACTTGCGTAGAAATTGGTTGTTTTGTTATCGTTACAGTGTCGGTAACAATAAATCTATGTAAGAATTAGTTTTTGTGAGAAAATGTAAATCAATTTACAGATGAAACTAAGAAGGTGTTTGGTTCAATGTTATCTTGATATTATGTCATGTAATCTAGATGTCATGACATCTAGATGTCTTCTTTTTAGCTATTATTTCATAATTTTTTAAAGGCTATCTATATATATCATTAAATTAAATAATTATTTTCTCTAAATAACATAATAACACCAAGATAATATTCAATGAAACGCCCTCTAAAATGTAACATCAAAGATATTTTCTTATTTAAGCATCCTTTGTTGGTATTAAATACTTCACATTTTATGTAGGTTGTCCTTCAATAGATAACTAGATTATTTGTCGGGAGAACATAATCTTTTGTTCTTTTTGTTTAGTTATTTTAGCAAAGAACTTTATTGTTAGATACAGGATAAGTTTTTCTAAGGTTTTGTGCTTTCATGGTTGCAGCATGCGCTGTACATTATTTTCATAGCATTTGCCAAACACACTAGCTTCTGTACAAGAAAACAATTAATCCCAGAATGTATGTTTCAGCTGCTTCTCTTGTGCTAAAATATTCAAAGAACTTAAAAAAAAATACACATCCTTAGTTGGTTTTACACTTTTACTTGACAGTGTTGTAGTGCTTTATTGTTTGGAGAAAAATAATAATGCCAAATTTCAAACATCAAATATAATTTATAACAAATATTAGAAAGTTTGCTTTTCATGTCGATTTACTAGATCCTGCTACAGACTGTAGTTGATCATTTGCCATTCCAATACAAATATATCATTCTATATAAATAATTTCATAACCATATTAAAATTTGTAGAACTAAACCTACATGAATTATGTACTATATTTTTAAGTTAGAAGTAAATTGCTTGTGTTACTTTTTTATTAGATATTTGTAGCTAATGTTTTTGTAGAAATATAGTATTTTATTATTTCTATAGTAATTATTGTGAAAACTTTGATGATAAACCCATGCTTATTCTAAAAAAGCCCAGGAGGTCCAAGTAGAGGTCGGTTGACCGCATCACAAAGCGACAAGAATGAAAATAGCTAAGAAAGGCATGGGTCAACAAGTTCATTCATTTAAAGATGATTGTCTAGTTAACAAGTGCATTCATTATTTTGGGGCCGCCTGAGTTATTGCATGATAATACTTTGGATTTGTTGGATCAAGGTGATTGATTTGTTTGTTTCTATGATTAATTCAATGTATTGAAAATACTCTCATAGGGAGAGAGAGATGATTCCCTCTTATGCGATGACTTGGGGGCTTGTTCAACTTGCTGCGTGATCATGTTGCTTTTGAGCTTAATTATCTTAAGTTTAGAGGTGTTGAGTTATTTAGGTACCTTGCTGCATTGAGTATCAAAATGACAATTGAGGAAGCCTGTGATTCTTGCTTGTTATTAAACAAAATAAACTAGCTTAGGCTCTACAGAATATGTGTGAATACTATATCTCTTTACAAAATTTAATGTATTACATGTTTTAGTTCTAATTGATCAAATTTGGATGATTCGGTTTTATTACTTGCACTTTGTTTTACGATGATTTATTCTACAGGCAGGCTTAAAGATAATGTCATTGCAATATGCAGTATACCAAATTCAACTATTTATACATTTGTCTGATTATAGAAATGAGACATAATTGCTAGTTAGCATAGTGATGTCTGATCCCATCTGCTCATTTTTAGAATGCTTATTTACTCGTTGTCAAACACGCAAGCATATGCCTGTAGTTTTACGTCATAGCAAATGTCAAAAGTTTCGAGAAAACAGAAGTCCAGCATGAAATGCTGTTTTCTTTGTGTAACCTTTTCTGGGCATTAACGTCACCAAGAAAGCCCTTTTTGTTGGAATTCTTTGGAGTAGTGGATGTCTTATTATTATTATTTTTTGGCTTTGTTGAACGCAGAATGAGAAGCAATTTTTTAACTGACACCAAAAGTCTCGAAAACTGATAAGGCTATAAATCTCACATTTCCATTTAGTAAGTAGTTACTGGATGGCTGCCATGCCAGGGCAAAGGTGTTAAATTTCTCTTTTGAAATGCAAATTCTTGAATAAAAAGCTATTCTATTGGATCGAGTTATCAGTTCCTCAAATCCGTAACTAGCAACATATTCTGTTTAGCATGCAAGAGAGCATGGATAATTTCATAAGCTCTTTCCTCTCAACGCCATCATGGTCAGATATGAATGCATCTTCTAATGGATCATGGGTTGGAAATATTTCCTCTCAAACAGAAAGCTATGTGGAATCGTACAGTGAAGACGACAAAAATCCAGCTATATCTATGATTTCCTCAGGTCATGTTATGGGGAATTTGTCTGCTGAAGATTTGAATATTGCCCACGATAGCTCATCCACTATGTTTACTGATAGTTTCAAGTACGATGCCACAAAAGGGCTGTTTCTGGGGAAAAATCTGTCACAGGATGAGCAAAGAAACCACCACCAACATTCATCTCACGGTGTTGAAGCTCATGAAGGGAACTTCTTTGTGACTTCCACCATTGCAAGTAACCCTATAGCCGCCTCCTATAGACTGGAATCTATAAGTGGAGACAGTGGCGATCCTGCCATGTTTGCACAGCCACTTGGGGAATCAAACTCAATCTCTTCTGTTCCAACTTTCTGGCCACCATCATATTCAGCTATTTCTTCTTATGCGGGACAGGAAAAGGGAGAAAGCTTCAGCTTTCATGGGAAGGCTATTGGTTCTGATTTCTCTAGAAAAGTAAGTTACCAAGATAAAAAATATTTTTTTTTTGTGTATTAACGTGTCATGTTTTTTAAATGGAAATTGTGGATTAGGGCTGTCATTTTTAACATATGGAAACACATTGTAACACTCATGTAGCCTAATAGTTTATATTGACGTTGCAGAGTCAAACTGAGCTTAGTTCTGATTTGGTTACTTTTGTGAGTACAAATAATCCAAAAATGACTTGCGAAACTTCGCAGGCTCATCATCATCAGGTGCGTGCTTGTTACATTTTCTCTGTTGAACTTCTGCCAATAAGTTCTGATGAAGTTACTCTCTATTACCTACAACAGATGACATCATCTAATGCTCTTGGATGTAATGGAACTGCAAAGCCACGAACTAGAGCAAGACGTGGTCAAGCTACTGATCCTCATAGTATTGCTGAAAGGGTGCGTATGATTTATATGCTTATTTTTTTTCCTTTATCAGTATACGTTATTTCTATTTTAAATGTAAATTACATGTTTTTACTGTACTTGCAAAATATGCTCTGCTTGTCATTATTCACTTATCATGATCAGAACATTTGAAACATCTCATGCTCATCTCCCTTATTAAACAGTAATTTTTTGGCATTTATATGTGTATCTATGCAGCTTAGAAGAGAGAAAATTGCAGACAGAATGAAGAATCTTCAGGAACTTGTTCCAAATTCCAATAAGGTTTGACTTTAAATTGTTATATTGCTTTACAGCTTCATGTCCTGATGCTGCTTCATTTTTCCATTGTAACTACCTTAAGATCAGCAAGTTACATTAAAAAGGAGGCAATAGGGGAAGTTAATAATTACTCTGTGAGCTCATTCCCAAATCCTTTGCTTTATGCAGACTGATAAAGCCTCAATGCTTGATGAGATTATCGACTATGTGAAATTTCTTCAGCTACAAGTTAAGGTTTGCGAAACGAATCCCTAGTTTCAGTCCCTCCATCAAATGCTGCTCTAATTTCCATTCTTCGCTCAAATTTTAAATCCAGGTCCTAAGTATGAGCAGGCTCGGCGCTGCTGGTGCAGTTGTACCTCTGATCACAGATGTTCAGGCGGAGGTATCCTACCTCAGCCTTTCTTTCTTGCAAAACATAAGACTTTATCAAGCATTTAGATTATAATGATATTTAAATCCAAATAATTTTATTCCTTTTTTTGATTATAATGATATTTTGTGTAGATATTAATGTTATCTAGATATACCTCTAAATTATTATTATTTTAGTTCAATATCATTATATTAAATAATGATAATAGAAAACTAATCAAACTCCACCTCCCTCCATTATAATTAAGGTAACATCTACATCTAGATGTCACCCAAAATAGATGTTATTTTAGAATGACAATCTTATAATTTCTTGTAATACTATCTAAACATGTCATCAAATCAAATAATTAATTTTTTCAAATAATATAGACATAATATTACAATAATAGTGAACTAAATTCTTCTTAATCTAATTGAAGTTAATCTTTGGTTGCCTTAACTCTCTTTTCCTGCCCTATCTCTCTAATACATGCACACCCGACATGAAATTCTTTCCCTTTCTTTTCCAAGAAGCTTGCATATGAAACTTTATAAAGGATTACAAACGAACATATTCGATACCATTTCAATACCAACCACCTCAATTCCTACACTGAATCTGATGATATTCAGTTTCCTTTCTATATACTGAGACAACTTGCACTTACAATTTTTCTAGTCATTGTGCCTATGTACTGCATGGAAACTAGAAAATAACATCTGCCTTCTGTTTTTCTTTTTTTTCTTATAAAAAAAACTAAATTTTGGTAGTCAATCAAACAATTGAAGATGTAAAATAAGGAGACCGGTAGGAAATAGAGAAGGAGACGGACCCTGCAGAGGAGGGAGAATTAGGGATCTGGGCAATATTATTATTTAGGGACATTTACATGCATGCCACACAATTTTTTTAAATATTACACCACACATTTTCTTCACAAATTTTACTTGCGCAAATTTAACGCTTGAATGAAGGAAAATATACCAAACGTGGAGAAGGAAACTACTGAATCCCCTGTTGTGCTGAATATTAAATCAATCTTTCCATCAAATCTCCTGCTTTCCCCAATTGAACTCGACGGAGTCATGGAATGATAACAGGTCAATCATATGGCAGATGGAATGAATCATTAAAATCCTCATGCAGGGTGCGGGAAGCTTGCATCTATCGCCGCACACTCGAAGAGAAGATCTGTCAGGGTCCCAGGACAATTCTGCATTTGAGCAAGAAGTGTTGAAACTAATGGAGTCAAATGTCACTGCTGCTATGCAGTTTCTTCAGAACAAAGGCCTCTGCCTCATGCCAATAGCTCTCGCTTCTGCTATCTCCAGCCAGAAGAGATCGCCGGCCGCCGCCCCACCTGATCGAAGAAAGCTCAGGGAGAACGCGACGAATTTGCTGGGGAACGAAGTGAATTCCTGTGATGGTGTCGTCAAGCAGGAGGAAGTTACCAAGTCCATGGACAACCGGAAGGAACCTGGCCATTTCTAGAGCATTTGGTAATCTTACTGGTAGCTTAGCTTAACACAACCATTTCTAGGCTTTGCTTTGATAAATGACAGTAAATTTGATGAACTTTTGGGATGCCAGATAGTGTGTATAACTTTGTTGAACATTGTAGGCTACTTGGGCTATATTTGCTTCTGGATCTGATAGCATGTTCAGCACAATGTGAGAATCACATCTTTTAGTTATTCGAGTCAAAAAGGGATAAGAATGGTAAATCGATGAACTTTATGAATGGTAAATCGATGAACTTTATGAATGGTAAATCGATGTTCAGCACAAAGATTTTGTTTGGTAATGGAAAAAAAAGATGGTTTAGTTGGATTTTTTAGTCATTTTTTGAAAAGTATATATGATATGAAATAAAATGACTTAATTATATTAAAAATTATGCTGGATGTGAAATAAAGTGATTGTTCAATATTAAAATTTAAACTGTGAAATATTATATTAAACTTAGAAATTATCTATCTTGTACTTAGAATTTCTGGGCAACTTTTATAATGGAATTTTCAAAATACAAAAAATAGTTACAATTAATTATAACATGTCACATTGAAAGTAGGAATTATCTATCTTTTACTTAGAATTTCTTTAATTGTACTTATCAACTAACATATGGGATGAGATTATGTGTGTTGATTGATTCATACAGTAAAATAAAAAAATGGATGATTTACATATCACAAAAATTGAAATCAAATTAGTTCAAAAAAAAAATTTGAAATCAAATTAGGGACACTATTTGAATATTAGACTTTTGGTTCGGTTAAAAACTTTCGTGATCTGTTTGTTTACAAAATTTAATCTTTCAAGACCTGTTTATTTATAAAATTTAATTTTTAATTAGATTAAAATTAAATTTGAATAGATATATTTTTTATTAAAAATTATGAATAATATTAAATAAAATTAATTATTATATTGAGATTTATACGAGTGTTATATAAATTACTTATTATTTTAATATATGTGTAAGATATTAAATAAATTAATTATGTAATGTGATATACCTGTTTAAAATTAAATCAGGTAATTTTAACCTGCCAAACAAACATGCCCCAATGCCAAATTATCTGGCCCGTATGATTTTAAATGCTCATTAATAGTATACATAGCAATTGATTAATGTGCAAGTTTGTCTAAAAGCACAATCATATGGAACAAAAAGTATTAACGAGGCATTTAGTTTGAAGTTATTTTAAAGTTACGCCATGTTATTAAATGTTATAATATTTAGATTTAATTTTTTAAGTGATATTTTTTATAATTTTTAAAAAATTATTTAAAAATATTATCTAATTAAATAATTTTTTTATATAACATTATATAATATCAAGATAATATTAAATCAAACATTTACGTAAAGATTCTACTAATTTCGAGCGGCATAAATCAGTAGTTGATGGCAGCATGTAGCTTTTGTTTTCTATTGAACACCTAATTAATTTGTAAAATATGCATAATCAATAGTTAATGCAAGCAAAAGCTTTTATTTTCTATTAAACACCCTTCATTAATTAGTAAAATTGCAAATTAAATCAGTAGTTAATGGCAGCACATAGCTTTTTTTTTATAGTAATTAGTAAAAACATCATTTGTTTTAATTACTAAAGGGCTGCTATGCTTTTGAGGGTCATTTGATTTAATATTATCTTGATATAATATTATATTATTTAAATAAAATAATTATATAATTTAATGACATTTTTAGACATAAAACAATCACTTATAAGGCCACAATTATCTTTCCGTCAATTATAATTAGAATGAGTAAGAACTAAATTAGAAGACTAACAAGTGAAATTTGAATGTGATATATGTGATGTACTAAAAACTATTAATCAATTGATAGCAATGAAATATCAAGCTATGAATTGCGATGTAAGAAAAAGGAGTCTAAAGATGAGGGATGCAAAACTTAAATATGAAATTTGTGTATGATGAGATTGGATAGAACTCTAAATGAGCTGAGTTGGGGAAATGTAACCTTATTACAAGTTTTAACATTTCAAATCGAGTTTAGTTCGAGTTGAGTTACAACCATATCAGTCTTGATACTTTTTTTTTTCAAAATACTCTTTATAAGATATCAGAAGAAATATCCTTAAATATATACATATAAGCAAATGATAGTTAAAAAATATAGATTTATAAATATCAAGTCACGAGAAAATCAAATTGAGTTCAAACAGTGCTAAACTCGAAGGAGCTTTAAGCGAGGTTCGAACAAAATTTACAGTCGTAGAATTCACGGAGCAAGAAAATACTATATTAGAGAAACTTGAATAGAAGACAAAATGCTAGGGCTCAGATTTGAGTTGGATTCAACAATATCAAGTATTTCGATGATGTTGCAACCTCTGGAGAGAAATCACTATAAAAACAAAAATCTAGAAGAGAAATGAAAAAAAAAAGGAAGAGAATTAGATCAACGCAAGTCTACTCATAATTTTTTATGAAAAAAAGAAGTAAAGTAATGCGAGTCTACTCACAATACTAATAGGAAGAACCAAGGAAGGAGAGACGGAAGATAATTACAGTTGGATATCTTTAATACGAGGTTAATTTGGGAATTGCCGTCTTCTAACAAACTTTATAATTGATTCACTTGTTCTATTTAAACTCATTTAGAGAATGTAGACCTATTATAGAACTTGTAGACTCATAAGACCAATTGGGTTATGGCTGGCCCGCGGACTCCAATTTTCTCTTTTATTCAATTTAACTTGAAGCTTCTCGAAGGTCAAAGCTCTTCTTTTTGCAGCCCGTGGAGATGATCAGGTTTTTGTCGAAGAGTTCTTCCTCTTTCGCGCTTATCTCGCCAGCCGTCACCTCCTCTGCCGATACCTCCGAGTATCCTTCAATCGGAAGGGCTTTTTCGACCTCTCCGGACGCCTCCATCGCCGTGGCTGCGGCGGGAAGCCGGCGATCTTCTGCTTCGACTTCGCCGGAGTATTCCGGTGGGCTTGGTCTGATTATCTCAAACTTCGTTGTTTCCGTCAGTGTGTGGAGCTACACGACTTACGTTCCCACTCGTAAGTCGTGAGGAATCTGCACGACTTACTCTCCTGTAAGTCGTGTAAAGGGACGCACGACTTACTGGAAGAGTAAGTCGTGAGGAAGCCGTACGACTTACAGAAAAATCATAAGTCGTATCGGCTTCAAACGACTTACGGGGAAATGTAAGTCGTGTATACTATGCACGACTTACGTTCCCACTCGTAAGTCGTGCGCTCCTCCACACGACTTACGGGGAGGGTAAGTCGTGCGCCCCGCCACACGACTTACTTACGGGGAGGGGGTAAGTCGTGTGAAGATGTACGACTTAGGAATAAGCATAAATCGTGTAAAATCTGTGCGACTTAGGGAGAGTTGTAAGTCGTGTTGAGGGTATACGACTTGTATTCTGTCGTTTGTAAGTCGTGTGCTCTATTGTACGACTTACGGAGAAGCGTAAGTCGTTTAATGTTTACACGACTTACTGTTGTTTCGTCGTAAGTCGTCCAAACTGATTTACGACTTACGGAGAAACATAAGTCGTGTAAACGTAGAAATGACCGTAAGTGGTGTTGCTTGTATACGACTTACATTTTGCCGTTCATAAGTCGTGTTGCTGTGAACAGGAATTACAGTTGTCTGTCTCTTAATAATGTTCGGAACACGACTTCTCTCACGCAAAATTTAAAAACCCTGCCGTGTTTTTCCTCCCCACATTTTTGTCTGCACGACTTCCGGAGCCCAAGCGTGGGGGCCAACAAGTTGTTTGGGTTCTCTCCTGCTAGTCGATCGCTGCTGCTAATTGTACAGGTTGTTGATTTTTTTTAATTTATTTTTTATAAATCTTGTTGATTTCATTCTCACGATTATTCTGAGATCGCTAGTTTGATTGTCTTGGTTTTTTTTCCTTAATGGTGTGATGTCGATTTTTAGATAGTAATTCTGATGCAGTGAGAGTATACTATCCAAAAAAACTCATGGAATTGCACAAAATTTGGAAGGTTAAAGAAGTTGGTAGATGCACTCAGGGATACTGACCTAATAGTTATTCTAAAATTTATAAAAAAACATCATTTTTGTTGACAGTCAAAGTTCAATAATTCTTCAATATTATGTTATTTTTACATAAAAAGTGATATGCTTCCATCTAGCTGTTAGCAACAACTTCATTATTTCAAAGATGGTATTATATTTCATCAAATTTGGGTGATTTCTTTTGAGCAAATTCTCCAATATGCAATATTATGTATTCAACAGTATTTTTAGCAATGATATGTAATATTATCTCTATTATTATAATTGAACATGCTTTACAAATGCTCATCTGTCAACAAATAAAGATGGATATTTTCAGGTTAGCCAAGTCATAAGTCCTCAAACATATAAAAAATAGATAATTCGTAGCCAAAGTTAGTCATGATCATAGGTGCTTAGTAATGGTGTTTTTGGGTCCTGCGTTTATATCTTTTCTTCACTGATTTATTTTCTCTCTTAAAACTTCTTCTTGACTAAACATGATGAATTCCAAACTGCAGCACCTATTGATCATTAAATTTGAACTTTTGTGGCTCAAATTACCTCATATTTATTCTTTTTCAGAACTTTTACATCTTTTGATAAAACATCCTGAACTCTAGTCTGCACTGCAATCAATTTTTTAAACTTTTATAGTGTAATATAATGTTTGACTATATACTAATTGAAGCATGCCTTTCCCTTAGTTTTCTTATGTTTGGTTGAACTGGGAGTCCTTGGTAAGCCTTTTTGTTATGTCAAGATGACTACTAGTACTATTAATTTATTGTGTTAGATTGTGTGGCATTTTCTGAGCCTAAGAAATATTCTCTTCCTCAAAAGGCTCTTCTAACCAACCATACCTCAGAAAGTAAAAGTATTTTTGTAAAATTTAAGTAGTATTCTTTAGGTTTATATTAATTATAAGCAATACATTTCATGCATGTGGAGCTCGGCTTTCTCCTTCTCTGCCTCTAGCCGAATGTGGAGCTCGACCTTCTACTTCTTCAACTTTTCAAGCTCCTGCCAGTACTCAGAGGAGGAGACTTCTTTGTTTGAAAGTTAAAAATTAATCTGGTATATTATATCACATAAAATTTAATATTAAAAATTAATTTTATACACATTACTAAATCATTAATTAACTTATATCTCATATTTCACATATCTCAATATAATAATTAATTTTATATCATATTTTTTATATATTTTAACATAAAAATTAATTTATTTTATATTATTTATAATTTTTAATAAAATTTTTTTTATTCAAATTTAATTTTATTTTTGTTAGATTAAATCTTACAAATAAGGTTTAATTTTTAATATTAAAGTAATTTTGAGTATAGAAATTAATGTTTTGAATTATAAGTTATAGTTTTGAGACTCAAAATTTAGAGTATAATATAATTTTATTAAAAATTATGTAAAATTTATAATTTTGTAAGATTGTAGAGTGAGATTTGTAATATTTTATTTTTCATGGTGAAATATGTAATTTTTGTATTTAAAGTATTTTTTAATATTTTTAAATTTAATTAAGTTAAAGTAAAATTTGAATAAAAATTATGAATGATTTAGAATAAAATTAATTATTATATTAGGATAGTATAAAAAATGTAATGTAAGTTAGTTATTATTTTAAAATGTGTGCAAGATACGTAATAAAATTATTTTTTGATTTTAAATTATATGTATAATATGAAATATATTATTATTTTTATTAAATGTTATGTTTTATGTGATATATTTAATTAATATTAACTAATTTAGCGTATTTATTTAGCCATATTAAAAATAATTTAGTAATTTTAATTAAATTTATTACATTATATATAAAATTTAATTATATTTTATATTGTATATATATTTAGAATAAAAATTAATATTATTTTACATTATATATATATATATTAGAATAATAATTAATTTATATTATATTTTTTTACATATTTAAATATAATAATTAGTTTTATTTTATATTATATATATTTTTTAATAAAAAATATTTTTATTTAAATTTAAATTTAATATTTTTAAAATTAATATTTACAAATAAGTACACTCTTAGTGGCAACTAACTTAGAAAGCATAAAGATATTGTTTGGTGCTAGGATTAAAATTTAAAGTAAAATAATATTATTTTAAAATAATAATATTTGAGTATTTTAATTTAAGATGTAAAATAATGTTGATAATTTTATTAAAAAAAATTGAGTATGTGAAATAAAATAATATTTTTATATTAAAATTTATGTAAAGTATAATAAGAATTTATTTATTTATTTATTATTATTATTATTATTGTTGTTGTTTTTTATATTAGTATTATTTTGATTTTAATTTTATTTTTTTTGTCAATTTGGGCTATTGAGTGAAGCCAAGGTTGGTGAATGGTGAGTGAGATCATCAAGGAAAATTATTTATAAAGGCGAGCAAACACAATACTATCAACTAACGGAGAACTTTGAGAAATGATAAAGACCTTATAGGCTTATTATTATTATTTTTAATCTTTAGCTTGACATATTTTAAGCGAAATTCATAGCTCAATGTGCGACATAAGAAAGAACGATATCATGTGAACTATATATACATTGAATGTTATTTATCAAAAAAAAATATATATATACATTGAATATAATGTATTATATAAATTTTCATCTACAATATTCTCATAGGAGTCCAAACAGAAGTTCCACAATAGAAAATGCAAGGGTGTGCAAGTGTAAGACCAATTTTGCCTCATACAAATTATAGAACACTTCGTGCGTTAACCACAAACAATGAGTGAAGAAGGAGCTCATCATCGCAATCTGACTAGCTTTTATATTCGTAACTAGTGTGCTCTAATTAGACTTCGAGCATAATTGCAATATTTTTTAATGTGACAATTATCTCGCCCACAAGCATATGTAAACTGTTTGTCTCTCGGTGACCAACGCGCTATCAAGTGGTAATCAAAAGTAATCAAAAATGAATGTAGTTCGATGTGGAATGGTGCTTATGTCTGCGTTCTTATGGTGCTTATTTTTTTACTATTGTCGATTTCGAAACTCATCCATCATGTTCCAAATATGACAGTAGCATGGCGCACTAAGTCTCGATATTATGATTGACGGCGTTAGCCACTATCTTTAAAACTTGAGGGAATAAGAATCCATTTCATTACTTTAGGACAATGTCGCGCATTCCTATTAAATAACTTAAAGTCCTGTTTGAGGATATTAATTTTAAAAATAATAATAATAATAATAATAAATTTTTTAAATCATTTTACATAAATTTTAATATAAAAATATTATTTTATTTTACATATTTAATAATTTAAAATAAAAATATTTTAGATCAAAATACTATCAAAATATTCGAATCGAGTATTTTGATTTAGGATGTGAAATAAAATTTATATTTTTATTAAAAATTATTGAGTATGTAAAGTAAAATATTATTTTTTATATTAAAATTTGTGTAAAATAATTTAAAAAAAGTATTTATTATTATTATTGTTGTTTTTTAAATTAGAAGGTTTTTTTAGCTATAGGATCATTGGACAATGATTTTGTCCATTAAATAAATGTATTATTCAAAAAATAATATACCCACTTACTGTACAAAATTATTGTCTAAAAGTCCTAGAATTTTTTTTAGCTACACTTTTTAAGTTACATAGCATTTTTTACTTCAATTTATATTGACATACAATTTAGGCATCACATACTTGCTTGAAAGATTAGTTCGTTGGTGAATAAAGCACGTAACGATATAATTTTGTAAACAAATTTAACGATAATAATTTTAAAAAAAAGTTCAAATAGCCAAAAATAATCCTTATAATTATGGCGATCGATTTATGTTGTAAAATTTGTACATGTAAAAAGTCAATTCACTTATTATTAGGCCTGTCAATGGATCGGATCATGACCAGATCCGATCCGAGTTTCGATCCGATTAAACCCCAAATGAATTTTTTTTAACCCGTCAATCCGCCCCGTTTACTGACCCGATCCATTTACAAATAAATGGATCGGATATGGATCATCATTGACCCGACCCGTTTAAAATTCGATCCGTTTATGTAATATAATTTGTAGTTCATACATGGTTATATTGTGGCTAATAATTTTTTTTTTGAAGACTCAAGTAAAGAGTGTCACTATAATTAATTAATAAAAGATTCTTACATATTATATTAGTAGATTATAGTTTATAATGCTCAGTTTATATTTCACAATATATATGTATATATATTACAAATACTGATTTTTATATTAAAATATTTAATTAATTCATAAAAATATAATATTCTTTTCTTATTTTATTTTCAATAAATTTAACATTATTTTAAATTTGATTATGAAAATTACTTAAAAATAATTACTTTTATTGTAAATGGATTAAATCCGAAAACTCGAGTTCCGAACCGATCCGATTTCCGACCCGAGAGGATATGGATCGACCATGACCCGATCCGATGTATAACCCGATCCGACACATATAGATTTGGATCCGGGTCGGAGTCAACCCGACCCGAATCCGATCCGTTGACAGGCCTACTTATTATTCAATGGACTTCTTTTGATAGTATTAAACAAAGCAGGGCAATGAAACTAAAGAAATGATAAACATTCCTAGTATAATGACCTAAAATTAGACTTGTAGAGTGGCACGAATTTTGCTCATATAGGGTGATTGATGTCTAGGTTCTTTAAAAAAAAATTTAAATATGAATAAATTACCTTAATGTTCTGATTGTTAGTAATCTGGACACAAAAATGAAAAAGGTTCAGGCTACTGGCGATCGAGATATTACATCTAGGTCAACCAATCACCTAACATACGATGTGGGTTCAAACCCGTGACTAAATATTAGATTTTAGGATCCTTATTGGTGCAAACTATTTATTCTAACAATGTAAGCTAATAGAAATAGCATAACCAATTTCACTGATTATAATACACCCTCATCTACTCAGAGTTATATCAAGTAAGATGATATTAAATTAGGTACAATTCAGTCATTATTTTTTCAAACAGTATTCATTGAAATATTTATTCTCAAGTAATTACCTTAAGGTGACGTTTGGTTCATTATTATTTTGGTGTTATCACATATAATCTAGATGTCATTACATATAAATGTTATTTTTTAATTAATAATTTTACAGTTTTATAGAAGGTTATTTGTAGATGTTATTAAATTAAATAATTATTTTCTCTAGATATCAGAACATAATATCAAACTAACATTAAATCAAATGCCCCTAAAATTTTTATTATGCATGTATTAATTGAAAAAAAAATGTTTAATTATTTGAAATATTTGATTGATGTTATCTTGATATTATGTTATGTTATGTAAATGTCATGAACTAGGCTCAAATTGGACCAATCTAGTCGTCCAAACTAGGCCCCATTTCATCGGACCCAAACGCGGTCCAATTCCGCGAGACTGAAACTGATCCAAGCCGATGCAGCCAGACAGTGAATCATGTGAACTTGATAGAAATATTACTAACCATGATACCAGTTAAAAATTTAAAAAAGATACCTCAAATTATAGAAAACTGTTAATTACCTTTTTATTTATGAAATTATGAGCTATAAATTATTTATGTTTTTTTTGTGGAGGTGTAATGCATTAATATTACATTAAGATTTTTTTTTTTTTTTTCATTATGCAGCAAGAGAAATCTTAGCCCTCGGATTGGATTCTTTAACTTGAGATCCTCCGTTGCGGCGAGAAGCCGCCGGAAACCGCTGTGATCTCTTGGATGCAACGTTTTCTCTCCGCTCGTCCGCCACCATCTGCTTTTGCCGACATTTCACACTACAAAACCCCTGATCACCCCTGAATTTATTGCAAACCAACATAAATTAGCCTTTTAAATTTTAAAAATATGCTACAATTTCAATGCAATTTTACATTTTAAATTATTTTTATTCATATAAATAAATATGCATATTTTCATATATATCATATATATATATTATATATATAATATAAAATTATTCATACATATATATATATATATTGCATTTGTGTTTCTGTCTTATTTGTTTTAAAGTTAAAAATTAATCTGATTTAATTTTAACTTGGCATATCACATCACACATAAAATTTAATATTAAAAATTAATTTTATTTCACATTCTATACATATTACTAAAATAATAATTAATTTATATTACATCTCTCACATAGTCAATATAATAATTAATTGAGATTTTTACCCGTATGACACAAAAAACTTCAATATTTACTTATTAGATACCCTAAAATTAAATATTACATGACACACACTTATTTATTTTAATTTTACAACCAACACACCCTAGTTAAAAAATTCTTACATTTTATTTAATTAAATCATACTTAAATTATGTTTTAACTTAAATAAAGTTCATAGGAATAAAATCTAACTCTCGGTGCATCTTAACTCAAATCTTACATGTTAAAAATTATTTAAATCTATTATTTATGTAAAATATTTTAAATTTAATCGTTAGATGCTAATCTTAACGATTAGATTTAATTTAAGATACAAAAGGGGTTAGATTTTATTCCTATGAACTTTATTTAAGTTAAAACATAACTTAAGTATGGTTTACTTAAATAAAATGTAAGAATTTTTTAACTAGGGTGTGTTGGTTGTAAAATTAAAATAAATAAGTGTGTGTCATGTAATATTTAACTTTAGGGTGTCTAATAAGTAAATATTGAAGTTTTTTGTGTCGTAAAAACCCCAATTTAATTTTAATTTTATTAAATTTAACTTTGCAAACAAACAGAGAGAGTGACAATCTCTAACCCGTCGTTGATGGCTATAACTATTTTGCCACCAAAAATTATGATGCGATAATATCAAATATATAAAAATGATAATTTAGGCGTAAACCAAGAAATCGAGACCTGTTACTAGCGATTAAGATGTTACAATATGTATTAGTGTAAAAAAATTGTATGTATTTTTGTAGTGTTATAATTTAGTAATTTAAATATTTTGAATGACATTAATAGTTAAAAGAATTTTATTAGGGATCTAATTGTAGGAGGTTCATTTAAGATTTAGATGAGAAAAAAATGCACTTTTCGAAATGATGTAGCATTAAATATCTCTCGGAGCAATACCATACTTTTTTGATACGAGTAATTAAGCTACGACTAAACCTTTAAAATAGTTTTGTTTATCTAAATAAAGGATGCTGCTCATCATAAGGTTATATAATTGACATGTTTTATAGTGTAACTCATTGATCTGGTTTGCTTAGCCAATGATTTGAGTACAAAAAATACAAGTTAAATGTATCTCACAATTTACTTATAATTTATCTAGGCAGTTTGAAATTAATTTTAATCTATCACACTACATCGCACATAAATTTTAATATTAAAATTTAATTATATTTTACATCATACATATATTTTTAAATAAAAAAATTAATTTTATTTCATATTCTTACACAAACTAAAATAATAATTTAATATAATAATTAATTTTATTTTATATTATACATAATTTTTAATAAAAAAATATACTTTAAATCTAATTTTAATTTAAATTTTATTGAAATTAATTCTTGCAAATAGATACACCTTTAGCTAAGTTTTATTGAAGATAATTACTAATGCCAAAAATTACATGCTCAACACTAATGGAAGGATGTGGCATGCAGCTCAGTAGCACAAAAAAAGGCTTTTTAAAGAGCTTGTTTTTTTTTTTTTTTTTATAAAAAAGATAATTAACAGCTTGAATCGAGGTCGAGCCAAATTTATTGAGCTAAAGTACGAGTCAACTTGTATTTTTATCAAGCTGAATTTGAACTATGATTGCATACTATCGAATCGAATTGAAATTTATCCTTTAAATAAAATATATATATATATAATTTGTTCATGTACTATATTTATTTAATATTTTCAATAAAAAAAATATAAAATGTAGTGATTATAATATTTATTGGGTAAGTCAATGAATATAATTAACTCATATTTAAAATTTAATTAATAAATAATACTTAAGGGGTGTTTGATTCGTTGTTATCTTAATGTTATGTCATGTAATTTAGATGTTATGATATTTAGATGTTATTTTTTGACTAATAATTTTATAATTTTATAAAAGATTATTCACAGATGTTATTAAACTAAACAATTGCTTTCTCTAGATAATATAACATTGAACCAAACACCCCTTAATTAACTTTTTTCCAAATATTTATCAATACATTACGAGCCAGCTTAAAATGAAATTGTAATCGAGTCAAAATAACTAGAACTTGAATGTTCAAGGTACAGACTAAAGCTAGAATCGATCTCTTAGGCCCTGTTTGTTTAGTAGTTAAAAATTAACTTAGTTTAATTTTAAATTGATAAATCACATCACGTATAAAATTTAATATTAAAAATTAACTTTATTTTACATCCTACACACATTAATAAAATAATAACTAACTTACATCATATCTCTCATATATCTCAATATAATAACTAACTTTATATTTCATTCCTCATATATTTCAATATAATAACTAATTTTATTTTACATCATTCATAACTTTTACTAAAAAATATTTTTATTCAAATTTAATTTTAATCACATTAAATTAAACCTAGTCCTTATAATGCATTAATTTATGTACAATATACTCCATAATCATGAATCATGATGCAGGAAAAGAGCAATTCATCTTAATCTCCTCCTCCCTCATAGATCTTATAATAATAAAAAGAAAAAAAATATCAAAATAATAATAATAAGAAAAAAACTTCCATATAGTAAGACAAACATGAATAGATCATCAAATTAAGCTAATATATAGTAGATTGATTTGTTCGCATCATATAATATTACAGGATTTGTGGTGAAAAATGATATATATATTCAAATAAAATATTCATAAACTTTGTTTTTTAATAAATATTATTTATTCATAAACTTACGGCAAAAGAAGATTAAAACTGCTAAACTCTTGATTTTGTTAATCAAAGAGATTAAGGGAGTTAAACCAATACCTGTACATATAAACCTCCTTCTGGAGGCTCAGCTCCTTCTTGCACAAGAAGCACGACCGGAGAAAACCGGCCGCCGAAAATCCACCGTCGCCGGCAGCCGACGTGGGCGGCGGCGGAATCTTGCCGGGCTTCACCGACGACTTGATGACGACGGCGCCGGATTCCCGGCTGTGATGATGTATAAGGATCCGAAGCCCGACGAGGCTCTCATCCTGCGCCTCTCTCCTCACCGTGACCCCATAGATATTATTATTATTATGGGAGGCCTTGCGAGGATCCCTTTCCCCCTCCTCCCCCAGGTGGAAGATGCTTCCTTCTCTTTGAAGCATCTGAAGAAGAAGAAGAGGGGGAGGAGGAGTGATATTCTTTTCTTGAGTAGAGAAAGAGGCAAAGGGAAAGAAGAATGATGATGATGAGGGAGGAAGGAGAGGGGTGAGGTGATGAAACGAGTGATGGATATTTAAAACCACTTGTGAGTTGTGACCACAAAATGAAATATTAATAAGTTTTAATTAATTTTATTATTGTTTTTATTTTATTTATTTTTTTTATTACATTATTGTTTTTATTCATGTAGCTATCGGTTGTTGCTTTTGTTATTGCTATCCTTGTTTATGGCCGGACTTATCTGTGTCGTGCTAATCGCATTTATCCATCTGTGACGGTCTTGCACTCCTTTTCAATACAGATCAATCGAACCCAATAGGACACGAATATATTTTAAATCTATATCAAAGGGAGAACTGCATTGATAATTAAATCATATTTATACGTTGAACTCTCATCTCTAAAACATCTAAATATGCATAAAAATATTCGTATTATGACGGGATAATTATAACTACGTGGGGTCAGTAACCCTAGTGAGAAAGGATGAAAATATATTTAGGTAAAACTTAAGCCTCCTTATTTGGCGCGAGGACCAAAACATGACCAAAATGGTACTAATTTAAAAAACAATAATAATAATAATAATAAATAAATTTTTTAAATCATTCTACACAAATTCAAATATAAAAAATATTATTTTACTTTACATACTCAACAATTTAAAATAAAAATATCAACTTTATTTCACATTCTAGACCAAAATATTCAAATCGAGTATTTTGATCTATGATGTGAAATAAAGTTTATATTTTTATTAAAAATTATTGAGTATGTGAAGTAAAATATTATTTTTTATATCAAAATTTGTATAGAATAATTAAAATAATTTATTTATTATTATTATTATTATTTAAATTATTAGTACTATTTTAGTCCTATTTTGGTCCTCGCGCCAAACAGGGCCGGCGTTAAAAGAAAAATTAAAGCTAAGAAAAGAGAAAGAGAATGGGATGCATGAAAGAACAAACTGTGGAATTAATATTTTAAATTCATATTAAGTTGTAGGGTCAATTACTAAAAGACTCCTAAAATTTACTCATAATTATATTTTGGTCAGATCCATTATAATTTTTACTTGAGGTTTTCAAAATTAAATTTAATTACATGAAAATTTTCACCATCATGGATATGCTTAATTGGTTAAATTAAATGTCGAAACAGTGATGATATTGATCAGACTCTTCACGTCCCAACCCATATTTTCAATCTGGATCGACGTTATGATTTTTTTTATTGATAACGTTATGAGTTTAATCCGAACATGAATCACAACTCATGATCTTCATAATTTTTTTCATTTAATTAGAATTTGATCATATATTTTAAAAGTAATTACATACATATCATGACTCCAATTGCGACTTGAAATTAAATTGTGACTTGAAATTAAATTAAACCCCAAATCTTCAAGCTTATAAATTAGATTTGTTAATTTAAATAAGCCTTTTTTTTACTCATTTATTTTTTAATATATAAATATTTTCATGTTCGATTATTCTATCAGTTTTACATTACTATCCCTCAATTCTTAACTCACTCAAATCTTATAAAAAAAAGAGAAAATCTAATTGCAAGCTCCCATTGCTTTTGTTTTATCCTTGACAAGAATTTAGGTACATTAATAATTAGTGTATAAAGGGTTCATGCATTATATTCTTTTAAGAGGTCAATTTTTATCGAAATTCGTTTTAATATATCTTTGGTTAATTTTTAATAGGATGAATATTATGAGTCGCAAAATTATACTTGCAACTCGCAACCCGTTGTAACCCATCATCGGCTAAATTTACTAGTTAAATAAAATCGCAAAATCTCTCATGTTGTTATTGTTGATTTTCTATATTCTATGTTTATTTCTTTTTAACAAATTTAACCTCTAATATTTTAAATTCTTTAATGATCAACATCAAGAATTTAGGAACCTTTCTTGTTAGTAGTTGCTTTGCCTTTTCCAATGACTTGAGCAATCAAAGGAGGCCAAATCAAGGCTGAAAGTATCTTCATTTTCTTTGCATAAAAATAGAAAATAAAGCATTGTGCTAGTGCTCTCTCTCTCTCTCTCCATTCATCAATAGAAAAGTCATCTATACCACTCAGTGTTTGTTTGGCTGGAGGATAAATTTTGATGAAAAAAGAGAAAAAAATTTATTTTATAGAGTGATGGGAAAGAAATTTATTTTAATATTGGGAGGTGCGTAGAATGTGAAATAAAGTTGATTTTAAGGTTGGAATTTATGTTGGATGTGAAATAAAATTGATTTTTAAGGTTGAAATTTGTGTTGGATGTGAAATAAAGTCATTAAAATTTATAATAAATTTTAAATATTATTAAGAATTTTTTTTTTGCCTAAAAATAGGTTCATGCCAAACAAGGCCATATATATATATATATATATATATACTTAAAAAATTCTTTACTATTATTACCAAAGTTTAGGTTTTTTTTAGGGGATTTACACTTATCACTTCAAAAATTCATTATTTTCATACAATATTTTTATTTAACTTCAAAAATAGACCTGTAAATTTACCCCAAAATGAGGGGTGTTGATTGAAATAATAAATTTTAGGAGTTCTGTCTGAAAATAATAATTTTTTTAAGATAATAGACGTAAATTTTTCTTAAAAAAAAAATACTTACAATTGAAGGAAAAGTTTGGGTCTGTGCTTTTGCTAAGTTGATGTCTGCAAGAATCAAGTTAAAGTCAGCATCCAAGAATAAGAGCTGCCTTTTTAAAAGCACCATTGATTGCCAAGTTCCTAAATGTTGGCAAAAAGCCAGTTTTATTAGCCTTTTAATTTATTTGTTCCAAAAAAGGAAGCTTTAATTTTGTATTAAAAAAATTATAAAAAAGTACTTTTTATACAACTAAAAATAAAATAAAAGCTATATTTTTGAAAAGAAAAAAATTTTAAAAAGTAAAAAAATAACTGTAACTGAAAGCACAACAGATGAGCTTTTTAATTTACAGAAATAAATTTATTCTCACATATTTTATGTAATTAATATTCATTAATATTTCAAATAATTATAAATATAATAACTAAAAATATATAATTAAATTAATTATATAAAAGCACACATATAATATAATAAATCAACAAATTTTATAATTTAATTGTACATTATAAACTATCAAAACAATTTTTTATATATAAAGTCCTTCATATATATTATGAAAAATTCTAAATGTATATGTTATGAATATATTATTTAATTACGAGTTAAATTTTTTTTATTTTCAAGCATCTTAGCTTCAGGTTATAAAAAAAAAAATTGAATTAATTTTAAATTAAATAAACACAGAGGAATTTCAAATGAGTGCTGAATTTCAAACAAAATTGGCATGCCAAAATTCATGTCACATTCAGTGATTAATGTTAGAAGGCAACCCAACACAACATATTTTTTTTTATTATGTTTTATCATGAATTATTTAATTTTGTCCAACCATTTAAGGCCACTTTATTATTTTCAACATCACTGGTTAGAATATGCAAATCACTGGTAACAAATTTTTTTTCCAAAAAAAAAAAAATCACTGGTAAAGGAGGTAGAATTTGCATTTAAACATCATTTAATTAAGAAAAAAATGTCATTAGGATTAAAATCATATTAGTAATGTAATAAATTTATACCACTCTTAAGCCATTAAAAAATAAAAAATAATTTAAAAAAATCATAACTAAATTACTAGAAATAAAGGAATTAATGATAATCATAACTTCATTACTTAATTGAAAATATATCTAAAAGAACAAATTAGTGACCATCAAACTCAGGTCTCCTATTTTCTAGATATGTTTTTTTTTTTTTTTGATAGAAACTTCTATCTACAGTTGCATGGTTTTTAATTGTATTTTTTTTTGTAAGGGTAAATAATTAATGTAAGATTACTCTAATTATATCATATTATAAGTAACTTTAATAAATTTAAAAGATTTTGTTTAGGTTCATATAATTTGTCATTTAATAAATTAGGTCACAATGAAGATGTAAGAAAAATTATAAGTTGCCAAATTTATCATTTTATTATTTTTTTAAAATCTGAATAAATTTCTCTTTCGTTAATTTAGTTATTTCTTAAAAGCAACAAATACAATAATTAGAAATACATTAGCTTATTTTACTTTAGCTATATTTGATATATTTTATTTATATTTACAAATACTATTCAATCTAATTTATGCATGGTATCATATTTTTATTAAAAAAGATTTAATTTTTTATATTAATGTTACTTTTTATTTAAAATTTTCACGTTTGTATTGTTTAAAGATTATGTAGCTTGATAAAAAAAATTATGGGTAATTAAAATTTTATAGAGAATTTAACAGAGAAAGTGACCAGAAAAACATACATTATTAAATGGTGTAAAACAGAGGGACCTAAAAAAAATTATTTATTGAAAAAATCTATAATTATGATATGAGGACATCAAATAATTTACGTTTTTAGCTAGAATTATATGAGATCTTAGGCTAATTCAATCTCAGAAATTCTCAAATCTTATTCATCAATGATTTTGCTCAATAACATTAATTTTTAAAAAAAGAATTTTTTTTTAAAAAAATTCAATACTTTTCATCTATATATTTCAAGAATATTACCCATAAAAAATCTCACAAAAACTTTTACAAATATAAATGAACCAAAAATGATTAAGAAAAAAAATGAAGGACAAAATAATTTTTATCCTCATAATTAAACGATCAAAATGCTTCTTTTCACAAGATAATATCATCATAAAACGTAAAAGTAGTTCGTTAAGAGATAATTTATTTGAAGTCAATTGAAAAGATCACTCCGAAACACCAAGATGCGAGAACTTAAAACGTAGAGATAAAATTGAGAATTTTGAAAATTGAAGGACCAAATGCTCGGTATCTATAAAACATGAGGATCTAACTGATGTTTACCATAAATAAATAATACAAAGAAAAGCAGCTCATGCATCGTTAAAGGAAAGAGAGAATTACATACATACCCCTTAAATCATCTTGAATTACATATTAAACCCCGAAATTTTTAATTTTACAACTTAATCCCTAAATCATCCAAAAATAACATATTTAGGTCTTTCTTAAGATTTTTAAAGAATATTTTTTGCTGATTTATAATTATTTGAATGCTTATTATCAATAATATGTATATACAAATATTATAAACATATTTGCAAATACATGTATTGTACTAGTTTTTATTTTTGGATGATTTAGGGGGTTAAGTTGTAAAATTAAAAAATGAGAGATTTAATATGTAATTTAAGATGATTTAAGGGGTATGTATGTAAATGCCCCTAAAGGAAAATGTGCTGCTGAATGATATTTATTTGAGGTCCTTTGAAAAGTGTCACTTCATGGAGTCCAGCTTCTCTTTGCACTACACTTGTCTCTCACCATCAACTCAATCTTTCTTCTCAAAAATATCAGGCCCTTAAATTTGATTCTTATTTTTTTTGCGAATCGACAAATTTGAATTCCTCTCCAATGAATTCTTGAGATTGAATACGTATTTCAAGCAGATCTATAAATTCAAATTTCATTCTAATGAGTCTATAATGCATATAATATTTTTCATTGACATCTCAGTCAGATTTATATACCTGAGAGACTAATTAAAAAGAAATTTAAATTTCTAATATCCTCAGAGACTCAATAGAAATAAATTCAGAGTGAACGCATATAAAACAAAGATCTAATCTTAGGAATCTGAATGATATTTTTACTCATCTTCTTCTTGTACCTCATAACGAATGATCATTATTAAAAAGCCTTATTGATATCATGCTTTTCAAGAGAAATCATAAGCTGTGATTAACGGCCTCCACTCGAGCAAAGACCAAACAGAAAGATTCGATTAAAAAGGTTTAAACGAGTATTTTGCGTAAGCCCATGGAGACAGCCCATTAACTAAAGCCCATTAAATTTTCCTTCAGTTACGTACTTTCTTCAGTTCCGCTGTTAAATAACATCAAGAAACTAAACCAAAGGAAAATAATAAATTTAAATTTTCTCTATATAACATGACATAACATTAAGATAATAACGAACAAACCCCCCTTAATAAATCGAGATAGGTAGAGGAGATCACCACTCATGTTGACTTCTTTTTTTGATTGGCTGTAACCAAATGGTTGGACTGCAGATTGATAGCCGGGTCAAGGTGGAGGGTCGTGATTTATGGTGAAAAAATTGATCTCATAGTTTAAAAAAAAAAAGAAGCGTTTACATACATATCCCTTAAATCATCTTGAATTACATATTAAACCCCTCATTTTTAAATTTTACAACTTAACCCTCTAAATTATCCAAAAATAAAAACTAGTAGAATACATGTATTTGCAAATATATTTATAATATTTGTATATACATATTATTGGTAATAAACATCCAAATAATTATAAATCAGCAAAAAACATACTTTGAAAATCTTGAGAAAGACCTAAATATGTTATTTTTGGATGATTTGGGGGGTTAAGTTGTAAAATTAAAAAATAAGGGGTTTAACATATAATTCAAGATGATTTAAGGAGTATGTATGTAATTCTCTCAAAAAAAATTGTTGGAATTAAAAATAGGTTTTCAGATTTCTCCCCAATAAAATATACTTTTTCAGCAAAAGCAAATTGAAGAATGTCATTAATTAAATGCTTAATTGATAAAAATTAGGGGTTTTTACCCGTATGACACAAAAAACTTCAATATTTACTTATTAGACACCCTAAAGTTAAATATTACATGACACACACTTATTTATTTTAATTTTACAACTAACACACCCTATTTAAAAAATCCTTACATTTTATTTAAGTAAACCATACTTAAGTTATGTTTTAATTTAAATAAAGTTCATAGGAATAAAATCTAACCCCCTTTGTATCTTAAATTAAATCTAATCGTTAAGATGAGCATCTAACGAATTAATTTAAAACATTTTACATAAATAATAGATTTAAATAGTTTTTAACATGTAAGATTTAATAGATTTAAATAGTTTTTGTGTCATATGAGTAAAAAAGTATTACATTTTTTTTTGCAACGTTAGGCGTGTTGAGGTACATGAGGGCTGCTTTGAACCCACACATATGTTTCCCCATACAAACATAATTATATTATAGTTCAAATTTTATAAAATCTTTTACTTAGGACTTTAAATAAAATTATAGTGAATTATTAGGGTTTTATTTTTATTTACTTTTAGTTTTTATTTTAAATTCTAAGAATTTAAATATAGTACTTCAAAAAATTTTAAATATCTGAGTGAAAATTTTTTAAGAATATTAGTAGTTTGCCCTTAAATATATTAGGTTTTTATTTTTTTTTTTATTTTTGATATTTTAAATGTATTAGGTTGGACTTGAGTTCAGCCAACACCAATCTGTTTGGTAATAAGAAAAAAAAAAGATTTGGATGAAATTTTTAGTGATTTTTGAAAAATATATATGATGTGAAATAAAATAAGTTAGTTATATTAAAAATTGTGTATGATGTGAAATAAAATTGATTGATTTATTGAGAATTGTGTTGGATGTGAAATAAAGTGATTGTTTAATGTTGGAATTTGTGTGAGATGAGATATAAAATAATTTTTTAAGTTTTTTTAAAATAAATTTAAGATTTTGGCCATGGGTAATTTTAGCCATGATTTTTAGTCCATCGCCAAACAGAGCCAAATAGTGGAAAATTTATTGCCTCAAATTACTATACCAGCTCATCTATTAGGCACCTAATAGGAGAACAAAGGTGAAAAAAATATTATTTTGTACTTTTTATCTTATTATAAAATTATTTATTATATAATATTTTTTGCATGATTTACATATATATATAAAATAAAAAAAAGTGAATATAATGTACAAAAAGTTCTATACAAATTCAAAAATAACTATACAGAAGTGTATTTTTTTATTTTATATATTTACTTAAAACAACTTGCTACTTCATTATTCAAACAGAAACCTTCGGAAATTTCTAAGCAGCTTCCTTCAAAGCTAAATAAGTACAATAAATTCACTTACTTTCACCTTCTAACTGTACTGTTGCCGAATCCCAACCAAATCCCACTAACTTGACCTAACCTGAGTCAATCCAAATCGAGTAAGATTTGAAGGTAGTTAGGTTAAGTTCAATTGCATGTATAATATCTGTTAAAACATTCTCTAACACTTCTAGTCGAATATCTCTAGTCAAACAGCCCTACTCGAACAGTCCTAGTCGAATAGCTCTTCAAGGAGATATCATCAGATCATACCCTCCATACTATTATGTTAACTCTGCATTTAAAGTGGCATGAGGGTCTACAGACTAATCGTTTTTTGCAAGAATATGTGCTAGACGTAACAGATTGTACTCATTATGTCTCATTCTCTCCAAACTATTAATAAGAGTAGAAGATGAACCAAAAGGAGGAGGAGAAACTCTCTCCTTCTCCCTCTCTCTACCTCTCTCACCCTACCAAGCTTATAAAAGAAGGGATTTGATTGGTGGATTTAAATCGCTTAAACGACATCATAATTTTTCCTCCGGATACTCAGGCTTTCACGTAAAAATTATCATCTCATTTCATTCTATTTTGACATATTTTTTGCATCAAATATATCACTAGCAATTTACCCTCATTAGATATGATCAAGAAAAAAAACCATTAGATACTAAAATAGGCCACAAAAAAAGAATATCCATTTCAATATAAATGAGAATAAATCACATGAATTATGAACAACGGCATGCCTTTCTACGTTCACTTCAAGAACAATCTACAGTGAAATCAAATGAGAAGACAGATTTATGAACTCCCCATTGTTCCTTTCCACCAACAAATAATGGAGAGGGAAGAGATTGTTCTGATGATTGCGAAGAAGAAAACGCATCTCAGAACTGTGGAAAAACAAATATGAAGAAGCTAAATTAGCTCGCAGTTAAGAAGTTCTAAGAGTTTTAGGAACATTAACAGAGCTTCCCTCTCCATTTGGTACTACCAATCCCTGCTCGATATCAGCTCCAACTGGGCTGCTACATGGAGAACCTACGGTCCTCTTCCCGCTGCTCAAAAGCCTCATTAAAGACTTCATCAACTTGGAGGACGATTCCTTTGATCTTGCCTCTTCCGCCGGAGATTTCATCTCTTCTACTGGAAATATGCTGGCCGGCAATGGGGACACCGGCAAAGGAAACCACTCTGCCGTCCGACTCGGTATTGATATCACCAGCGTCCTCTCAGAATTCTCCTCCAGAGAAGGTGATCTCCCAGTGTTAAATCGATCCTGATTCCCCCAAACCAACACATTGGTGGGTAAAGCTGAAGACTCAGATGGGGAAATGGAAGCTCCCTGTGAATGAGTTTCGCCAGCGGTGGCAGTGGCGGAATCCGGCTCAGGACCCACTGGGCACCGGCAGACGGGGCAGGTGGACTGGGAGCAGAACCACATATCAATGCATTCAAGGTGGAAGCCATGGTTGCATTTTGGGAGCAATCGAACCTTTTCTCTGTCGGAGAGCTCGTTCAGACAGATGGAGCACTCAATCCCTTCTTTAAAATCACTGCACTTGAATGTCGTGATTGGGAGAGAGCCGAGGACGGCGGCGTCGAGACCGCGGCTGGGAATCGGGGCATCGCTGGCGGCGAAGATGACCCGAGCCCGCCGGCGTGAGGAAGCGCTTGAGCCCCAATGGAGCTTGGCATAGAGATAAAGGAAGCAGACGAAGAGGATGACAAGAAACAGAAATATCGTCGCTGCCACCAGGACCTCGCTGTTTATCCCCTTGCCCGAGTCATGAGCCTGGTGGCCTTGGCCGGAGGACGAATCTTCGTTCTTCATAGTTCGATTTCTTCGTTTCTGAGATTTGGGAGAAATTGGATTTTGAGATTAGAAATTATCAACAGCTGCCAGAAAACTTTCATAATCTACGAATGTCCGCATTTTTGGTAGAGAAAGTTGAAATGAACAAAATCGAAGATATGCTCTGGGTTTTGCCTAAACCCTAAACCCTAAACTCAGGAAGAACAACCAATACCTAAAGATTGGTATAAAGCTTTTGTGATTCAGGGATCTGGGTCTTAGGCGGAGGAGGATGAGAGGCGCTTGAAAGAAGCGAACGAGTGCGCGTATACATTATATAGGAAAGAAAGTAGAACTCTAGCTGTGGAAAATCTTGTGCCGAGTGGGAATGGAAGTAGGAGAGAAGAAGGGCCAGGAGGGAAGAAGGTGAGCGAACTGAGAGGCGCTCGAGTCTTGTAGACCACTGGGCAGCTCAGACCGACGGCAGTCAATAGTCAATGAAGCTTGAGCGGTCTTGTTACTCTCCGCGTTCTTCAAAAGAGAACTTCGAAAAAAGAAAAGCCTTTTTTTTTCTTTTTTTTTCTTTTTGGAGTTTGAATCGCGAAGATTTTGATTAAAAAATGACTCAATCTGTTCTCGTACAAAAAAAAAATTACATTTATCACTCTAAAAATTTATTATTTTTAAACAATACTTCAAAATTTATTATTTCCGAACAGCACTTTTTATATTAAAATAAATTTACTAGCATCACTCCGCTTTTGAAGTTAGATAGGAGCACTGTATAAAAATAATAGACTTTGAAGGTACTGCCTGAAAATAATAAAATTTTGAGATGATAGATGTAAATTTTCAAAAAAAAAAATCAATCTAATTTGGTGAAATAATTTCGTTCAACCCGTAGAAACTCAGCTATTTAGCACTGAATCAAAGGGAACTTCGCCTAGGAATGTGGGGCCCACAAAATGGTTCATTGTTTTCGCAAAGTTTCCCTTAATTATTTTATAAACAATTATTTTATTTTATATGATTTTTTTTGAAATTTACATATATTTATAAATTTTAAAATTAAGCATATCAAGTATTATATTTGGTATGATCATTTGTATATTTTATATAATTTTTTCATATTTTTTACTTTATTTGAATATTTTTGATTTTTACGTACATACAAATTAATTAAAATAACAATACAAAATAAAAATAGTCATAAAATCTTTTTATAAAAATTATAAAAAAATATATATAAAATAGTGAATTATTTTGACTTTGGGTGCATGAGTCAGGTTGGAGAGGCCCATGCGTTTACACGCAATTACCGATTGGACACTAAGACCCTGTTTGATGCGAGAATCAAAATTAAGATCAAAATAGTACTAATTTAAAAAACAATAATAATAATAATAATAAATAAATAAAATTTTCTAATTATTCTACATAAATTTTAATATAAAAAAATATTATTTTATTTCACATACTAAATAATTTTCAATAAAAATATCAACCTTATTTTACATTCTAAACCAAAATACTAGTTTCTAATATTTTGGCCTAGGACGTGAAATAAAGTTGATATTTTTATTTAAAATTATTGAGTATATAAAATAAAATAATATTTTTTTATTTTAAAATTTATTTATAATGATTAGAAAATTTTATTTATTATTATTATTATTTTTTAAACGAGTATCATTTTAGTCTTGATTTTGAAAGCCGTGCCAAACAAACTAAAAATATTCTATATGAAGCGTTAACCTCTCCCAATAATTCCTCTCGAGCTTGATTCCATTTGAAAATGGTAGGTGTAGCGCCCGGGTTCGTCAATTTTAATTTTATTAGTAATAATTTCGTGATTTTAATTGATATGTATGATTTATATAAATGACTTTTATTTATGTATTTTATTTGAATGAAATATTGAATCAATTATAGACTAATAATAGTATAATAATTTTAAAATTAGAAGATATTTTAATTGGATGCATATCGTTAAAGATTGGACTAAATTATCCCTTAGAATAATCTAGAATCTAGTTATAAGATTAAGGGCAATTTAGTCTTAAGCAATTAATTAATTATTATTTAATTAGGGGCCAAATTTAGGGAAGGAGTTATGATGAAACGTTCTTTCCCTATTTCGTGCGTCAGTTCCCAAAGGAAAACCGTAGGAGAGAGAAAATAATAATAATAATAAATATAAGAGAGGGATTTCGTCACGGATCGAAAAGATCTTTGTCCGAAATTATTCTTTCGTGGTGAAAGGAGACACGACAAGCCGGTGCAACGTGGAGAAATCTGAGAGGAAGTCGAAAGATATTTGCAACTATGGTAAACAAGAGGTAGGCGAACGATTCTAATGAGTATATAAATTAAATTTCTCAAGAAATTTTATTATTTTGAATTAGATAAAATTTGTATGATAATTCATGGAATCAAGTTTATTGCTCGGTAAAAAAAAAATACCCTAGAAATTTTAGTGTTTTTCTTTGTTTGATATAAATCTTAGGGCTAAGACCACAACTAAAATAATAAGACCCCAACTCTATCCCAAATAAAATAATAAGACTCCAACTCTATCCATGAGGTGAAAGGACTCATGGGGGACTGTGAGATCGTACGGGACTCACAGTGCTCAAAGAGATGTGACTAGGTACAACTGATTATTGTGAGATGACGATCTCACCACAGGGGCTGAGGCAGACAGGGCGCTATATTCGAGAATCCCAAGGGCTCAAATAAATAAATAATATATATATATATATATAAGAAAATAATTATTAAAATTGTTGTAGCATTGTGTTTATTTACTTATGCAATTCTTATTATTATGCTGCTATGTATCGAATGATATTTTTATATCTTTTCTTAATTATAAAAGCATGTTATCATTGCACTTTAATGAAAAAGGGAAATATTTGAATGTTGTATACAATTTTTTTTTTTAGCTTATTAGTTGAATTTGCTTACTCAATCCACGTTGTCTCGGACTGACGCCATTTTATGGCAGGTACTGCAGGTCAACAAGAAGCACAAGGGAATGGGGGATGTGATGGAGAGGATTTTTAAGAAGCTAGAATTTATCTTTCATATTTGAAATTCTGAATATTTGAACTAATTACAGTTTATTTATGATCCTTTGTTTTAGATTATCACTAGTTGTGACTTTTCTTTGGTGATAAAGAAGTTTGAGTTAGTTTGTTGGTTTATCGTTAATTTAAACTTTCCTAGCTGTCTTAGTTTTCCTCTTTATTGCAATGTTACACTCTATTTATCATGACATATTTGGAAGAAAGATTGTGTGATATTAAGAGGGTGTGACAGTAGGTTACAGCTTTATAGGGTGGCAAAATGGGTTAGCGGGTCGGGTTCGGGTCGAACCCAAATCCGACCCAACCCAAATAGCTTCAACCCCGAACCCGACCCATTTATTAAATGGGTCAAAAATCATGACCGAACCCAACCCGATTAATAAATGGGCCGGGTTGGCGGGTCGACTCGACCCGTTTATAGAGTATTTTTTAATAAATGCCCAACTCGAACCCTACCCGACCCAATTATGCCTAACCCGAACCCGACCCGTTTAATAAATGGGTCAAAATTCGTGACCCATACCCGAAATTTACGGATTGGGTTCTGGTCGAATTCACGGGTCGGATCATATATTGCCACTCCTAATATCCATATGTCATGCATCAATTAGTCCTAAAAAATTATATGTTACATGTCCCAGTCCAATAATTTTATTTGATTTGCATACATGTACAAAAAATTTATAGAAAATAGAAAGTATTTATAAAAAATAAAATAAAATAATACAAAGTAAGAAAGTGACCATACAAACTATAAAAATGCAATACCAAAATTGTTCTTTTTTGTTTTTATAATAAATATAAAATTAAAAAATATTCGTGCAAAAAATTACTTGAAAAATGGCAAGAAAATAGCCAAATAATACTTTTTTATTATTACATGTGTGAAACATAGTTTAGAAATAGTTACTAGTCGAGTTGTGTTGGATTAAACTAAATTTTTTTAGTCTCTAGGCTGATCACAGCTACTTTTTTAAAAATTAAATTAAAATTTATTTTATATTACACTCTGTATATTTTTTAATATGATTATATATTTTATATAACATAAAAAAATAAGTCATAGGTAAAATATCTTTCGATAAAATAGAGCTTTTACTCTGTTTAGTGCGAGTACTAAAATCAGAACTAAAATAATACTAATTTTAAAAAAATAATAATAATAAATAAATTTTTTTAATCATTCTACACAAATTTTAATATAAAAAATATTATTTTACTTCACATACTCAATAATTTTTAATAAAAATATTTACTTATTTCACATTCTAAATCAAAATATTCGAATCGAGTATTTTGATTTAGAACGTGAAATAAAATTAATATTTTTATTAAAAATTATTGAGTATGTAAAATAAAAAATAATATTTTTTTATATTATAATTTATGTAAAATAATTAAAAATTAAAAATTAATATTTTTTAAATTAATATTATTTTGATTCTAATTTTAATTTTTGAGCCAGGGCCTTAAACTCAAAGACCCTGTTTGCTTAGAAGTTTAAAATTAACCTGGTTTAATTTTAATCAGGCATATCACATCACAAATAAAATTTAATATTAAAAATTATATTTATTTCACATCCTACACATATTACTAAAATAATAACTAACTTATATCACATCCCTCACATATTCCAACATAATAACTAACTTTATATCACATCCCTCACATATCTCAATATAATAACTAACTTTATTTCACATCATTCACAACTTTCAATAAAAAAATATCTCTATCCAAATTTAATTTTAACCTTCTTAAATTTAACCTTACAAACAAACACACCCAAAATGGCAAGCTAAGCTGTTGAGCCCAAGCCTGCCCAATGTCGGGTGGGGTCAGGCTGGTCGGGTCAGTTACACTCACAGCACCGTAGCATGGGCTCATGACCGGAGTCAATAATTGAGCAGTTATTGGAAATTTTGATTTCCGCAGTAATTAAAATTTAAATTTGTTTAATAAAATCGGATTTTAGTTAACTAGTTAGATTTCAATTTCAATTCTATTTCAGTAAATAATATGAAATTCTATTTAATTCAAATAATATTAAAATACTACTAATAATAAAATCTAATAAATTTATTGAATATTTAATTTGTATTAATGTTAATTAATTAATTGATGAATGGTGAGGCTAAGCCGAGCCAATTAGCTCTTGCCCAAATCTAACTCGTAATTTGGCCAGGTCACGCTGGATAAATATGAGATTGAAATGTTATGTTGTGCTGAACAAATTCAATATTTCACGAGTTGAATTAAATTGGATCTGGAGGTCTTTAAGCTCGTGTCCACGTCTCGACAAATAATTAACGGGCTCTATGCGTCTTTGCGTTAGCAAGTTGGGATTGAGCCAAATAATTAAACTTTCAGCCGCACCATTGCTCCAAGGATATAATTTTAGGTAATTTACACTTGAGTTTTTGACTTTAAAGTTTAATAACACTTTAGTTTATATATTTTTAAAATTTTAATATTTAGGTTTATAATTTTTAAAATTTCAATATCTAAGTTATTTTTTGATTTTTTTTTTATTATTTTTTTAAATTTTAATTATACCTTTCTCTCTCTCTTGCTTTGTCGACGGTAGCAGACGGGACTAATGGCCTTCGTCAGCGGGTACCCTTGAATCTCTCTCTCTCACACACCCAGCTCTATCTCTTTCTGCGCTGGCAGTGAAGAGGGGTGGGGGAGGCCGCCGGCCGAGGGGGAAGCCTGCCCCCCCTTTCTCTCTCATGCCACCTCTTTCTCATCCAACTCTCTCTCATCCAGCTCTCTCTCTTTCTGTGCCGACAGTAAAGAGGGGTGGGAGAGGCCGCTAGCAAAAGGAGAAGCTCGCCATCCGCATTCTCTTTCTCTCTCTCTCTCTCTCTCTGCGTTGGTGGCCTCGTCGACGACGATAGAGGGGGGCAGGGGCTAAAAGGCCTCCTCCATCTAAGGGGCCTCCGTCAGTGACCGCCCGACCCCTAATTTCTCTCTCTCTTATCCAGCTCTCTTTCTCTCTCTCTCTCTCTACGCTGGTAGCCTTTGCCAACAAAAGCAGAGGAGGTGGTGCCCCTAAATTTCTCTCTCTTTCTGATCTCTTTTCCACCAGCAACCGCCCCCGCTTCCCTCCACCACTGTTGGCAAGGCCATCGGCGGAGAGAGAGAGAGAGAGAGAGAGGGTGGAAGAGAGAAAGGTATAATTGATTTTTTAGTAAAAACTAATAATAAATATTAAAGTAATTCAAATTTTAAAATTTTAAAAATCAGAAATTTTAATGTTAAAATTTTGAAAATATAGACTTTATTGTTATTATATTCTAAACTCAAAAACTAAAATATAATTTACTCTATAATTTCTTCCGTATTATAGGCAATAGATTGGTTTCACAGTTATTCCTTGTGCATGTGAACCGGTTGTCATTTTATGAAATAGGTTAAGGGGCGTTTGATTCAATATTATCTTGATGTTATGTTATGTTATCTAGAAAAAATAATTATTTAGTTTAATGATATCTGTAAAGAATTTTCTATTAGACTATAAAATTATTAGTCAAAAGATGACATCCATAACACTAAGATAACATCGAACTAAATGCCCCCTTAGAATAGTTGTTTGCGCTATAAATTATATGATGTCAATATACTGAATATTATTATTAGAGTCTCTTTTATGGACCTTCTTTAAATATAATAAAATTTCTATATATATATATATATACACATAAATCTTAATTTCTTAAATTATATGTTGAACCCTATTTGTTTTTCTTTTACTACTTGATTCTCCCAAATCGTCTAAAAATAAAAAATATTATCACATATGTATTTTCAAATATAGTTAGAAGATTTTGTATGTATATGTCCTTAATAACACGTATCTAAATAATCATAATTAATAAAAAAATATTTTAAAAATTTGAAGAAACCTAAATATGTTAAAGAGTTAAATTGTAAAATAAAATAATATAAGGTTTGATATATTATTGAAAAATAATTGAGAAGTATGCATGTAAACTTCCAAGAAAATTGGTTTTCACATTGAGTCAGATTGAGATTTTTGTGGTGTTAGGTGAATCAAAGTATGATCCAATGTAGAAGAAGAGCGGAATTTGTTCTATATATCCCATCTAGTTGAGAATTAGTTGATTGATATAAGGTCCCTGTCGTTTGACTTTTTTACATAATTAATTTAAGTGTCATGATTTCTTCTTATGGACGGAGAATTTCCGTAAATTCAAATCATATAAATTTGACATTGTTTTAAGTCGCATTACTCTTTTACTGTACGTTTACTTAAATGGAATAGAATTGTCATTTTATAGAAAAGGAATTGTCATTTCATTCTCCATGTCATTTTAGCAAGAAGTACTAAAATATTCATAAATATAACTTAATTACATTTTATGTTATTTATTACTATTAAATCTAATTTTAGACAAATAATTATATGAAGATAATTTATATAAATATATATGTACATACAATATACATATAATAATACATACATATGCATATGTATATGCACGCGCATGTATGTATGTGTATGAATGATGGTGATTTTGAAATAATATTTTTAACTTATAAGGAATAGTCAAAGAATAATTATTCTTTGAGTAGGAGAAAGAATAACTATTCTGTTAAATATGGAATAGAGATTTCTATGAAGTAGCCATTCTACCAAAATAAATATGAGAATAACTATTTCATACGAAATAAGAGCAGAATAAAATAGTCATTTCATCCAAGCAAATGCACTCTTACCATCATATTTTCTTGGATTTATCCAAACATGATTTTGTTTTGGCTAACTACATAACTATCGATCCAAAACTTTCATTACGAAAATATTTGGCATTTGGTATTAAATAGTTGTTTATGTGGTTTGTTAATCCAAATTAAGCATACATAAGATATATGCCATCACAAAGTTTGATTAAGAAATTTAATGCTAAGAAAAAATTAGAGATTTGGCAATGAGGATGAAAGTTATATCATGTGTGCAAAATGGGATAAAAATGATTTGGAAGCACAAGAGTGTGGTCCAGTTATATATATATAATTGGTGCATGAGGCACTTCACAATATTGTTGGCATTAGAATTCTTTATATTAAAAGTCCACTTTATAGTTTTTACTTGTCCAAAGGTATTGATCTGCTAGAATATGAAAACATTTTTAGCACAATAATCTTGCGAGTTTATATAGTAGACGAGTAATTAGAAGAAGAGAATGCAAGTTTACTTTTTAATTAAAATCATGATGTTTAACTAAGATACTTCACAATTACCAAGTATCACAAATCCAAGATAACTTACAAGACTTTGAAGATCAACCATAATGATAAAGTGAGAAAAAAGGCCCAACTGATGAAGAACGTTAAAATTAGGAAAAAAAATACGGTAATAAGCTTGTGGAACACTCTCAAACGAGGAGTTGTTCAGAGATTCCTCAAATAAAGAATTTAATTTGCTAAAGGAATCATCCAAATTGACTGTTTGTATGAGCTTTCTCAAATGCTTTGAATATCTCAAAGGCTATTCGAAGAAAATAAGCACCATTCTGATAGATCCGGTATACAATAATAAGTCATCTGATTGGTTACTAATACTACTTCCCTACTCTATGTTGCCATATTGTGTAGATTAGTGACAGAATACATTGAATGCCTTTCATTTGACATACATAGATAATTAGTTCAATAAGTGCATGAATAAAAAAAGGATGATGCATAGAGAAAAGTTTAGCAGTCTTGCTTGCTATATTTTTCTTCCTATAAAAATAGAGAATACGAAAACGAGTATAAGATTTGTGAGATTCTAAGTGAAACTTTGTCCAAGTAAAATCTAAGAACACTGCTTCATGAAATTTCATCACTAATAATCTAAAAACACATTATTCAACATAAGGAAGCCTCGACAAAACTTCTATCAAGAAAATACTAAGCTAATTAGCATTGATTATGGATCGAGTTTGACATTAAATCCATGTTCTTCCTTTTGTCTATGTGAATACAAAAAGTACTCGCGAAAGAAATTGATGAATTGATGAAGAACAATAAGTCCATGAAACATTGATGAACTATATCGATTCTGTAAATATATCTACTATGGATGACGAATGGAAAATTATTTTTGCATACAGGGATGCAGTTGCAAGGATTGGCCATCTCTAATAGTAGATGAAAGTGATATAAATGTTCCATGTATGCTAATATCAAACTATTTGCATTATTACAAAAAAAACTATTTGCATTATTCTTATGTGTATTAGATATCATTTGGAGATCTACTCTAGGTCGAGCTTCGATCTTGATCTATTTGTCCTACTTTGAAGTGCCTTAAGACTTGACATTTATTACCCAAGGTAGTTTTGCTCGAATTCAAGCCTTAACTTGATAAAGATCGATCAAGCATCTAACACATGTTATTCTACTCAAATTTCAAAACTCGACAAATAACGTCTCGATGCCTTAAAATAATTTTTTTTAATTCTTGGGGTCTTATTTTCGTGAATATATAAATATGATTAAACCTTAATTGTTTCACTTCTTCAAGTTTTATATAAAAATGTTATCATAACAACTGCTATGTATATGTTGCATCATACAATAAAAAAGGCAATCACATTAAAATAACATAACTTGTGTAGGTATTGAATCTTTTCAGCAACACAAATGGCTCGATCGTTTCGTTCAGGTTTTTCTTCAGCCTAACAAAAATTTTAACCATAAAAATTAAATTTGTTTCACATCCAACACAAATATGAATATTAGAATTAACTTTATTTCACATTTTACGTATTTCCTAATATTAAACTAATTTTTTTTTCATTAAATTTATAAAATAAATTTTTTTATCCAAAATTTAATCCTCAAACCAAACGAGTCCATTAATAAGTGTAGAGTCATCTGAAGAGAAATAAGATATAATTTTTTGATCATTACTCACAACTTTCACTGACCTTCGTCCCAAAAACTTCATCTCAGATTCCCAAAGCTTAAAAGAATCTCTTTCATAAGAATATAATATGCCATAACACAAACATAAAGAAAACTATCATGTTGCCTACGGGGCCTTGTTTGGCATGAGCCCAAAAAAAGGCAAAAAAATATCTTAATAATATTTTAAATTTATCATAAATTTTAATAACTTTATTTCACATCCAACACAAATTCCAACCTTAAAAATCAACTTTATTTCACATCCAACACAAATTCCAACCTTAAAATCAACTTTATTTCACATCCTACACACCTCCCAATATTAAAATAAATTTCTTTCCCATCAACTCTATAAAATAAATTATTTTCTCTTTCCTTACCTAAATTCATCCTCCAACCAAACAAGCCTGGGCACTATGAATTTCCAAGCTAGGGAGTGGGGTCCCGTTAAAAAAAGGCCTATATATCCCCTTTTTAATTTTTTGTTTTCTATTATTCCATTTTTTTTAAAAAAAAACTTTATATATGTCAAAAAGACTATGATATATAATGTTAAATACTAACTCACAGAAAAAAATATATAAAAAATAAATACTATAAAAATAAAGATACTAAGGTTGATGTGTGGGTGTACACAAAAAAATAAAATAAAAAATGAGTATATTCACGAGAAAATTGAAGTTGCATCAATTGAGAATAAACTTAGAGAAAATTAACTTAGATAATTTCGAAATATAAATCATTGGCCAATTGAAGCTCAAGTTAGGAAAATTAAATTGTTAGATTTTACCTATATATAAAGAGGAAGACGAAGACAAAAAAAAATATGAAAGAAACTATAAAAAATGATCTTACTCACTTAAATATAAATAATAATTTATTAATTGATAGAATATAATGAAAATAAAAAATTCATATAGCCATCTCCATATAGCAGGATTAAAGCTTTATTATTGTTATTGTATTATTTCATTTTCACGACTTACGCCTAGGTCCAAGTACAGGTGATTCAGCCCATCTGTTTGTCCGTACATATTGATAAATTTTTATATCAATAATATTTTTTAAATTTATTTAAAAGATTTTTTGTCATCTTTCTTTCAATATATTTTTTATTTTTAAAATGCATATTATTAATAGAAATATAAATAATTTTTGGGTGGCATCCAAAAATTAGGCGCCTCCATTTCAGACAAATCATATCTGATTCCTAATTTAAGGCTTAATATTACGCAGATTTATAATTTCAAAAAATTAATATATAACTTTTCATTTTAAAATTTTTTCTAATATGATTTTTAATTTTTTTTATTATTTGTTTTTATACAATGAGTAAATTGGTCTCTTTCTCTCTTCCCTCTTTTGCACCGGCTCCCACCACCACCAGTAATCGCAGAGATATCAGTTGCCAGCGAAAATTAAATCTAAGAGAGAAAAGGAGGAGGGGACAAGAAGTCACGACCCCCTTACTGGCGGCAGCTCCATCATCCCTAGGCCTGCAACGGCGAAATGGCGGCGGGACCTGATGGGAGGGACGGAGAGGGGAGAGAGGGAGCCAAGGCAATTTTATTATTTTATAAAAATTAATAATAAAAAATTTAAAAATTTATGTGATAATTTTAGTAAAATTAGGGACCTAAATTTAAATTTTTTGAAACCATTCAACTATGTGATATTAAATTTTAAATTAAGGACCTGGATGCCCTTAAAAAAATGAAGGGCACGCTCTAAAATTGGGCAACTCTGCTTGATATTAATGATGATACTAATTAGTAAATCAATCATAATTATTTTAAAAATATAGTAGTTCAGTTAAATATAAGGAGATTTATATTTATCATTCTCAAAGAGTTTATTATTTTCAAATAACACCCCTAAAATTTATTATTTTTATGTAACACTTTATCTAACTTCAAAAGCGGGGTACATCTGTAAATTTACCCTAAAATGAGAAGTATTGTCTGAAAATAATGGGCTTTGAAAGTACTGTTTAAAAATAATAAATATTTAGAGTGACAGACATAAATTTTATTAAATATAATCAAGTGAATGAGAATATATTCAGCAAAAATAAATATTATTATAATTAGGCATTAAATAATGCATCTTATTAGTGGATACCGTGCAGAATATAATATTTAGTTGGTTCTAGAGGTATTTATGTGAAGCATACATAGTAGAATAGATTCCTTGAGAAAGATAATATTTATTAGGATCAGATAAGTTTAGTTACTTTAATATTATTCTAATTTTTTGGTTAATTTCCGATTTCAATCTTTTGAAATTCTTAACTCTCAAATTTAGATTTATTTCAAGATAATTTAAATTTTGAGCTTCACTTTCAACAAAATTTTGTTCATTTTAGATTATTTTTATTATGTTTGAAAACACTATTTTATCTATGATCGTTCGCCAATTCCTGATGATGCTCCCTCCACGAGTCCTGTTGTCTCCCCGTGAATCTAAAAGCTCACCATGCTGGCAGCGCCAGGGGTGAGAGTTTGGCTTGAAGATCGATAGTCGCTTGATGTTCGGATTGATATTTAGCTCGAATCGAGCTCGGCTCGAATTATTGAGCCGAGCCACGAGCCAAGGTCGGATCGGATCCAAGTGGCTTGATCTCTATTTTGGTTAACATATTAATAATATATTCAATTGTATTATTTATTACTTTTGTAAAAGTATATATTAATTATGGTTAAGATATCTGTTAGTTAATCTAGTAGGTATAATTAATTTAATTTAAAATTCTAATAAAGTCACTTTTTTAGTCATATTTGACGCGAGAACCAAAATAGTACTAGTTTAAAAATAATAATAATAATAATAAATAAGTTTTTTTAATCATTCCACACAAATTTTAATATAAAAAAATATTATTTTACTTCACATACTCAATAATTTTCAATAAAAATATCAACTTTATTTCACATCCTAGACTAAAATATTCAAATCGAGTATTTTGATTTAAGATGTGAAATAAAGTTAATATTTTTATTAAAAATTATTGAGTATGTGAAGTAAAATAATATTTTTTTATATTAAAATTTATTATCATTTTGGTTGTGATTTTGGTCCCCGCGCCAAACAGAGCTGAGCATCGACTTCATCATAACTTTCACTTCATAAAGAGTTTGAGTTGGCTCCATCAAGGCTCGAGTTAGTTCAAAGTTGAAACGAGCCAGCTCGAACTCGAATCGAATTGATACGAGCCGAGTTTAAGCTGTGCCTGGCTTGGTTCAAACTCGGATCGTTCTCAACCCTAGGCCCCCTCCTTGATGAACTTATATACCCACTAGGAACTGTATAGGCTCCTATAGTGTTATAAACCCAAATTTGGTCATCAGGTGCCTCTATATTTTCTAGATGAATATGTAGGATTTCTTGTGCATCGACTTCATCTTCTTTTTGTTGACGAGTAAATAACATTCGAATTTATCTTATTTATTTTTATGCACAATTAAATTTTTATAAATTTTGAATTAACAGATTGATTCACATAAAAGTTGCAGATAATTTTTTTTTGATAATAAATATTATTTTTGTAATAAAAAATAATTATTTATATTTTTTTAGTCGTAACTATTGTTTGATGGTTACCAAATCCTATTGTTAAAGTAACTAGTTTCATAGATTTTTTTTGTTATAAAAAGAAATTTAATAAAAAAAATTATGTTCTTTCTTTTATTCAAATTGATGAGCAGATTTGTCAAATTTAATAACTAGATAAACTTATATGCATATAAAATAAATAAAATTGATCCAAATAAATTTTTTTTGATGTTTTCTAACTGCAGGTTAAGTTTTTGTTATACAAAAAAATTTAATGCATACAACAAATTTATTATATTATACTATATTAAAAATTCATCCTCCACAAATCAAGATTATTGTTCTTGTTTAAACTCGAAAAATGAAATAATTATATGAAAACATAAATGTTTTATATTAAATAATTGAATATCACTATTTATAAGTTTATTTTGTGTTTAATTTATCAAATATGACTTCAAATATTTCCATGAACTTCATATTATAAGTATCACAATGATAAATTTTTTTTTCATGAATAACACACATTAGTACAGGAAACAAAATAAGACCGAATTATAACTGGACAGTGAATTAATCCCAAGTGAAATTTTGTATCGTCTTGTTTGAATTTGCTGAGAAAAATATACTTATAATTGTTATTCTAAGAATGATCGATCTATTAGCTTCATATATGTGTTCTCAACTTGATTAATGAGAACCACATTAATGTAAAGACTTAAAATCATAAGTTAGAACAAAGTCTGTTTGATTTTATATCCTCTTCTTATATATTTTTTGCAAGTAAAGATCGATAATATGTTATACAGCCAATGAGGCCGTAAACATTCTCGTGCATAAATAATCTAAAATGTCAAGGAAAAAAAAAGATTTCTTAAACTTTATCTCTAGACAGTGTCATTTAGTTCACATCTTTTTTTTAAGTTTAAAATGAATTTTAACTTAAAAATTAATTTTGTTTAACATTTATACATCTTTTAATATTAAAATATTTTTTTATTAAATTTATAAAATAAAATTTTTTTTTCTCTTATTCAAAATTCTATCCTCGGACTTCTCTTGAGAAGAAATAATAAGTCAAAATCCTATCCTCGGACTCGATGGTGGAATCTAAAGAATGAGAACAAATGTATATTTAAGAAGAAAGTTTCTAGAACTTGGCATGATATTACGGGGAAACTGATCTTATGTGGTTGACAGTTGCTAACTGTATCCGTAAGGTGGCAAAGGATGTGCTGGGAGAAATCCAAAGGAATGATTTCAAATAATAAAGATACTTGGTGTAAAAAGATGATGTACAAGAAAAATTAAGGAGAAGAAGATTTGTTATAGAGATTGGTTTAAAAACAAAAATAATGATAAGTGGGAGAATATAAAGTGGCTCGACGAGAGTCTAAGAAAGCAATAGGCAATGCAAAAAATATGGCTTTTGAGAATTTATATAAGAAGCTAGACACTAAAGAAGGAGAAAGACAATTATATAGGATTGCCAAGGCAAGATATAGAAAAACTAAAGATTTAATTGAAGTAATTGTATTAAAGATGAAATCAAAGAGTACTTTTTATGGAAGAAGATATCAAAAAATAGTGTGAGTTACTTTCAACAGCTTTTCATGAAGATTGTGAAAATTCAATTAATTTTACAGAATTCAGCACCCTAAAAGAAAATAAAAATTACTCTTACATCCGACGTATTAGTAAAGCTGAGTCTGGAAAGCTTTAAAGAAGATGAAGCATAAAAAAGCAGTAGGACCAGATAACATCCCAATTGATGTTTGGCAGTGCTTAGGAGATGAAGGAGTTTCTTGGCTTACTAGATTGTTTAATATAATTTTGAAGACTAAAAGGATGCCAAATGAATGGAAGAAGAGTATATTAGTACCTATTTATAAAACAAAGGCGATCTACAAAAATTGTGCCAATTATAGAGGAATTAAATTAATGAGTCATACTTTAAAACTTTGGAGAGGGTGATCGAACAAAGGTTACGCCATAATACTAAGATATCAGAGAATCAGTTTAGTTTTATGCCAGATAGATCTACTATAGAAGCCATTCATTTATTAAGAAGTTTAATGGAAAAATTTAAGGAGAGAAAGGAAAACTTACATTTGGTTTTTATTGATTTGAAAAAAGCTTATGATAAAGTCTCAAGAGAAGTACTTTTGAGAGTTTTAGAAACGAAAGAGATTTGCACTGCTTATATTCAAGTTATTAAAGACATGTATGAAGGAGCTGTTATCTCTGTTCGGACACAAGGAGGTTTGACTAAGGATTTTCCTATTACAGTTGGATTCACCAAGGCTCGGCTTTAAGTCCGTATCTTTTTGCTTTGATTATGGAAGTCAAGACTGGACATATCCAAGATGAAGTGCCTTGATGTATGCTCTTCGCAGATGATATTGTCCTTATTGAGAAAACTAAAAAGGGAGCTAAAGCGAAACTAGAGCTTTGGAGGAATGCACTAGAATCTAAAGGTTTGCATCTCAGTAGATCAAAAACTGAATATATGGAGTGCACATTTAGTCAAAAAAGAAATACTTATATTGGAGATGTGACAATTGGTGATCAATTGTCAAGAAGAGTGAGCGTTTAGATACCTTGGATCAATTATACAAAATAATGGCGAAATAGATAATGACGTTATTAGAAGGATTCAAGCAGGCTGGGTAAAATGGAGAAATGCTTCTGGAGTGTTATGCGATAGAAAATCCATCCAAAATTAAGGGTAAATTTTATAAAACTGTAGTAAGACCAGCGATGATATATGGTGCTGAATGCTGGCGCTAAAGAAGAGAAACATACAAACAAAATAAATGTGCAGAAATGAGGATGTTAAGGTGGATGTGTGGATATACACGAAAGGATAGAATGAGAAATGAGTATATCCGAAAGAAAGTTGGTGTTGCACCAATTGAGGATAAACTTAGAGAAAGTCGGCTTCGATGGTTTGGACATCTAAATCGCAGGCCAATTGAAGCTCCAGTTAGAAAAATTGAGTTACTGGATTTTGCCCATGTACAAAGAGGAAGAGGGAGACAAAGAAGACATGACAAGAACTATAAGAAGTGATCTTAGTTACTTAAACTTAGATAAGAAATTTGGTAACGATAGAGCGCAATGGAAACAAAGGATTCATGTAGCCGACCCCACCTAGTGGGATTAAGGCTTGGTTGTTGTTGTTGTTGTTGTTGTTATTCAAAAATCAATCCTCCAACTAAACTAAGCCAGAAGCACAAGATTCTCAACTTTCTATCCAACTTTATATCTCCTAAAGGAAAAAGACTCGATTAATCAAACACATATGATAATGTTCTCTCTTTGCCTTGTTGTAATTGATTTGCTCAAACAAAATTTTTTATAATAATTTTAAATTATTGGATTTGACGTCTGTTATGACATAACGTGATCTTAAATAGAAGAGTATTTTTTGGGAGACTAATAATGAAAAATTCTATAGTTAAACATATTTGAGTTGAAATAATAATGGAATGAGTAATTTTTAAAAAAATATTTAAATTATTTAATTTTCTAAAATTAAAGAGAATAACCTGAGTATTTGAGATACATGATGTTACATTTGTTATTTTTTTTCAAAAAATATCTAAATTTTTTATTCTGTAAGTATACATATTAAAATTTTAAAATATAGCAAGTATTAAAATTTTAAAATATAGCAAGTATTAAAATTTTAATGTTTATTGTGAACACTTATGATTTATGTATGTAATCATTCTCTTTAGTGCATTATTCTCTTCCTAGAGTTTTGAAAATATTTAATATTTTAAAGTGAGAATTATATAGTTGGATTTTTTATTTATGAATAATATTGTTTTCATATTAATAAAAATTAGATTTTTTAATTTAATGAAGGATATGTAATTTATAAATTTATATTTAAAATATAAATATCTAAATTGAGGTTAAAAAATAAGAAAAAATTATTTATAAGTGATTTATGTAATTCCTCTATTTCAAAATATTCCAACGGTTCATCAGCGTGGCCAAAAGTTATGCGCATCAAATCCCGTAAATCTCTCCCTCTCTCTCTCCCTCCCTCTCTCTCTCTCTCCCTCTGACAGGTCTCGCTATGACCTACAGCATGATTTTTTAACTTTTCTACAAGAAAAAATAAATCGGGTCGCCATGGATAAAAATCAAATTTTTTTTGGATTCTTCTCGTTCTCTGCGCCAGCTCGGTCTTCAGCGTTGTGGGAAGCGTACTGAAGTTTTTCAGCTCGGGAAAATGCTGATGCTGCGGAGAAAAGGAGCGTCTTTTTTAACTACGGAGTTATAATAGGACTCCGAGGGAGCGGGAGGGGGAGGGGGAGGGGGAGGGGGAGGAGAGCGAGACGATGGGGACTTCGGTACTGTTGTTATGCATTTGGGTTTTCGCTATGAGCTTCGTTAATGGCCTCACGGACCAAGCTGACGGTGAGTGCTTCCATTTCCTCCTCCTCCTCCTCCTCTTCTTCTTCTTCTCGCATTGTTTTTTCGTCTTCTGTTGATGTCTTCGTTTAGGGTTTTAGATGAATCTATTCTGGGTTTTGGGAGTGCAGGGTTTTCAGATGGGGAAGATGGGGTTTTTCTGGCGAGAGTTAGCTTATTCGAGGAATAAGTGGCATTTTGTTATTTGTTTTTTCCTCCTGAACAAATGGACAACCTCGTGATGTGTCTTCTTGAAATTGTTAGGAGATTTCATGACTAATCGTTGCTTCTGCCTGCCTTCATGGTCATGACATTTTGTAAATTTGAGGAACATTGCTATCAGATTAAACGTAATGTTTATTATCTGAAAAACTGAAATAGAATAAGAACCTAGCATATGCATACGCTTTAAAAGGTATATTTAAAGATGCAAAAAGTTTTTAGTTTGGCAAAAAGCTGTTCTTTTTTCTTTTATGAACTGGTTTAATGTGCAATTTAGTTTCGAGAAAGTACTGTTAGTAAAGTTGTGGCTCTCAATCTAGTGGAAGCTGTTAGGCCCAACCTTGATAAATGATTAATTCCCAAAGTTAATCGAAGACATGGAGTGCAGCCATAGAGCAGAAGTTTCAGTGTAATTTTATTTGACAATCTGAACTGAAATCAGAGATATAACATGAGAAATTGGAAAGTCAAAATTGAAATACAGCCTAAAATAGAAAGTTCAACAATTCTTCCAACAGTTATGTGTGATAAATCACTATATACTTTTACTGACTTTCCGTGTGCAGTATCTGCTCTTAATGCCTTGTTTGGTAGCATGAATTCGGCTCCTCAGCTTACTGGCTGGACTGCCAATGGTGGGGATCCCTGTGGGAAGCCCTGGAAAGGGGTCACATGCTTTGGTTCAGCAGTTACTAGCATGTGAGCCTTTAGTAATTTTTTCCCAGTTCATTTTAAGCAAATATTATTCGATATCTTTTTTGATATTTTTTTCTATGGTTTTACAATTTGTCCCATTTCAGCAAACTATCAGGCATGCAGCTTTCTGGGTCTTTAGGCTACTCATTAAACACCATGGTCTCATTAATTGGGCTGTATGTTATTTCCCCTCCTGCATATCATTGTAATTGTTTCTTCGGTCATTATTGTTTGATGCTGATGCTGTATGCTGAGATTCTTACAGTGATTTGAGCAATAATAATCTCGGTGGCGGTGGTGTGATACCGTACAATCTTCCTCCAAATCTAGAGCGATTGTAAGTGTGCCATTACTTTTTTCAAAAATTAATGATCTTTGCCTGAAATTGTTAATTGGAAAAAACCTGCAGAAGCCTAGCTGGTAACTCATATAGTGGAGGAATACCCTATTCTATTTCCCTGATGGTTTCTCTTAAAGATCTGTAAGCTTAAATTTTTTTGTTTACAGCATCTTTATTCTTTTTCTTGGGAGCAAATTTTCAGTTGATGTTAATGATTGTTTGGTAGAGATCTTAGTCACAATCAACTCAGGGGAAGTTTGGATGATATGTTTGGGAAGCTATCCAACATCACCACAATGTAAGTTGGCCCTTGGAACTAAGTGTGCTACGTAGCTATGAGCTATTATTCTTTCGTTGGCTAAAAGATCATCTTCCTTGCCTTCTTCTGATGAAATGTTACTAGCTTCTACAAGCATCTATTTTGTAGTCGGATGCAAAAATTAGCAATAAAAGGTTTCATCGTCCCCAACACTCCTTGTAAGATGACAAGTTGGAAGATGTTATTTTTGAATCAATTATCTATAACCTTTAGACCTTCTTTCGTCCTGCTATTCCTCAGATGATTGATTCTTCTTTTTACTCGTCTGCTGAAATGACATCACTTTACTTTTGTATATCATCCTTTTTTTGTTTGCGTTTTGTATAATGCTCTTTTTATGAAAGCTGAGAATGTGCATTGCTTGAAGAGGGCAAGCTAACTTACTTATAATGTTATCTGCAGCATAGCTTTCTAATAGATGTTCTTACATGTCATGCAGGGATCTATCTTTCAATTCTTTTACAGGTGCTCTTCCAGAAAGTTTTAGCAATCTATTAAATTTATCAACCCTGTAAGGCTGACTGAGCTCTTCTTGCAACTTAATTAAAATTCCATTTCAGAATGATTACATGCGTTGCCTTTCTATTTTCTTGCAGACATTTGCAGAATAACCAGTTTACCGGTACAATTGATGTCCTTGCCGCTCTCCCTCTCAGAAATCTGTGAGTGGGCATTGACAATTCCCTTGAAAAAGTTATAATGGTTTCCTTCCATATAAAAATTCAAATTCATCTAAGAGTTTTTCTATGTGCTTGTAGAAACATTGCTAATTGTCATTTCAATGGATCGATTCCTAACCGACTAAAAGGCATAGACAATCTGCAGTGAGTACTCATTAGGAAATAGATTGGGACTACAGAGTGGCTAATTATATATATTATACTGGAATAATGGCTTAATATGTATCTTTTCTACAGGACTTATGGTAACTGGTTGTCCTCAGGACCCACACCTCCACCAGGCCATAGAACTAACCCTGGTCAAGGTTCTGCTGATTGGAATAACCCATCAGATGAGTTGATCGTTAAGAAAAGTTCAAGTATAGGTGGCGGCGGAATAGCAGGAATTGTTATATCTATTCTGGTCATTGCTGCAATTATTGCTTTCTTCTTGGTGAAGAGGAAATCAAGAAAATCTTCTAGAGAGGAACTGATTGAAAAGAATCACAATTTCTATTCTGTTCCCCCAATGGAATTTAAAGGTATTGCATATTTTTCAAGCTGTTCTTTTATGCAGATAAATGCATATCTTGTATCCATATCTTGCTACCAATGACCTTATTTGCTCTATAATTATCCAATATTAACAATTCTGTAGTTTTCAATATCATTTCTTTTAGGGACAATTGACTATGTAGATGCCCCTTTCTTTTATTGATTCATTATAACTTTGTTCTATGCTACAGAGATGATACCTATCCAGCCATCTGCATCATTTAATGTTGAAACATTGCAGCCAGTTTCTTCAGTTTGCCTTAAGCCTCCTCCCATTGAAAGGAAAAAATCAATTGATGACCACATCTCGAACACATCTACCGTCGAGAAACCTAGTATATCTCCCATAAAAGCAACCACCTTTTTAGTTGCAGACTTACAAATTGCTACTAGCAGCTTTAGCGCAGACAACCTAATTGGTGAAGGTTCTATCGGACGTGTCTATCGAGCGAAATTTAATGATGGAACGGTATGGATTCTTATCATTTTCTCGAGAAAATCTATTTCATGGTTCATTCATTGTCGGTTGTTTGGTTGAACATCTGCGCACTGTTCATCTTGTTTACATATCTATAACCTCTGAGAGTTGCAAATACTGAAAAATCATATTCTTACAGTGAGCAGTCCTTCAGAAAACTTCACCAAAACAAAGTTTAAACAAGAATAAACTACATTATCATCCTAAAACCTCAATATTTTCCTAAAATGCACTACCTAAACAATTCATTCAAGGGATAAGTTATTGCAACATTTGCATGTAATCCTTTTCGACACCAGGCATCCTCCTTGATGGAAGCTCTTGCCAGGGGTTTGCTATGTCTAACAGAGTAAATGAGTGTTTAGGTTGTTATTGTGCTGATTCTGTTGAAGCTAGTGAATTGTTGAAGCTAGTGAATAGCAGGGTGAGAAAATGTCACTTGAATAGAATTTCACTTTGAAACCTAAATTTTCTTACTTCATTCATAACAGTTCTCTTATCTATAGGGAGAAGAAAATATAAGAGATGATTGAAAGTCCTATGCATCCAAAGTTTATCCTGTTGTCCCCTTGCACATTTCATGTACAATGAAGAGAGTGTTGATAGAAAAACTGTCAAGTCAAGTTAGCTGCTATGATCAGCCGAGTTGCAGTCATGTCGACACCACCAAGATAGCCAAAGAGGATACCAGAGTTTAAGTGATTTGGAGATGCCCACCTATGTCCACGGCTGTGCTAGAGAACAAAGTTCCACTAGATAAAAAAGGGGGGTCACTAGAGGCAATGAAACACACACTTTTATACATTTTGACGTGATGGGTTGTGCCATATCTTTGTGTCCCTGTATCATGTTTATTTCTTTTTTGTGTTTTTATAATATGGAGTAAAAATCACAGTAAATTACATTGTCACATAGATATTTATTATTTAACTGTTATATTATTCAATGTATCTTACCATGTCCATGTCATGTAATTTTGGAAGTTACTGTGTTGGCATATTGTGTTATATGCCCCTATGTCGTGTCTATGCTCTTAGGGCTAGAGGTGAGTACAGCTTGGTGATCTAAGAAGGCATGAGAACGACTTCGGAAGGCTACCTTGGGTTCGGAGAACAGAACAAATAGAAAAGATAAAGGGAGAGTCTTTGAACTAGAGAAAGGTTAGTCTGAAGGTTAGAGGGGATAAGAATTTGAAAGTTTTAAGAAGATTCCCTCTTTTTTTCTTGAGAGGTTCTATTTATAACTGGTGGAGTGATTCTCAACCATAAATCTTCTGTCACTGTGCTGGTGAGATGTCGACATGTAGCCTGGAGATCTCGACGCAACAAGGACTTGCGATCCTTCTTGGAGAGTGGGAGCATGTTCTCTGCTTTTCTGTCCTTTGGTGCCATCCGCACCATACCAGTCGTGGGAGAACATGTACGTTCTCCAAGGATGATGGCACAAATTCACTTGGCTCAGGATGAACAAATTGTGCAAAGCAGTTGTAGAGGCAACATGTTAATGATCGGTTGGTCTACCTGAATTGGCCAAGTATTGGCAACAACTTCTATGCCTAGGTGGAGGGCGCTGGGAAGTGAGGATGCCAAATGGTGAGAATGTCAAGCTGTTGGACTTCTTGTTTGTGCCGAGGGTCGATGGTGTTGTAACCAAAGTATGCTCGAAATTGCCAGGTCGTGGTTCTTGCCTGGCACAACCATAGTTGGGCGTCATTCCCGAGCTTTGCTAGAGGCTCGATCCACAAGTTTGGGTGGCCTAGTCTGCTGTCATGGGGGTGTTCTGAATGGAGGCTGCATCTCTGTCTAAATGCCAGGGAGATGATTGAGATTAAACGGAGATCTTATGTGTAAACATCAACTCCCCTCTGTCGAAGTGACACATTTAATGCTGGCCTCATCATGTGTGCACTGCTCGAGGGATAGAAACAAATTACTAAAGGGAAGGAGAATTGATGCGTTGTTGGTTGTCTTCATTTCACCTTCATTTGTGTGCCAAAGAGAAAGGAAGTTAGGTTTTTGGTTGGGAGTGAAATGGAGGTCTTGGATTGTCGCAGCTTTTCCAATGTTTGCGAAATTGAGGGCGAAGCGCACGATAAAAGAGGCTAAAACGTTGATGGTGACAACACTAGCATCGGCTGTGAAGCAAAGGTGGAGACGAAGGATCTTGAAGTTTCCATCATTGGGGATGAAGAGCAGCTTGCGGGCGTCAATACTAAAGCTTCGTAGATCATGTGGAGAAATACCTACATATTATTCGGACTTATCTCTTGAATCTTTTAAATCGACTTGCTTTCGACATTGGAGTTTCTTGATCATTACACAATTGTTACTGGCATAAGTCTTGTAATATTTTTTGTTCATCGGTTATTTTATCTACTAATTTTTGAGTAAGACTGCATCTTCTTATTGTCGTGAATCACCTCGCCTGACACTACCATTGTCCTGCTCACTCCTGCGCTTGATTTGTTGGTCCGAGCAGCTTGGTTCATTAGACTGGATAAAGGTTGGATTTCTGCTCGAAGGCCACGTGGATGACCAAGATTAAACTGGGTCCCGTGAAATTTGAATACAAAGTACAAAGAAATCCAGAAAATCCTAATATTCTATTCTTATTAAAGATATTTTCTTCTTTTAGGATATATGATTTTATTTTTATTCTAATATAAAGAATAATGCTTGATTCTATGTTCTTGAGTTGTTGACTTTGATACACAAATATCAGCATGTTTTCTCTCTCCAGACCAAACAATCAAACGAGGCCTCTGGGTACAAAATTGTGAGCTCTGGCTTGAGCCGAGTCACAACGAACAATACCTCGATACTTGGGCATATCAAAACCGACTTGCATTACGATGAGGCTGGGGGATGAACTAAGTAGAAGCCAACGGGGAGGCGAAATGGGCGGTGAGTAATAACTTGATAATGTCCTGAGGGAAAATGAATCATTAATATAAGGAGCGGCTTTTGGTAGGTTTTTAGATCTGATGAGAGGGAGACAGATGAACTATTCAACTTGGAAGTGAAGTTCTTAAGATATATATGTGAGATTACAACTATTAGAGTTATAACTTGAAATGACAAAAATATTGTTTTTTATCAAAAATGTAGGAACCAAATTGGTCACTAGAAATGCAAAGGGTACACACTAAAGTTAGCCTCTGTAAATGATTGACCTAAAAGTTTAACTTTGTAGGTTATGTTTAGGAATAATTTTATATTTTATTTCTAACATTTTCCTTCACACTCAAGTTTATTTGCTTGACAATATGGATTTCAACACAACTACACAAAGTACTGTTTTTTTAAAAAAAATCTTATGCTTTATATAATTTGGGGGTCAGTAGGATTTAAAATTTGAGATCTCTGGCTCTAATATCCTATTAAATCTCTGGTTGTCAATTGACCTAAAAGTTTAAGCTTATAAGTTATGATCAAAAAGTAATTTTATATTCTGCAACAATAGCAATAACCCCCCAAGCTTTTATCCCACTTGGTGGGTGGCAAATAATTTCATATTCTGACAGTCTGAAAATGTAGGAACGAAGCTTATTTGTTGTAGAGAACATCTTACCTGAGATGAGATTGAACTTGTAGGGTTTGGATTTGAGATCTCTGGCACTGATACCCCGATTGTAGCTTATGGCTAAGAAATAATTTTATGTTCTACAACAATAGCAACAATCCAAGCTTTTATCTTACTAGGTGGCCGGCAAATAATTTCATATTCTAACAGCCTGAAAATGTAGAAACCAAGCTTATTTATTATAGAGAATGGCACATCTGAGATGAGATTGAACTTGACACCTTTTTTTTTAGGTTCTGGCTGTGAAGAAGATAAACTCCTCAGCCATTCCCAGTCAATCATCAAATGAATTCTTGGACGTGGTTGCGAATATTTCACAGTTACACCATCCCAACGTGACTGAGTTAGTTGGTTACTGTTCTGAACATGGTCAGTACTTGTTGGCATATGAATTCCATAAGAATGGCTCTCTACATGATCTCCTTCACCTTTTGGATGAATATAGCAAGCCTTTAACTTGGGCAAATCGCATTAAAATTGCGCTTGGTACTGCAAGAGCATTAGAGTAAGTCTGTTACCCACCAACCTTCTCTGTTTTTCCTTTTACTTGCATTTTCTCGAAATAACTCAGATAACTGTTTGAGCACGTCTTGTTTTGACTTTAGCTAATTTATCTTATCATGATCGAGATGACTTCAGGTACCTGCATGAAGTTTGCTCACCTCCTGTTCACCACAAAAATCTTAAATCAGCCAATGTTTTACTTGACGAAGAGCTTAGTCCTCATCTTTCAGACTGTGGTTTGGCAGGCATTGTTCCTGCTTTGGAATATCAGGCAAGTGGTAAAACAAGTATTTTTCATTTCGATATAAACTTCAAATATGGTTTTCTAGCTTTTTAGGAATCCTGCCTGCATTGGTATTTTTATTTCATTGAACTTCCTTATCTTCGTAAGATAAATGTCATTTGAAGAAAAATGCTGCATGTAATTAATTGTTTTGCTGTGGCATCTTAAATTTAAGATTCATGACTCTTGTTGTTCACAAAGTACTGAAGGTAAGATGGAACCATTGCATGGTAGGATAAGATAAGGTTTTTGAACTTTTGAAAATTATATGAAAACAACTTCAGTTAACATCCATTTGGAGCGATTGATGATATATTTATGGAATCTTGGAGAAGTTAATAGAACGTATACAATCGGCTTCCTCGACAAGCCGATTTGGTGCCATATATTTGTTCTAGGTTTCACAGGAAGCAATTGTAGGAAAAGCCACCATCTTAACCTTTTTGTCAGGTTTAAGTTCGCGTAGGAAACAGGAGAATCGAGCGATTAGGGAAGAGAGAAAGAAAGCAAAGAAGAACATTGAACTTTGCTTGAGGAAATGTAAACGGAACGCGGCAAATTGCAGCAGCAGCAAAGAACCTGCAGACCTGCAGATGAGAACAAAAAACATAGAAATTTCTCAGTATCGCAATTATGAAAAGGTTATGGTTGCGTCAACTCTACGCGTCTTAGTTGATACGTGTATTAGTAACATTTTTAGGAGTTTGCCACCATCTTAACCTTTTTGTCAGGTTTAAGTTCGCGTAGGAAACAGGAGAATCGAGCGATTATTTAAGAAACGAAAACGTCTAGCAGCACCATCTTATAAACATTGAACTTTGCTGAGGAAACGTAAACGGAACGCGGCAAATTGCAGCAGCAGCAAAGAACCTGCAGACCTGCAGATGAGAACAAAAACATTACGAATCACATATTTTCTCAGGTATTCGCCAATTATCAAAAGGTTTATGGTTGCGTCAACTCTAGCGCGTCTTATTTGATAACGTGTATTAGTAACATTTTTTAGGAGTTTGCCACCATCTTAACCTTTTTTGCAGGCTTTAAGTTCGCGTAGGAACAGGCAGAACGAGCGATTTATTTAAGAAACGAAAACGTCTAGCAGCACCATCTTATAAACATTGAACTTTGCTTGAGGAAACGTAAACGGAACGCGGCAAATTGCAGCAGCAGGCTAGCAGCAAAGAACCTGCAGACCTGCAGATGAGAACAAAAACATAACGAATCACATATTTTCTCAGTATCGCAATTATCAAAAGGTTATGGTTGCGTCAACTCTACGCGTCTTAGTTGATACGTGTATTAGTAACATTTTTAGGAGTTTGCTGTGTAAATCTACTGTTTTGCTGTTATTTCTCAACAAAATATGTGGCATTAATATTAAGTTGTTTCATTAGGCTCTGGATCACAGCATGGCATCTGGATATAGTGCTCCTGAGGTGGCCATGTCTGGTCATTATACTCTGAAGAGCGATGTCTACAGCTTTGGGGTGATCATGCTTGAACTAATGACTGGTCGAAAGCCTTTTGACAGGTGAAGATTTATCAAACCTTCTGTACCCATTGAAGTTCGTTAGAACTACTTTCTCATTGTCATTGAAATCTAATTGAAGTCTGCGTGCGGGGATGAAATAAGTCGTTCTGTTGATGCGAGAATCTTCATTTGATCCTTTGACAGTTCTAAACCAAGGTCGGAACAATCATTGGTGCGATGGTCGGCTCCACAACTCCACGACATTGATGCATTGGACAAGATGGTGGACCCATCATTAGAGGGTCTATATCCTGCAAAGGCCCTCTCTAGGTTTGCTGATGTAATTGCACTGTGTGTTCAGGTAAGAGCATCACATAAAGTAATGGGTAAATTATGGTCTAGGTATTCGAGGTTTGGCCCCCTTTTGATGCAGGTCGACGTGTTTTTAATGATGTCTTCGTGAGGTTTCTCAATCGTTTAACGTAGGTCCTATTAATTTTTAATTAATTTGGGATGAAGACAGCTTTTTTTTTTTTTGGATTTATGCATTAGTTAGTTTTCCAGAAGTTGTAGTCATGAAAATAAAAAAAAAGGGACATTTATAATAAATTTGCACATCTTCTCTTCAAAATTTACACTAATGTTGGCTTTTTTTTTTTGTGAAGAGCGTGTGGTATAATATATATTTACAAAATACTCGATCATATTTTTAAGACATTCTACGATTAATCGTGTGTTTTGTTCTTCTTCTTCACTTAACTCTTCCGCAGACGGAGCCCGAGTTTAGGCCTCCTATGTCAGAAGTCGTGCAGGCATTGGTGAGGTTGGTGCAGCGATCGAACATGAGCAAGAGAACATTTAGCAGAGATCTAAGCCTGCCGTAAAATTGACTCTGTTTTTGTGATGATGTGTCTCTGCTTTTGTATATTGAGAAGGCTGTCATTACCAATAGATATTCTCCAAACCAGCACACAAATACAATGTTTTTGTGATGATGTATCTCTGGTTTTGTGATGTTAAAGTTCATTGTTTTCTAAATATTATTTATTTTTAAAAAAAATTATAATTTTTTATAATTATTTATATATTATTAAATTACATAATTATTGTCTGAGTTATATTAAATAGGGGTATTTATATATATATATTTTTAATCCTTTAATTATATATTATTTTTTTATAATTTACCCTTAAAGTCTTTTAAAAATAACATTTAAATTTTTATTATTAATAATATGTATATATAAAATGTTATAAATACATTATTAATTTTTATTTTTAGAAAATTTAGATAGTTAAATTATAAAACAAAAGAATAAAAAATTTAATATTTAATTTAAAAAATTAAAAAATATGAACTTAGATATTAGTATGACGATAAATGAATTATTGTCAGCTTTTATAATTTAGGGAATGCACTGTAAGGCTCTGATACTTTTTATAATTATCTAGTTTATAATCACTATTTTTTTTTTATCAAAATTAATAAAATATTGAAAACAATAAATTTATTTTAATGAGTTTTTATTATTATAGTAAAAACTTTAGCATTAAATCAAATCAAATGATTTTTTAATTTGCGATTAGATGAGGCGATCCAATAGCCTATAATTTATGTTACTGCCATTCAAATCCAAAATCTAGATCAACTCCATATTTCTGTAACATATATATATATATATATATATATATAAAAATCAATGTTTAGTTGATTTGAATGGTGTGTGCATAAAAAATTTATTTTCTACAGAATTATCCCTTTAATAAAAAGGTAAAACCTGAATTGAGTTTTGCACAAAATCTCATAAATAAATATAGAGAGCAATCAGCATAGATCACCACCCAATCTGACCTAAATATTTGCATACTTAACCTATCTAATAAATAGATAAAATTTTATGACCCGAACTTAACCCAAAAAATAATTGAATCGACCCGCAAATTTCTCAGGTCAGAGAGTGCAACTTTTGCTGGTGGAATCACACATTGCCACGCTTACAGGCCCATAATTTGAACAGCTAACATCCAGTTAGCAATCAGCAGTGAGAAATTTATATTTGCTTCTCAAGAGCGATAATACCTGAAAGACTGAAACCACAATTAACGCCATAACTGAATCTGGTATTCCACGTCTACAGACCAATAAAAAAGAGAGAAAAAAAAAAGAGAAGATAGAGGCATGAAAAAGGAAAAAAATAGCATATAATATGCATTCAGAGATGGGATGAGGATAAAATTTCTAATACCTCTATATGTAGATCACTCCAGCCACTGGCAGAATCCTCATTTCATGAACCACAGTCCAGCCCATAAAGATCCCTGCAATAATTTGATCAAATTGGAACTCGTGAAAAAGAGCCTCAATTCCAACAACAGTAACATAGGAAGAAAAGTATTAAAGAAACAATATTCATGTCCTGCATTTGATAAAGGAACGTGATAAGGTTTCGCCAATAGATTACCTGCGCCATAAGCCAATGCTTCTTCACGAATCATCCTAAATACTTGAATTGTGGTACCTTAATCCACTATAGTAATAAGATGCTGAAATTCTAATGCTCTAGCAGTACAACAGTGTAAATGGCCCAACAGACATTGCCGAAATAATCAGTTATCACTCTGTTTGCCACCTTAAATAGATAAATCATGAAAATAAAGCTTAGCTTTCTGTAGCATAATACTGAGGGGCAAGTTCTGGCAACCACAGTGGATCCACTCTTGTGATATTGCGGGCATAGTTTTGATTAGTTCGAATCAACTCATTGAAAATTATGCACTCAGGCTTTTTGCGAAACAATATCGAAGATGGATGGATCTGCACATTTTGACTGCTTGACATAGTCCTGTTTCAAGCATGGAAAGAAGATAAAGAATTTCAATGTCAAATGAGTTAAGTTGCACAGATAAAAGTAACAGGTAAAATAAGAATCAAATATGTAAGCCAGAATTTATTGATCTTTTGTTTTGTTGCATGCATTGAAGGAAAAATGAACCTCTATAAAAGATACAAATCCAAAGTAAAAATATTTTCATTGAGAATGACGTGCATAAAGAATGCCATGAACATAAAAAATAATTACATCTGATATAATTAGGATGTAATTTAACATCCTGCCTTTTTTTTAAAAAAAATGAGGGTTGGCAGGAGACAGAATTTAACATTACAAACCATAACACGGAGCTTTAAAAGCGAGTTATTGACTAAAGACTAAGAATGGACACCACAATATCAGTTAACTGATTTGGTTTATGCTTGGAGATCAGAAATGAAGACTATCTTCCTTATAAAATTGTTTGATAAAATAGTGTTTGGATGCAAAATAAGGTCACATTATTTTTAGTGAACTTGAAGAGGTATATGATTATGGAAGTTCTTTGATGACGCATTAAAAAAAGAAATTCCTTCAGATATATTAATATCAAAAAGTATAGGATAATTACTAGAAGTGCAGACAGCAATTTGAAAGAATTTCCAACCACAATTGGACTACACTATGACACTGCTTCGAGTCGTTATCTATTTACTTGGGTGCAAGACGAGTTAACTAATAATATTCCATGGCACATGTTTTTTCATTGATTATACAATTCTAATATATTAGACTCACGAAGGAAGGATGTTTAAGATAGTTTGGCAGTCAACCTTTATTGAGGCCCTTCTGCTTTAATACGAGAAAATCAAAGTCATCACAAAGAGGAAGAGAAAGAGCAAATGTGTACATATATATACATATCCCGATTTCCTTTTCAGCTGGATTCTTGAATAACTTTTTATTCTTCCTTGCTAGAGTTTATTTGATGCTTGCCAAGTTAGAAGGGGTTCCCTATGGATCTATGTAACGATTGCTCCAGCCCCCCATGTAACGTGGTTTCCTGCACATAACGAAGCTGATGGTAGTAGAATATTTTAAGTAGCTTGATCACCTATCCTAAAAAAAGGTCGGATCCACAATGCTCTCTCTCTCTCTCTCTCTCTCTTTGTAATATATATATATATATATATATATATAAGGTCACTGCACTAACTTAAGAGTGCTACCTTAAATGGAATTCAAAACAGAAGAGCAATCCATGTAGCCAACCCAAACTAATTGGAATTAAGGCTTCATTGTTGTCATTATTTACCTTGTGATGTATTCCCTCAACCATTCATTTTGTAAAAACACTAACATATGTACATACAACTATAGGGTTTTGCAAGCATATGTTTGACTAAAATAATGATAACATTCACATTTAAACAAAGACACTATTCAGCTACTGCACAATGACTTCAGTAAGAGCTGATGCACTTTGAAACAAAAAGGTTGGATTAGAAAAAAAGGGGAAATATATTCATGCTACTGAAATCTATCTATTTTACAAATTTGACACCCATCTCTAATATTATACATTGGCGACAAGGCCTGCAACTATAATATAAATTTTTGAAATTCTGCAACAAAGTAATATCTAGAGTGATTTTAACTGCAATATAAAAAAAGAGTAATTTTGACATCTAAATGGTATATTTTGTTAATATATTTACACAAATTTTATATTATACTACATATAATATGTATTTTAACATGTATAGTAATATAATAATAGTTTATACGTCATAATATACACACTAAAATAAAAGGCAAGAGAATTTTTTAACATATATAATAAGTATTTTAATGCATATAATTTAATAATATTTCATACATCATATTACCCAAAGTGGTTGGTCTTTAGGCTAAACCCCTGCCCCCTTATGACCTATAAAATATTATTATATTATTGTATTATTATATACATTAAAATACATATTATACATGTTAAAATACATAATATATATGATAAAATACAAAACTCATGTTAATATAATAACAAAATATATAAGTAGATGTCAAAATAACTCTAGATATAACTTTTGGCAGAATTTGAAAATTTATATGATTTTTGTTGCCAATATGTAATATTAAAAATTTAGATTTAATAATAAAATAGCTAGATTTTAGTAAAGCATAGTTGTATTCCTGCCCCACCCCCCCACCCCCACCCCCCACCCCCCCCCAACTTAATAAACTCAAGAAAATTGATCACATCATCCAGATAGATAATCCAAGAGTTACACAAAAGTAGGTTTACAGAATTCATGGTTTACAACAAAATAAAAAACCATGAAGTATGCAGATATTTTTCGGGAATAATTTGCATATATATTTGCCGGAATATGATGGAAATTTCAGACCTATAAGATCCATCAGCCTGTCTCATAGCAGCATTCAGGAAGAAAGATGCTGTCAGGCATCTGCGAAACTGAACCATATCATCACCACAAGATGACATAGACAGACCCATTTGTTCAAGATGAGATTTTATCTGACTGTAATATGACAAACAATGTCAGTAATCAGAGTAACAAATTATTCATAACAGAATAAATCTGAAAGTAGCATCATTTTCATACATCATATATTTACAGAAAATCCTTTCATGGAGCATGGATATTGCAGCTATGCACTTCATGTTGTAACCTAAAATGCTAAAAAACTGTTGATTAAATATGTTTACAGAGGATTATCAAAAACAAAAGTGTACAGAAGATTGAACTAACAGTCATTGCACTACTTCTGAGAGGTTTGGCTTGGAGTTAACCTTTTAACAGAAAATGACCTATAAATCAAACCGTTGGTCCTTTTGGGGCACCTTTCTCCGCAACAGTGCTGTACAGTACAGTTGTTTTCATAAAAAAACTGTTTAGCAAAACAACACTGTTGTATAGCACAGCAATATTTATGCTATAAAAATGGCTTTCTGTCAAAGCAGGGAAAAACAAATTGCCAAAGCTGCAGTCACAGGAAGAGGCCGTCGCAAAAAACTGTCCCAAACAGGGCCTAACATATAAGGCATACGCCATGTGTAGCCCATGATGGTAACAGTCAGTAGGCTAACTGGGAAATCAAGGAATCAAGATTGGAATGATGCTACAAGGAGGCCTTGCGACTTTGGCTGAAGGCGATGTAGTCTTTTAAAGTTAAAAGGTACAACGAATTAGCTCCAATACTCTGATTTTTAAGCAAAATAATGTCATATCTATGAAAATCTACAGAAAATAAATACAGTTGCTACACAAACTCATTGAACAATAATTTAGGCAAAATTTCAGCATTTCACAAAGCATCATCCATTTTTACTGAGTTCAGAAAATCTTGCAGAGAAGAAAAAATAATCATAAAATGAGCATAAGAATACTACAATTTTTGGTGCAACAAATAAGGAAAAATAAAGGTAGTATAGCCAACCTGCGAACATCTAGTGCATGCTTTAACGATCGATTATTTATAAAATTTTCCCTGCACCATTTGTTTAGATTTTTCTCAATTGTTTTCTCTTTAGTGCTTGCAGACCTGACTTTTTCCAGGCATTCAGCAGCAGCACGAAATACACTTACTAGCACTATATGGTCACCTTCAGGACTAGAGAACCTTTTCCATGCAGATCTTGCCTGAAAGTAGAAGTATAACAAAGATTAATGTATTATGTATAATAATGAAATCTCCCCTAGAGTTCTAATTACAGATTAGATCGAAGATAGTGAGTAATCTGCAAGTTCTCACAACATACAAGAAATCTAAAACTAAAAAAAAATCATAATACTAAAAATTATATAACTTTCTCTATGGGTTTCAGAGAACATCAAGATGCCCAGATTATGATCATCATGCATTATAAACATAAACACATGCATGCCAAAAAAACCTACATGAACACATTATGAGTACAAGGCATGCACATTAAGCAAGATGACAAAGAAATTCAAATTCCACTCAAACATGCTGATATGACACTAAGAAAACCTGTATTACGGGAGAATAAAATGCCAGAACTTCTTTCAGGAAAAAAAAGTTGTAAGCAAATATCAAATGTGATCTTACACCAAAAAGATAAATCATGTCCAAATTCGCCAGCCAAAAGTACTTCGGTGTATTTTTTTTAGTACCTCTTCTATTTTTTCACGAGGACAGTAAAAAATAGATTCCACTGAGAGCATTGCCACCACAATCAACATTTCTTCCAAGCACTTGAATTCCCCAGCCAAGATGAGAGCCTTAGAATATATGGGGTCTAGGGGTAACCGAGACATTTGAAGCCCAACTGGGTCAGACAATTTATAATCAACAGTTATAGCCCCTAACAAGTATAACTGCTCCAGAGCTTTCACAATAGCCATCCTGTCATAATTAATCAAAAACAGGTGAAGCAAGATGATCGAGCCCTAATGCCAGTAATAGGGAAATGAGAACATTCAACAAGATGATTAACTTATACAATACATGATAAAAAAATCCGGTAACCGCCTTCTAATGAACTGGTGTTCAAAGTTGATGACTAAAGAATTTGAACCTATTCTAAATAATCATGTGACCTTCAACAAATTCAATAACATATAGCAAGGTACGTATCCACAACAAAGATTGCATATAGGTTGTCACAAAAATCACATACTTGAAAGTTGCAGTATGACACCATTTATCTGTATAAAACATCAAATAGGTGAACAAATAAGCATACAAGAGTAAGAGTTACTATCTAGTCTAACAATTTTTCAGATCGACTACCATATTTTATCTTAAAATGCAAATGGAATATAATCTCAGCTCAGGAACATATACGTAGATAATCTTCTATTACTAGGAGAAACTTTTTGGTTTAACAAGGAATTATTTGTACTAGTATGTTTCAACCAATTAAAAAAATGTGATAAGGAAGATATAAAACAGACATTTATTTCACCTCGAAGGCTTTTCCATGAAATCAAAACCAATAATATCATCAATGCCAAGGGCCTTGAGCTGCAGCACCACATTTGAGAGGCTGCATCTCTTGATCTCTGGAACAGTAGAATCCATAAGTTTGCCAAATTCACTCTCAGGGTATAGCCGAAAGCATTTCCCCGGACCCACACGCCCAGCTCGTCCACTGCATGTATATGAACAGAGCTCACGCTAGTAGAAAATACCACAAATTGTACAAAATAAACTACAATTTGAAATTTTGAGCAACAAGCACATGCCATCCAGTAGAAGTGAATAAATATAGATTAATCATTTTAGTCACGCTAGCTACAATAATCCTAATTGACGGTGGTTTTAATGAAAGCTAATACACACAGCTTCATAATACAAGAATTATAGTTTCAAAATGAATAGATAATGCAATTATGCAGATTTCATGGACTATCACGAGAAGATCAACATATACAAGGAGATACGACATTAGTTGACACTATAAATGGTCATGTTAGCTTTTCCTACCTCCTTTGAAAAGCCTGAGCTTTTGATGTCGACGTAATAACCAATGACTCCATCCCTGTCACTGGACTATAAGCGCGAGCTTTCACCAACCCAGGATCTATGACAAACTTGATGCCGGGGATTGTAACTGAAGTCTCTGCAATATTTGTTGCTAGAATAACCTACATCAGTAAATATAAATGATCAGTGTAAGAGTGAGTTTAGTAAAAACATTGAATACAAGCTCCCTTTTTCCTTCAAAAATGAATAACTGTTATACAGCAGGTTCTATTTGTCAAGAATCTAAAAATCAGAAAAGAGTATATACATGATTTTTAAATGCTGAAAATAAGATATTGCTGAGAAGAACTAACAACATTCACACTCCAAGAAGTTATCCCAATAGTAAAACGTAACAGTCAAACTATAAGGGAAATAACATATTTTCCTAGTGTACTCAAGATGCAAAACCTCACCACGTCACAATCAAAAGTATTTCGCATAGCAACAGTTCCTACATAACTGCAAAATAATTTTGTTAGAAGTAATATGTAGCAATAAATAAGTTACATAACCTAGTTATAAGTGCATTAATAACTAAAGAAATAAGCTAAAACTGGATGAAATTATATCAAAATTAGATAATAAAAGGCCACCTTGCGAAAACCTGATGGAGCTGGCTTAAAGACACTCAGTTGCTGCTCCGAAGGCAGAGATGAATAGATGGGTGCAGTTAAGATGTTCCTATTGCTTTCAGGTAATTGCTTAAGACGTTCATGCACTAGCCTGTTCACTGATTCAATCTCTTCTTGACCAGTCAGGAACGCAAGGACATCTCCAGGACCCTCCTCCAAATGGATCTTAGTGATAAATAGAACAAAAAAAACATTTAATCCAACGTGCTTCGCATGCACAACTTATTGATTTATTAATAGTAAAACTTTAGCATATGATAGAACAAAGCAGGCTAAGAAATCTATGATCTGAAGAAGAGTTTCCTTCAAAAGACTGGTGAATGGATGGCTCTTTCAATAAATTATTGGAATTTACACAAGTTGTGTGTGACTCCAAAACAAACTGAAGTAATAAAGAAGATAATGACATTGAGGAACAAATGCAATCAACTATGACATGCCACATAACATCCTTTTAATTCTGTATATTGCCCAAAGTTGGATATTATTTGCATTCTAACCATAAAAGATAGGAAATGAAAAAAATAATACAACATTTCTAGATTGAATACATACCTGAAAAATAGTTACTAGGGTGGCGGCAATGTAATCCATCTCTGGTTGATACGTATAGAGTACATCAACAGGGTACTGCCGGCCTTGCACATGAACAGCTTTTGCACCACCAAAGTACTCCGAGAAAACTTTTGCATCTAAGCTGGCAGACATTATAATCAACTTCAAAGAAGCAAGCTTCAAATTTTGGCAAGCTTTGAGAGCACTAGAGCTTTGATTTGCATCATTAACTATAACGAGCCTGTTTACATCTGGTTTGAAAGGATTGTATTGCTTTGATCTGATGCTTTGAACCATCTTTAACAAGCCAAGCAAAACATCAGTGTGGACTGTTCTTTCATGAGCTTCATCAACTATGATGATGCTATATCTAGAAAGAGTGTGGTCCAATAAAGCTTCCCTGTGTGCAAACAAGGTTGCAAATCAATCAGCATAGCAAAGCAAAAGGAAGAGGTATCACAGAGATATGCAATCAGGTGCATGTACGAGTGTTATTTTAACATGTAAGATGAAGATTTGGGGGGTGGGAGGGTGGGGGTGGGACAGTTCTGAATTGTAGAGAAAAAAATAAGATATTCAATTTGTTCAAGTATGAAATATACCAAAAATATTTCACAAAGAAGGCACAATTAATACAGATAAGCAATTAATTTATTACCAAAACATGGAAAAAAAAGTTTCAGAAAGACTGAGATAAAAAACTATTAATCTCTAATGGCCAATAGTTACAAACATTGTGTTCTACATTAAGAAAAGATTACCTCAACAGCAAGCCATCAGTCATATATTTGATTCTTGTAGACGAGGAAGTTACATCTTCAAACCTGATTGCATATCCAACCTTTTGGCCTAACCGAACATCACATTCCTCTGCTACTCGTTTTGCCACAGTAACAGCTGCAACTCTCCGTGGTTGGGTGATGCCAATGACTTTTCCATCACAACAAAATCCAGCATTGAAAAGATACTGTGGCAGTTCTACAGAACTATACAAGTGAGCAGGATACTTCTACACATTAATCAATAACAATTGATAGTCGGCATAATGCTATTCATGACATGACTTAGCTAATTCCATGGAGCAATTACACATCAAACCTCAAGGAGAAGGTAAGAATATTATATGATGTCACACGTCTATAATTAAAAAGTTATTATGCATGATGGGGTAATAATTCAATTTAAAGTTAATGATGTTAGCAACGCACGTTTCATTCTAGACATAACACGATTTTAGTTTAGGTTAGCAATACACATGAGCCACAACCTTATGTTTCATCTTTAGATATAACACAAATTAGTTTAGGTTAGCAACACACATGAGCCACAGCTGCCATCACACAGATTCCCTAGCTATTCAAGGTTCAAAACAAGCCATCCAGTCCGAAATTCAAACAAACCAAGACTCCAGCCAGCTGTTAAACTCTGATGGTGAGGACTGTAAATCACCCAATCCTTTTATTCTTTTACGGGAACTCAAAATTCACAAATACCGAGGCGAAGTAAAATAGAAAGGAAGAAAGTAGGCAGTGCATTATCTGTCAAGCTTACATACATTTCTATTGAATAAAGTTAAACAATATACCAAGATAATACAACCCATCTCTAATCTGTATTCACGACTCAAAACCAGGTGGATGGCATTGTAAAGCCAAACATGCCCTTTGTACTGAACAGTAACTACCTTTGGCGTTTACGTGTTTTGCCAACAGCCACTAAGCACCTCATAGGCACTAAATAACTCGTAAACAAAAACAATGGCATAAAAAATGCTCATAAGAAAAAAGAACGTCGAGTACAAATTTGGGAAATTACTTTGCTAAAAATAAAAAAATTATTGGCAACACCGCTATCGAAAGATACCACATAATGATGCAAAAAAGAATTGAAAATAACAGCAAAGGTATCAGAGCCTAGGTTCATCTTAGGTTCATTGTAGGTTGGTGCTTAGGTTTGCATTTAGTTGTATGTTCATTTTAATTTACATTTTAGTCTGCATTTTAGTCTATCATGTCAACCTGTAGTGGCCTACGTTTTTGAGATGATGAGACCGAGAATACTCCTCGTGATCTCATACTGCAGCTTCAAGAACAAGTTAAAATTTTAACTAATGAAGTAGCAGCCCTGAAAGTTAATCAAGTCACTACCTCTGAAATACCACGTGTTACTGAAGAACATGTCGGGGCTTCACAAAGCCACCCACCTCAGATGGTTGTCCCACCCCCTAGGGCAACACCAGAACCTGACCTTCTAGAGGATGATCTATTCTACGAGAGTGATAATTTTTATCATCCTTCTATACGCCAGACTAGACGCATAGGACCTCCAGGAGAGGCGTATCTTCACCAAGGTGTAGAAGGTAGGTTACAATATGGATACGATGCTCCTTATCGGGTTCGTAACCCATACCAAAGAGAGCCCCCGCGGATGCTTGCTCCGCGACAACAATATCGCCAGGATCGTTATCCTGAGCCTAGGCCTCGACGCTATGAGCGTGAAACTGGAGATGCTAGACGTCCTGAGCGTGACCTTGATGCTGGCTTAACCCGTAGGGTTAAGGTTGACCCACCCACTTTTGATGGTCGACTTGACCCTAAAGTTTTTGCTGATTGGGTTATAGACATGGACCAATTTTTTGACTGGCAGCCTATGTCTGACCTGAATAGAGTTCAATTTGCTAAGATGAAGTTGGCAGGTCACGCTAAGACTTATTGGGTTAATTTGGAGAGACAAGGTTACAGAAATGGTCATCCTACCGTTTCTTCATGGGAGGAGATGAAAGAGCTCCTTAAGGCCAAGTACCTCCCATACTCCTTTCAAGATAGACTCATGGATGAGTTAACTCATTTGAGGCAAGGTTCTTTGAGTGTCACTGATTACATGAGCCAGTTCGATGACTTGTTGGTTCGATGTGACCTCCAGGAAGATGAACGATATACCATTGCCCGATTTAGAGCTAGATTACGAGCTGATATCAAGAGAGAGATGTTGACTCGACAGGTCTATACTTTAGAGGATGCTTTTCAGTGTGCTGTTGACATAGAACAGTATATGAAAACCACGACAGTGAGAAAGATTGGAGCTAACATCGGAGAATCCACCAAAAAAACCCGATCAGACTCCATTTGGGTTCAAGAGTGGTAGTACTGTTACTACTACTGATAAAGGTAAGAAACCAATGGCTGAGAGCACGTCTGCCTCGAAGCCCAATGGTATTACGTGTTTTGTTTGTTGCAAGACTGGACATTATATGAGTCAATGCCCACAACGAGCACTATTTCTCAGTCATAAAACTAAAGCTGAGAATGAGGAAGAGACGGGGGATAGCGTCGAAGAGAATGATGTTGATCCTATGGAAGAGGTCGCTAGTGTAGTTGAGGAAGACATAGGGTCTTCTCAATTAGCAGTGATGAGGTGTATCATTGCCACACCGAAAGTCAACCCCGACTGGAGACGCACTGCTATTTTTCACATGTATTTTAAATGTGGAGATATACACTGCAAGTTAATTATCGATAGCGGAAGTTGTATGAATGCATTAGCAACGTCTGCCATTGCGCGAATGAATCTAAAGGCAGAAGCTCACCCACAACCTTAAAGGCAGAAGCTCACCCACAACCTTATAAGGTCGCATGGGTTGAGACCATGATCCCTGTGACCCAGATGTGCTTAGTTCTTATAGTTGGGAACATACTCTGAGAAAATTTGGTGTGATGTTCTGCCTATGAATATCGCTCATGTATTACTTAGTAGACCGTGGTTATACGATCGAGACATGATTCATTACGGCCGATTGAATACCTATGTATTCACCTATAAAGGAAAAAGGGTGAAATTGAATCCTACAAAGCCTTTAAAATTAAAGGCTAAAGAATCATCTGCACCGTTAGAACAAAAGAAATCTCTTCACATACTTAGCTCACATAGTTTGAGCAAGAAATTAAGAATGAAGCGATTTCATATGCCTTAGTGGTGCTTGAGAAGAAAGATGTCCCATCTGATGACTGCATTCCAGAGGAAGTACAAAATTTATTATCTGAATATCAGGATCTGTGTCCTGAGGAGTTACCTGTGTCATATAGGACTAATGATTTTGCATCATCTATCGCACAGCATATTCATGATTTGGATGAGGAGATTAGATGAAAGTTATCTTTAAATTATGCTAAACATAAAATTAATGCAGATTCACATAAAAATATTATGAAATTTTATATAGGTGATTATGTGATGGTCCATACAAATCCAATTAGATTTTCCCATAAAAAGTCTAGCAAACTTATTGCAAAAAAGATAGGGCCTTATCGGAAAGATTAGCTCAAATGCATATGAACTTGAACTGCCTGAACACATGAGAATAAATCCAATATTTAATATATCAGATCTTACACCATATCATGAGTCACTTCCTGATCCAGTTCCTCCTATCAATCTTGTGCCCTCCACTGACCCAGTTTCACCTATATCTTCCACTATTACCCCTAGTCCTCATCTTAATGTTTCTTCTAGTGAACTAAGGATAACCTTAAAGTCTGTAGTCTCACTCCCTCCTGAGCCAATGATGCCACCAGCCGCCCCTATGCCGAATGCCATATTAGACGATGAGACTGTCTTTACTACTGATGGTTTATTCCACAGGTACCTTATCAGGAGGAGAGATCTTCTACCTACAGAGGATTCATGGATGATACATGATGAGTTAGCATGTCTTCATCCTAGCTTACTAGAGGAGTACCTGCAACAATCTTCGACGGAGTCGAATTTTTCAAAGCCGGGGAGGATTGATGCAGAGCCAGATTACCAGCATCAGCGGCTACGTTATAATCTACGGCCTTGCGCGTAGATTATAACAATTTGTTATTTTATATATAATTATCATCATTTCAGCATATTTTATTTAGGTTATTGTTGAGTCAAACAATATATTTTTATGTCGGTGGGAATGCCCACTTTGGTGTCTTGTGTTTATTTTGAATCTTATTTGGTTAATTTGGGTTAATTAAATTCAAATTGAATTATTTATATTCAATTTGAGTCAAATTGGATTCAAATTAATCAAATTAGGTTGGATTTGATTCAATTGAACCCAGGTATACTGAGTTAAGTTCAATTGAGGTCAGCTGGGATCAAATTGAGTGTTGATTTGGTTATTTTAGGTCAATTTGATTCTAATTGGATTGAGTTGATTCAATCCGAATCAAATTGAATTTAAATATATATATATATATATATATATATTTACATCTTTGATTCTAGCTGTGAAGGAACAAAGAAAGAGGGACTTGCTTGCAATTTCTCACCATTAAATCAAGCTTCCCTAAATTGGATCGGGCTTTTCCTCTGTTGGCTGCACAAAGCTTCTCTGTCCGAGCCAGATTGCGCCTTCTTTCCACGCACGTCGCCGGCCTCTCCGAGGCTCTCGCGCACGTCGATGGCCACGTCTTCCACTCCCGCGCTCTTCTTCCGCCGAGTCCGGGTATGCAATTGTTCCGCTCAAGCTTTCCCTCTCTTATAAAGCAGCTGACGGCCATGGCAAAAAAGTGTTTTTTTCCGGTTTTCTGGGAGCGATACTACCTTCAGAACAGAGATTCGAAGAGATCCGGGCAGGTGGCCAAGGATTTCTCGCCGACACGGCAGCAGGTGGCTGCGTTCGGCATTTTCTCCACTGATCAGAGCCGAGCAGGTGGCTGCGGCTTCGTTTCAGGAACAATTCAGAGATCCGGACAGGTGGTCACGGATTTTATTGCCGGCACGACAGCAGGCGACTGCGTTCGGCGTTCTTCCACTGATCGGAGCCGAGCAAGATGCTGCGGCTTCATTTTGGGAACGATTCGGCTTCGTCTGAGGCTTCGACTTTGAGATCCGAATTTCCTGGGTTTGCTTATAGTGCATCTTAGTTCTATGTTTTCCTTGTTTTCTTTGTTTCCTTATTTTCCCTTTATGGTACTGTTAGAATACATTCCTGATCTGCATTTCTCTAGCTTCTACTTATTTCCATGTTCCTAAATACCATTTCATTTCCTGCAATGCTTTGATCATTGTTCCTGCCTAAGCTTTGGTTGGAATTGAGTTCAAATGCTTGGTATTGAGAGAGTTCACTATTTGTTTTTTTTATATAATATATCTTTCTTTTAAATCGAATTGGGAAACTCATATTTGGTGAAGGTTTCAATATATTTAATCATATTGGATGAATTATCATGTGCTGGAATTTCTAGATAATATGCATGTGTGTTAAAAAATTTTCTGAAACTCGATAATTTCATTATCTTATTTGTAATAGTTTCCTGAATTTGCTCGGATTATAATTTAATCATCAAAGAAATTTCATGACACGTATGTGAATATGCAAATAATTATATTTAATATAATTTTGAAAGCTTAGTTTTAATCTCCTCTTCATTTACATTTAGTCATTTAAATATATACATATAAATCTAGGCGCTAACTTAATATTGGTAGCGTTAGGTTCGCCTAAAACCGATCCCCGCGCTGCATCAATTCATATCCGACATGGCTAGCAAAATGTCACTTGGGCGAACTTAAAAAGGTGATCCGCCAAAAATTCTATTCTATGGGATATGAAGAAGACCAATGGAGGAGGTGGCATGATCTTCGTCAAAGATGCATTGAATAAACTTTATTTAATGTTGAAAGCTTCTCATATATGAAGCATTCATCAAATCTGCAACTATCTTCTCATTGGCAACATTGAAAGTCATGTTCCTTACGAATATGAGCCTAATTAGTCCTAGTGCTTTTCGATCCAAAAGATCTTATTTTCTTTACTTCATTGATTCTACCTTATCCTATGTTAGTGGCCAACACAACTTCTTTTGGTATAGCAGGCTTTCTATCTGCAACTATCAAAAATGAAAATCCATGTGCTCGAATAAATTGATCTTCAACTTTGTATCGTCCATCTTACCCCACACTATTTTGATCAACTAAACAAAACGGACCATTGCTCTATACCGATTGTTGAGAATTGAAAAAGAGATGACCATCTTCACCAAGAAAGCTTCCACACAAAGCAAAGAAAATTTATGGATAAAAAACTATAGCAACAAAACAAAACTCAATACAAAATCAGCAAATAACAAACAAGAAAAATATCGAGACTTACATGGAAAACCCCAAACTCAAGAAAAAATCATTGCTGCACAAGGAGAAAATTCGTCATTCAAAAGTCTCCAAATAGATATTACTAAAAATCACGCTCTACGTCTCTCACACCTTAGAATAACATCAAATCAAGAATCTCATAATCTCCTCTTTTTTTTTGATGTTATGAATCTCATAATCTTTAATGTACAAGAGAACCTTGTAGCATAGACGATATTTATAAAGAAATCAACACAACTTAGATTTTGAAAATAGATTGCAATTACAGCAACATCAGACACTCTAATCAGCCATCGAATTGTCCATTCACCTTTCAAAAAATCATCTAATCCATTCCTTGAGTTTATATCTCATGCATTTGCTCCTCCATCAGACGATTTGTTCCTTCTAGCGGATGGTCTGATCTGTGCAGCTGAGTTCTTCCATGCATCCAGTCAACCAACAAACAGTCCGATCCATTAGGCAGTTTGTTCCTTTTAGACAATTTGATCCATACAGCTAAGTTCATCCATGCATCACGGCTCTGTCCAACCTAACGCTGAAGGAGATATGGCTCGACAACCTCATCAGCATTATATATTAAAAGATACAAATAACAGCAACCACATGTTCTACAAAATAATATATCTAGCTTAATTGGTCACATGTTCAAGAAAAATCAAGAACATGTAGCATAAACTCTAGGGTCTAGTCATTCAATTTCTTAAAGCCTTTGTTAACAATAGGCCCACGAATTCCTTAAACCCTTGACCTAAAACAAGAGTGGCGAAAATAAATAGAAACAAGATTGAGAAGTACGCACGAGTTGTTTTTCCGCTTCCTGTTTCCCCAACAATTATCAGAATATCATTCTTCCTGACTTCATCAATAAGCCTCTTTTCCACTGCAAAGCAAAAAGAAGAAAATTAACATGGCAGGATAAAATCCATTGCAACTTTTCAATTAAAAATATACCAGATGTAATAGGAAGAGATTTCCTCTGCTGAGCTAATAACTGCTTCCTGGAATCAAAACCAGATACCCGAATGGGAAGTGTTTGTAGTACTCATGAACAACAAATATAGTCAGGAAAAAATTACAGCAAATTTATAACCTGTCAAGCCTGTTTGGTATCAGGTTTTCCTGGTTCATGTTGCCGACATTTTCCAGATTAAGGTTTGAACTTCCATGGATGGATGGCATCACCTTAAAAAATGCACAATGATGGGACACTTGGATTGCAAGAAAAAATATAGTAGAAAATAAAATGAGAAAAGCAAGTTAAAAAATTGATGCCTAACAAATATGAAAATGACATTTAAATTTATGATCAGCAAAATGAACCGCAAGTTATTTTAATTAAGCGCAACAATATTTTCTGAATAAATTATATGATAAATAAGATTTATAAATTTCGTAAATTAAAATATTTTAAAATTAAAATCAACTAAATTGTCTAATGAATAAAAATTTATCAAATTAAATTGGGCATTAATTTTAATTCGACAAATGAAATCCAAGATTCAAGAATTTAGGAAGGGTGGAATAGGAAAACAACTGCACTTGCCCCTCAGCTAACTGAAGACAACTTTTACGGAATAACAAAAGGAACATGGTGCAGAGAATCAATCCCAACCAGCCATTCAAATATTAGGGGTTTCAATTGCAACAGAAAGGGCCACCCAAGATCAAATTGGGCCATGGATGCATGTAACTAGTAGGAGGAGAAAGTCCCAAATGACGAGAGAATGCTTTTAGACACTAAGGAAAGCTAAGAAGGCAAAAAATTTAGGAATGCAAACTAGAACCAACTATCCATTAGTCCAAAAATCGAACACTTCTAGCAACTGAACAACATGCTAGTCCATATATAGCAATGCCCAATCCATGTCCAAACCTTTTTTCTCCTTTGATGGACAAGGGAGAGCACCCTGAAGTCCCATTAGATTATATTCTTGCAAGAAAATAAAGCGGGAGAGCTATATTGCTGAACTGGTGTAATACACAACAAAGAAAAATATGGAACAACCCATTGCATCCAATTCTCTTAAGAGATGGAAGATGAAATCAAAGATCCACTTCAATCAAAATTATTCCAAGGATAAAAAACCAATTAACTTCACTTTTGAGGATGAGGACTTATCGAATTTGTTGACATATGGATTTCTCCCAAGTTAGGCTTGGGTAACTCATAGCACAAGAAAAGGAGAGTTGGGGATGATGTTGAACTAGAGGATAGACCACCGCCCTCCCCAACAACCCTCTTATCAATGATTAATGCCTTATTTTGGAAGGTTTAATTTGCTCACATTCACCGGTTATGATATATCTTCTTCAAACACGAGTTCAAGGTTTTTGTCGTAGAGATGTTAATCGACTAATAAGATGTCACTAGAACTATTATATTATCCCCTTTGTGGGCAAGTTAAGGGGCATTAGTGTTTTATGAATTTCTCACTTGATTCAACTAAGAGGCGTTTGGTTCAATGCAATCTTGATGCTATGTCATGTTACATAAAGAAAATAATTGTTTGATTTAATGACATCTTTAGATAGCCTTCTAAAAAATTATAAAATTGTTAATTAAAAGATGACATCTAGATATCATGACATCTAGATAACATGACATCTAAATAACACGACATAACATTAAGATAACATCAAACCAAACGCCTCATAAGAATAATGCAAACCCATAAGCAAGTGCTCATTGCAAAAGTTTCCTTAATAGAGTAGGCCATTTGGTATCTTTGAGCTATGTATGGTGATGGTAAGGGTGAGAGTATGGTTCGAAGATTGATAGCCGCTTAATGTTCAAATCGATATTTAGTTCAACTCAAGTTTCTTAGGCCAAGCCGCAAGCCAAAGTCAGATCGAAACGTGCATGGCTCGATCACTATTTTTTAAATATAATTAATATTTTATTAATTTAATATAATTATTTGTTACTTGTTCATAATAAATATGTATGTGTTGTGATTAGAATATCTATTAGGTTAACCCAATTTAAATCCTAACAAAGGCAATTTATTTTTTATTTTTTATTTTTAAAAAATTTCAACTCTTTTAAGGGCTTGTGTTAGCTCAATTAAGGTGCATCGAGCTGAGCTTGAGTTGTGTTTGACTCGACTCAAACTCAGATCATGTGCTAGAACACTATTTTCCAACTGAGTTTGTATATCCTTGTAGGAAAGTGCTTTTGTAACTGATTTTGCTTTTTATGCATTTTAGGCTATGGCTGACTTCCAAGAAAGCAAACATCAACTAGCAGAAGGGAAAAGTAGGAAAACAGTGAAAACAAATGAAAAAAAAATTGGCTAAGTGAAGAGGGTGTATAAGTATAACGAAGTCCTATCCACTACAAGACCTCATTAGACATCCGGGTATCAGCTGGCAACCTCTCTGAAGCTCCAAAACTGATTCCAAAACACCCAATGTGCTAGAACACAGGAGTAGTAAATTCTCTCGCTTCCTCTCCATAACTTGACAAACTCTTCATACTAACACCATATCAGCCATCATCATCCATCATCATCCACACAAGAAAAAAAAGGAGAAGGAATACCTCCACGTCTCAAAGGGGAGGGGAGCGGATGATCTGCGCGGACCAGGCGTCGTGCGCACGGATGTGAAGAGTCAAGGCGTGCTCAGACCGTCAGACGAGCCGTCAAAGGCGGGCGTGGGCGTCGCCGTGAATGCGTCGTGGAGTCGTAGCCAGGAGAAGGCGTACGGCGCGTGCGCGATGACACTGAGCCGCCGGGGGTCTCTAGGGCTTCGGCTGGTCGCGGCAAAACCCACAAAATTCCAAAACTAATATTTTTATTAATATTTTACGTTTATTTCCACATAATAATAATAATAATATAATGTAAATTTAAATATAAAAATTTAATTTATTTTTATATCTTCTATAAAAAATGCATTATAATTGAAGAATATGCATTTATAAATATTATAATCTAATTTATTTCCATTCTCTATGGCACTTTCCATTCTTCTCTGGCCTCAGATGATCAGAGAAGCTTGGAGGAAAATTAAATAAGCAAGGCAGGCACATTAAAAAAATAAATTTTGATTTTTTTAACAAGAAATTCTGTGTTAAAAAAAATGTCAAAGATACTTATTCGATTTCGATTCTTTCTCATCAAAATATATATTAAACATTAAATACGCCCTTAAATCATAAAATCTAAATTCTAAGCTTATGTATAACTAACATTAGAAGAATATATGTATCAATGTTTATATATAAATATCACGAAATTTGTACTATCCAATATCATTGCAGATACACAAAGTGCATTCATCCTTAACCGCTTCATTGCAGACAACATTGTGGTAGTATATGAAACTTTGCATTCACTACAAAAAAGATGAAAGGGATCCAATGAATGGTGTATACTGAAGCTTGACATGAGTAAAACTTATTACAGAATAGAGATTCATACAAGAGATGATAAGTGCATTGAAATTCCCAAAAAAAATCTATGCATGGCCTGCATCATGGAATGTATTTCATAAGTTTCTTATGTCCTCAACATGAACAGTCTTCAATCAAGCAAGATTATCCCTCAACGCGGACTTAGACAAGGAGATTCATTGTCACCATACTTATTTCTCATATGTGCAAAAGGCCTAACATTACTTATCAATGAAGAAGAAAAACAAAAATATATCTACAGTGTCCGAGTAAGCAAAAGTCGTTTAAGCATCTCCTATCTTTTCTTCACAAATTATAGCCTTTTATTTTTCCAAGCTTGTAAAATTGAAGGGACGAGAATCCAAAAAATGTCGAAAGAGAAAGGGAATTTTGAGAAATATTTAGGCCTACCCCCATTAGTTCGAAAAGCTAAGAGGAAAACATTTAAAATAGTCAAAGATCAAATCACCTGACGCATTGAAGGTTGGAAAGAACGGTTACTATCTGTAGAAGGAAAGGAAATCTTGATTAAAGCTATGGCCCAAGCAATCCCAACCTATGCGATGAGTATTTTTCATTTCCCCGCATCCTTATGCTATGAGATCGAAAGCATTATTGCAAACTATTGGTGATACTCATTCCAAAAGTTGAGAGGAATCCATTAGAGCATGTGAAATGAATTATGCAAACCAAAAGCTAGAGGCGGCCTGGGATTCAAATGTTTAAGTTCTTTTTATTTTGGCACTGCTAGGTAAACAATGGTAGAGGCTCATTCGCAATCCCAACTCCCTTTTTTACAAAGTTTTATGATGCTTCCCAAATGGCAATATTGAGGAAGCAAAACTAAGGAAAAATCCTTCCTTTGTTTGGAGAAGTATCTGGGAAGCTAAATCTATCATTTATAAGGGAATTATTTGGAAGATTAGTAATGAAAAGATGGTCAATATTCATAAAGATAGGTGAATACCAAGACTCTAGAACTATAAAATATGTTACCCAATTAAGAATCTGCCTGAAGATGCTAACGTCAATGCGTTGATAGATCACAGAAACAAAAAATAAAACAAAAAGATAATTAACTACTACCTGAATGAATCTGATACCCTTATGATTAGTTAGATCCCACTAGGAGATACCAAAGCTCTTGATGACAAAATCTGGGAATTCCACCCCGTCTAGGAAATACTCAGTGTGTAATGGGTATAGATTCATCCACGAGCTTATTGAACATATAAGACTCTGAGTGACAGGAGTAAAAAAGCAGATTGAGAAAGGATCCTTTTTGAGACCAAATCAACCTGTATTATGGAAAGAATTATGGCACCTTTCCCAAACAAAATCAAGGTATTTGACTGACAACTTTGCAGAAATTTCCTCTTTAATTTTTATAATATCTATAATCGAAGGATTAGTGTTGAAGTCCCATCGTGTATTTTTGCCATGCCGAACAGGAAACTCTTTTACATATTTTTAGAGTTTACTCATATAGTAAAAAGGTTTGGCAAATAGTAGAGGTACTTAATATTTGCTTGGACAGCAAAGCACTGAACAGTCTTGACTGGAGCATGAAGGTCATGATCAATAATATTAAATTCTCATTAGATCAATTCTTTATATTACTCTAGACTATATGGAATTCTCTTGCTTGTAGATAAATATAAACTTTTGCCAAAGGCAACACGAGAGTCAACAAAGTAATTGAAGGGGGAATTCGAGACAGCAAACAGAGCTAAAGCCACAAGTATTAACTATAGCCAAGAAGCCTATCAAACTCCGCCCATAAATTATAGCAAAGTAAACTTTGATGTAGTAGTAGACTAAATGAACAAATGCGTGCGAGTCAAGAATATTGTTCAAGACTACAAAGGACATCTAATAGATCGTTCAGTAGTAAAAATTCAAAAACACTTACACCCTCAATTTGTAGAATGCAAGATAGCGAAACAAGCAAATTACATTTGCAACGAAACTGAAAATTAGATAAGATTATTTTAGAAAGAGAATTTTCATCTATTATATCTGCTTTCTGTTTAAACGAGGACTTGTCCCTAATTGGTTTATGCGTACATCAAGTGAGAGAAATCAGCCACTCTTTCAGCATCTGTGATTTCTCACATATCAAAAGAGAAGGGAACCAAGCAGCACATAAGCTAGCCCGATATGCACTCTCAATAAAAAATTCAAAAACTTGAATCGATAGTCCACCACATTTTCTTTCTGAAGTTCTGCTAAATTATTGTAGAAGCTATTTTAATGGTTGAATGAAATCTTCTATGTTTTCAATAAAAAATTGTCTAATTGGAAACTATATTTTCATATTTATTATAATCAAAAAAATGTTTTCATATTTATTTGATAAAAATGTTCTTAAAGAGAGTATAACTGTTAACTGCCGTTAGAAAATTATGTAATCAACTTCGATTAGAGGAATGAGTGGAAATATAATAATGAGTTTCATCCTATATATATTATATATATATATATAATAATAATAATTATTATTATATGCTTGGAAACACCATAATATATTACATATCTTACAAATAATTAAATTTAAATTTAAATTAAGTAAAATTAAAACAATAAAAGTTAAAGAAATAAGAACTTATTTAAAAAAGAGATCAATTTAATCATGTTATAAAAATTATAAATTTGCCTTGAAATATATGTATTATAAGAAATAAAATTAATTAGTTATGTTAAAAATTATGTAAAATATAAAATTAAATTAAATGTATTAAAAGATACACATAAAATCAAGCAAGTTTATTTTTGCCAGAATAGATACACAATCAATAAAATGAACCTCTATGGAAGGATTATTATTTTATGGATCTACTGAAATGAATGTCTAAATTCTGAGACTCTAATGTAATTTAATTTTAAAAAGGGATATAATCAAAGAGTTAAGCATTAAACCTTATCTATGCTTCTAAAAAAAATCTTATCTATGCAACAATACAATACTGGATTATACGTAGTAATGGTACCATATATATAGTATCATCATTAACTTAAATTAAATGGCTTTAAGCCTCACGAATACAAAGCACGATCGGTGAATTTAATGTGACTTTCTATCTTGATCTATTTATTTCATTAAGTACATTTTATTGAGTTTATTTTCAACTTAATATTAATAATTTAGCTTTTATTAGAGAGTAATTGTGTCAATCAGAGTAATCGGAACAAGTTGATTAGCATCAGCCATATTCAAATTGGATGATTTGGGAGTATCGAAACAAATCGGAATCAAATTATCAAGATATAAAAATAAATTAAATTTTTATATTTAAATTTACATTATATTATTATTATTATTATTATTATTATGTGGAAATAAAAGTAAAATATTAATAAAAATATTAGTTTTGGAATTTTGTGGGTTTTGCCGCGACCAGCCGAAGCCCTAGAGACCCGGCGGCTCGGTGTCATCGCGCATGCGCCGCACGCCGTCTCCTGGCTACGTGCCCACCGAAGCCCTAGAGACCCCGGCAGCTCGGTGTAATAGCGCATGCGCCGCACGCCGTCTCCTGACTATGACTCCACGACGCACTCACAGCGACGCCCACGCCCGCCTTTTACCGCTCGTCCGACGCACTCACGGCGACGCCCACGCCCGCCTTTTACCGCTCGTCTGAAGGTCTGAGCACGCCTTGACTCTTCACGGCCGTGCACACGACGCCTGATCCGCGCAGATCATCCGCTCCCCTCCCCTTTGAGACGTGGAGGTATTCCTTCTACTTTTTTTTCTTGTGTGGATTATGATGACTGATATGGTATTAGTATGAAGAGTTTGTCAAGTTATGGAGAGGAAGGGAGAGAATTTACTACTCAGCTTGCGAGGCGGCGGAGCAGGCCGAGCAGCCGAGCAGGACCCGTGATCCCGTCGGATTCGTCGCCGGAAGCCAGGAAGCAAACTAGCGAAGGGGCGAAGGGGCGAAGGGGCCGAGCAAGACTGCGTCGGTGTCGGTGTTGCTGCAAGACAGCGAGAGCAGCGTCGAGCCGTGAGCGTCGCCGCGAGAGCCGCGAGAGCCGCGTCGGGCCGTCGGCGTCGCCGCCGCCTCCGCGAGAGCCGCGACCCGCGAGACAGCGAGAGTCCCGTCGGCGAGAGTCGCGTCGGCGGCGCAGCGTCGCTGCAAGTCGCTGATGGCCCGATCGCTAGGATGCTGCTATGGGCTGTGGGCGGCTAGGGTTCAGCCGAGTGCAACAGTTATATATTTGGTGATTTTATTATAAAATTCCCAAGTTTATACATTTATTACTGCACCCCCTAATTTACATGTAGGTCCGCCCCTGAATTGGGTAAGAAAAGGGACTGAATGGTAATCGTGAATCTAGTAGAGGGAATAAAATGTAATAGTCCCACAATTATGATGAGAATAGGATGAAACAGACTGATGATTTATCCTAAAAATTTTTTCCTTTTTTTGTTTTGATAACTAATTTTCCCCTTAATTTTCCCCCTTTTCTGCCTGTTAAAAAAAGCTTTGTCCTATTTCTTCAAGCAAAAAAAAAAAAAAAATCTTCAGCTGGTAAATATGTCAGCAATTCGAAATTCAATTGCATTTAACTTGATTTAAAGACTGCTCAATTTTTTTATGGCTTAAAGTAAATTCATGTTAAATATAAAATCAATTTAATTCATAATATACATAGTATCCATATAGTGATATTTTTAAAATTTTTATAATATTTTTTTAGGGGTAATCCACTGAGGCCCTGAGGTATACTCGGCTTGCCACGCTGGGTCCACAATTTTAAAAACATGCCAAACAGGTCCAAAAATTTACTATAATAGGTTCATTGTGGTCTTTAACATTTACAAAAGCTTCCAATAAGGTCCAATTAAACAGTTTCCGTTAAATAAAAATTTTAATTAAAAAATTATAATTTTTTTAATGTGAAATTACAAATCGTACCCCCTCACCCTCACACGCACGAGACTCGCTCGAGCGCGCGCGAATGCAGCGCCGTCGCCGGCACGAAACATCCTACGCGTTCGTTGTCCGCGCAAACTTCCGACGCGCGCTCTGCGACGAGCGGGGCCGTGCACCGGCGCCCTGCTCGCGAGCGCTTTCCTCGCGTCAGCGCCGGCGCGAGCGCCGATGCCCGCGCGCAGGCGCCGGCGCGAGCGCGGACGCCCCGCGCGCCAGTGCCGGACGCGCCGGCGCGAGCGCGGACGCCACCCATGCCTATGCGCGCAGACGTGCCCGCGCGCAGGGAGCCGGCGCTGACTCGCGAGCCGGCGCTGGAGCTGACGCGCGCAGGGGCAGCCACCGAAAATTTAAAAGGATATAAAGGATATTTTCGTATTTTTGACAGTGTTTAACGAAAACTGTCACAGAAGGACCACAATGACCTATATAGTAAATTTTTGGACCTGTTTGGCATGTTTTTAAAATTGTGGACCAGCGTGGCAAGCCGAGTATACCTCATGAGCCTTAGTGGAATTACCCCTATTTTTTAAGATATTTTACTTATGTACATACTATAGTACTGAAGAGAATAAAATTAAAATTATAAAATATTTATAGGCCACGTGATATAGCAATTTTAGTCATGACTATTCAGTCAATTCAACTCATTCATCAAAGGTCAAAATCACAAGTCATAGTACTAAATAAAAGTGAAACACATTTTGACCTGAAATATTGAAGTCAACTAGCGATCAGTATATTCCAGCAAAGTGCCTATTAAAAAGTCTTTATGGTTTCCTATAATTATATGAGATTTTTTATGCAAAAGATTCTTACAAGAATTAGATATCTCTATAATTGTTCAATCAAGTAATATATCACACTTCAACAATCAATTGTCCTAAGTCTTTCACGGGACCTCTCAGCATCTACAAAGAATCTTGATAAAATAATTACTTGATACTCTACTTAGGAATGATTAACTTGTCACCATTACTCTGTATCTACAAAAATATAATAGATCTATGACAACTACCCAGATGATACTCTAATGATTCACCGGCAAATATGTTAACTTCTATTCTATAGTAATAATGCATGTGGTCTGCCTTTTGGAGGGATGGGATGCGATGGTAGCATAGCTATATTCACTTTCTTCTTCAAGTCTTCCTCTTTGCAGTATAGAATTTTTAAAAAATTTCTCATAATATTTCTTATTTCTCAATCTTTTATAACAATCAAAATGCATTATAATTTGCTTCTGACAAATTTTATTCTCATTATTGAAATTTTTTTTAGCACGTTCGAGGACACACGACAATCACTATAAATCATATAATTCTGTTTATTTGGTAGTAAAATTTGCTTTATTTTTATTATTTTTTTTTCTCTATTCTTCTATTTTTTTCTATTTTTCATCCCTCATGTCTGACGCTTTTCCACAACAACATATATATTATAAGTTATGAAATAAATTAAAAATAAGACTCAATTTAATTCAATAATCAACTTAAAATAAAAAATAATTATAATAAAATAAAATCAATTCAAACTAAAAAAAATTGCCGGAACTTGCACATTAACAGCCCTCGGGGCTCCAATTTATGCTCTATCAAGTATCAACATAAATAAAGAATAAAAAATGGGCAAATTACACCCGGGTCCTTGAGTTTAAGGGTTATTATCATACAGATCCACGATTTTAAAATTATAACAACGGGGTCCCTAAGTTTTCAAAATATCATCTGGGTCCTTCTTTTTTTTATTATTATTAAAAAAATATTAAAATTACCATTATACCCTTACCCTCCCTCCCTCCACCCGATCCGGCAGCCGCGGGCTTACTACGCCGCCCTGCACCGCCACCGGCAGCCTCGCATGGCCGCATGACCCGTCGGTGGCTGCGTCGCGTGGCGCACAGCGGCCATGGCTCGTGACGCAGTCGACGGCCGCTGCGCGCCACGCAAGGACCCGCCGCCCAGAGTCCCTCGCAACAGCGGCCCGGTGACGGCAGCCAGCGCCGTCTGCGCGCGCAGCGGCATGGTGCATCAAGCGCGCTGGGCGACTGCATCGCGCGACTCGAACCGCCAGCTCGGCTCGGCTCTGGAGACGGCGCATGCATGGCGGCGTAACCCAGCGCTGCCGCGCCGCACGGGCACCGCGCTATCGGCCAACGAAGGCCTGCCCGCGAGGTCCATGCGGCCGCGCGAGTCCGCCGGCGGCGGCGTGGTGACCGCGTGGCTGCGGGATCTGGTGGAGGGAAGGAGGGTAAGGGTATAATGATAGTTTTAATATTTTTTAATAATAAAAAAATAAAAAAAGACTCAGATGTTATAATTTTAAAATTGTATACATGTGTGATAATAATCCTTAAACTCAAGGACCTGAGTGTATTGCCCAAAAAAAAATTTATCAGCATAAATCCCTAAAATAAAAAAAGTATCAACATAAATCCCACGTGCCATATTCCCTCAGCAACCGAGGGCCATAATTTTCAAAAAATAAAATAAAATAAAAAAGAAAAGAAAAAAAAGCAGAGGGCCATGGCCCATGGTGGCATGGTCTTTTCTTAATCAGGACAAGAAAACAAATTCAATGATAATTACAGGATTAAAGGGGTGCGAACTCGGAAGGGATCGGCGGCGACGACGAGAGCGGTAGGTGCCGGAGTGGCCGACAAGGAGGGCCCAGGAATAGATAATACGCCGAGCATGGATGCGGCGGTGGCGTCGGCGGCGGCGGCGGTGGCGGCTGTGAAGATGGAAGACGAGGAAGAGACCGGCAGCGCGCTTGATCTTGCTCTACGAGTGGCCGACTGCCGTAACAGGTAGAGCTGTTCTAGTTTTAAGATCTGGGAGGGTCCGATTCCGGCGGGACGCCGCCTGATTGTCGGCGTGCTCCGATTTGATGTTTGATCGATGAATATCTTTTTTCCTCTCGAAATTTACTGATTTTATCTGCCCGAATTGTTCGGAGTAATTTCCGGAGTCGGGTACAATTCTGGCAGATTTCGTGACTCCTTCCTTTAATTTATAGTACAGAATACAGATTGCGTAGAGTGAGCAGCAGATTTTTCTCCGCTTAATCTGAGTAGTCTCGCTCGATTAATTCCCATTTATGTTTCTTTTCGTGATCCCTTTTCATTATCTCTTCGAAGGTAACTAGTCGTATGCTTCTTTATTCATTCCCAATTCCTCGTCACAACATGTCCTATCTTTCCCTTTTGGTGTTAGGCTGCTTTTTAGCTGCAGAATAATATGTTCCTTCTTGCCGATCTGCATCTGTTTGCATTATGCTATTTTCTCTTTCGAAAATGATAAGCTGATTTGAGTTTTCTATTCTTCTCGAGGGCTTCGGCGATGAAAAACCCTAGCGCCGGCAACCAGCTTACCATCTTCTACAATGGATCAATTAACGTCTATGATACCGTCGCGCCAGAGAAGGTCCTCTCGTTTTTCTACTCACTTCTCCCCGGTTATCAGATTTCTTACTGCTGCCTTTTGATTTGAGCAGGCCCAAGCGATCATGTTGATCGCCGCGGCCGCGGCCGCTGCAGCAGCAGGGAACAACAATAGCGCGAGCGAGATTCCGGACGTGGCCGTTCAGAAAACAGCCGTGCCGGCTTCGCCGGCTCTGACGAGGTCTCTTTCACAACAGAGCTCTTCATCAGGTGCTAATCCGCTGTCTTCTCCGCTTCTCACAAGCACTTCTCCGTCCATGTGCAAGCTGCAAGCCGGTGAGAAGAATTTTCTGTACAATTTTTATCAACCTCGAAAATAGTCTGTGTTTTAATTTGTTGATCTGATTTGTACACAGAACTCCCATTAGCGCGTAGGCAATCACTTCAACGATTCCTGGAGAAGCGCAGGGATAGGTTTGTTCAATTGCCATCTCCTTTCTTCTCTTCTTTTTCCTAGCGATTTGAAAATTCTTGAAATGCAAAGCCATTTTAAAACCTGAAAAACATGTGTATCATAGTTCAATCGGCGGAATTGTTTATTTCTGTCATTAAATTGTAATTTTTGTCATTGGTCACTAGGTTGGAAGAAGAACTTCCCTTTGAACAGACAGAATATCATCATTAGGCCAACCTGTTGGGCAAATCTCTATTCTTACTTCTTTCACCATCCGAAATAAAGGGTTTTAGATTGGCAGATTAAGTTCCCATGCATTTTCTATTCATTTGTATAGACATAGCATCCCCTCTTGTAGTTCAAAAGAATTATTAAATAAAGGAGGTGAAGCACTATTTGATTGTATGATTAATGAGAAGATGTAATGCTAAGTCATCAAGAAGTCAATGAAATGAGAAAAAAGAGGAAGAAAACTTTATGTGGAGTTAAAATTGAGATTTGTTCAAAGGCAAAGTTGTTTAAGGTGAAGCTCTTCATATCAACCTCAACAATATGTTGAGGTATGATAAAGCTGAGTTACGGAGTGGGAAAAGGATTTTCCCACTCCCTCCTCAAAAAAAAAAAAGAAAAAAAAAAGAAATTGAAGTGTTTGTGATGGGGACAGATCAGCATTGAATTGGATGGCTAGGATGACGTTATGTACTGAATCAAAATTCAAATTCAAATTAATTAGAGCTATTATAGATTTTCATATTAGCTTTATTTAGATTTGATTTGATTTGATTTGATTCAGAGCATATTTAGAAGATTTGGAGACTCACCACATTTGGAGCTGATTTTATTTTATTGTAATAGAATTAGTTCCATATTTGCTTTTATTTATTTGGTATTTTATTTTCTGCATTTAATATTGTATTTTCAAATTTCTACATGGGATCTCTCTGTATAAAGAGGTCGCCTTGCATTGTAAAAAAAAATAGAGCATTTGATGAATGAAATTATGTTTGAGTTTTCTCAGAGCCTAGACTCGGGTTAAGGGGTCGATATTCCGGTGAAGGAAAGGATAGGGTTAGCCTTTAGTGAGAATCCTCAAATTGCCTAGTTATCCACTTTTCAAAAATAAAAAAAATAAAAAATATCTTTCCCTTTCTTCAGCTCAACTAAAATCCAGGCCCTTTGATGTAATTTTCCAGCCCAGTTTCCCATTCTTCTTCTCTGCCGGCCCGGGAATCGCTCGTGCGTCGCCCACTGTCGGCTCCGCGCGCCGCTCGCCCCTGCCGAGCGAACCGCTCCCCGCCTGACGCCAGCCGGTAACACGCGGCGCCACGCACTGCGCCCGCGCCTCCTGCCCTGCGCCGCCTCGCCTGCGCCCTCCAAGCGCGCGCCTTGCCTGCGCCACCCATCCCCCCAAGCCTCCCGGCCTCGCCCCCCACGCCGATGACCACGCGGCCGCCAGCCTGCCGCTGAGTGCTGCCGCCGCCCGCGCCCGCACCGTCTAGAGCTCGCGCACTGCCGCGCCCAAGTAACTGCGCTTCGCAGCGCGCCCCCCGTTGTCGCACCGCTCGCCTCGCGCTCGCTTATGCTCAGCGCGCACGCGCTCTCCGTTTGCGGCTTGTCCGCCGTGTCGCCCATACTCGATCAGATCAGTTAATCATCGCGAGTGACTCTTCTCCGATTCAAATCGCTGGTAAATTCTTTCCTGAACTCAACTAAGCTGATTATTTGATTTCAACACCAAATTATTCGCTTGACTCGAATTATTTATTTGACTCTAATTGTGGACCCAGATAAATTTTCACTCGGCTGTATCAATTAACTGTTGGACTTAACTGTAGAGACGGTCTTGTCCTAAATTATTCTGCCAACAAGCCACTCGCGATATCTGATTTAGTTTGAATTTAAAATGACGCCCTAATCTAAATGATAAATTCTTATTTATCATACGATCCAGTTTAATTTTAATTTTAAAATATCTTAATTTACGGGATTCAAAAATCTTATTTATCATATAATTTATTTAGAAAATATTTTTCTCTTAATTAAAATAATTTGCTAATCGGTTTTGCTAAATATAAATATAAAATATCATTGGGATCTTTTTCCGTCTCGCATCGGTTTGATTTTGGTTGTAAGCCTGAAGTAAATTGTCTTGTTTGAGATGGTGGAACATAAAAGCAGATCTTTGCCATTGCTTTCAAGAATTCTCCTCCCAAATCTTTTGTGAAAACAGTATTAGTGATGACTTGAGGTAAGATACTAAGGTATTTTGGAAATATTTGTTCTTGTGAAACTCTTTCAAGGCTTGAATTACTGAGGTAAAAGGATTTTCCTTGTTTTTTAGCAAAGTAGGAGAATTTGATAAAAAATGAGAAATAAAAGTTTTTTCTTCCTTTCTTGAAAGGACCAATATAAAATAGACAATTTCCAAAAAGTCTTTAATGAATTCAGGAAGACCTTTATATTGACAACATCAGGAATGTCTATGATGTAGTCATTTTGGCTGGAAATATTCGTTAAATACATGTAAAGACGTGAATTGCAGAGAAAAAAGTTTCCCTGCTATTTTTTAAAGCAAAAGGAAAATTTGGTTAAAAACGTGAATTTAATCTTGTCAGACTTGCTTGTGATGGTGAGATATAGAAGTAGATCAATTCTAAAGCTTTCAATAAATCGAGCCAATCATTGGTTGGATGCCCGATCTATTGATTGATTCTTTCAGCATGGGAAAAGATATTGAATTTCTCAGGAAATGTAAAGGTCAAATTAATTACACAAAAAGATGCTGTTAGTAACTATAGGAGTCCCCCCTTCCCACTGGTGCTTTTAACCAGAAGATCCTTGTGAAGGCCAATTGTCAGATAGGAACTTAGAAGAGGTAATAATTCCTAGTAACTCCTAATAATTCCAAAGCTTATTGCAAGATCATTCTATGGTGGAACCAAAGAGGATTTTCCTTTTTGTTTTTTGTTTTTTTTGGTCGTTCTTTCTTCTTTTGGCTCAATTTGTTGCATTGTTTGAAGGCTAGCAATCAAATGAGGATTGATGTTAGAGCTATGGTCATTGAGAGCTGTCTGGTATTGGATTTTAATGGGATGGCCCTTTGTGGCTTTTGTTGGATTTAGATGGCTCTGGGTTGTTTTTGGGGTCTAAGAAGTAATCAGCAAGGAAAATTAATTTCCTTTCTTAGGAGAAAGTTAGTCTTGAAGAATATGGGGGCTAACGTGCCCTCCTACGTGAAGTTCACCCACTCATTTGGCCAGGATAGCTAATAACATCACTAAAATGTACCAGCCGGAACAATATTGATGGCATACAACATTCCAGTGGATCGCATCTGCTGTTATTCTTCGGTGCCCTTACTTTTGAAGTTGAATGGCTATGTGGTGCAACCCAAGTAGTTCTTAAACCACTATTAAGCTTGGTAACCCGGCCCAAAGTTTTTGAGCTTAGGGCCAAACTTTTAAGCTTTAAATCAGGTTAGGGTTGAAAAATTATACTCAAAAAATTTCATTTCAAGTTTGGTCAAACGAAAATTCCATAATGATCCAAAGAGCATATGACATATTCTGATTGTCTAACACTGGTTATGCAGAGTCTGCTCACTTTACCAATTACCATTGCATCTTTTCTGAAATCATTTCAATGACAGAGAATTAAATACAAGGATTTGATGAACATATATTAAATAAGTTTTAGTTTTTCTTTTCTTGATCAGCACAGAAGAAAGTATTATGAATCTGTAGTGCTAATGATGGTTAAGTAATGGCACTTATTGGCAGGTTTGTGAGCAGAGGTCCTTATGCTTCTGGGAAGAACTCGGATGGCATGGAGGTTAGCTTGGATGCGAAGCCTGAATTTGACACAAAGTAGTTTTCTTTTTCAACTATGAAGACCATTGTTATGAAGATGAAATGGTAATGTCTACTTTTCTTGGATGTGATTTGGTGTTTTGCTTCCTAGTTCCTCGTCATTTCTGTTATGTGGTTGCACCCAATAACGCGGCAGATTCAGATGCCTTCTGTATCTGCTTATGATGTATTTGGCCAACATTTCTTAACTTTTTATGTTCTTAAATGTTATTATGTAGTCCTTGTGCAATTGCTATACATCATGTCATATTTTATTTTAAATTTTTTGAGAAGGTTGAGCGTGTGTATATGTGTGTGGGTGTATATATACACACACACACGTACATATATGCTAATAATTAAGCTAAATTTTATTTAAGGGCAAGCGTCTTTCAAGCGTAATTTCATTCAGCTTCGATCAAAGTTGAGAAATAGAGGCAAGACTAATCGTAATATTCAAAATTCATAATTATTTTCTCATTAATAAATAAAATATATTAAAATTTCTAAATGAGTTATTAATTGAGCTACAAAAACACCCTATCAAGCTTATTCATGAGCCTGAACAATTTACGAATATTAACGAACAAATAATATATTTAGATTCATTCATTTATTAGTTTAGTCTTTAAAATAATGTTCAAATTTATTCATTAATATTTATGATTTGAATATGAACGAGTTCTTATTGAACTGAGCATCCAATAATTTACTGAATACTCGGATCATTTGCAGCCCTAGGCAGCAATTTCAATGTTTTAGCTCAAATTACACACTAGAAATCATTTTTGCTCATGACAATTTACACATCGGCTCAAGATCGTATCGTTAACAGCACTACTCATAGAAACAAAATTCCTACAATATTGCCATGCTGGGAAAAAATATTAGAGGCTTATGCATAACACTAACTTAATAGTTTTTTTAAAGTCCTCGGAGGGTGCCACTTTCCAAATGACAATATAGAAGAAGTCGAGTTGGAGCATGACCCGTCATGTTTGGAGGAGTATTTGGGAGGCCAAAAACATCATCTATAAAGGACTTATTTGAAGAATAGAGGATGACAAACGGATCAGTATTTAAAAGGATGGGCGGATACCTTAGGCCCCGTTTGTCTACAAGTTTAAAATTAACTTGGTTTAATTTTAACCAGGCATATCACATCACATAAAAAATTTAATATTAAAAATTAAATTTATTTCACATCCTACACATATTATTAAAATAATAACTAACTTATATCACATCAATCACATATTCCAACATAATAACCAACTTTATATCACATCCCTCACATATCCCAATATAATAACTAACTTTATTTCACATCATTCACAACTTTCAATAAAAAATATCTCTATCCAAATTTAATTTTAACCTTCTTCGAGATCCGATCTCAGTCGCATTAGTGACAAAGGAAAGCTTCTAGTTCCCAAGCTTCTGTACTGCTATGCCAAGGGAGTCGTAGAGGATTCTCTACTTGTTGATTGGATCTGTCGGTACCTCACTTCAGGTCAAGCTGCTGTCGTTCGTAATTCCACCTGCAGAGGAAGCAGCGGCTTCTTGGTGCCAGGAGTTTCAGTTGTCACCCTTTCGACTCCAGGTTTCGGTATCTGTTCTTGCTTGTATTAATAATTGGTATTTTAGCTGGAAGGCTGTAAATAATGTTGTTCATTCAAGAGTTGCCAGCACAAAAGAGCTTTTGGGTGGGAGAAATAATGCCGGGATGATTAAAGCCTGATTCAAGTCATCGTTGTTATTGTCATCATTATTATTTTTTAGCTAATAATTATATATATTCAGTGTAATATCATTTATGGGATATCATTGGAAGTTCACTTAGTGTTTTGTATTTGTAAATTAGTTGCTCTTTTCTTTTATCTCTAGCTTGACACCACTTTGATGCAATCATGATTCTTATTCCAGTGCTATATCAAATTTAATCTTGATAAAATGCTTAAGTAGGGGATGCCATGATGCCTGTCTTTAGGTAGACACTACATATTCTATTAATTTTGTTGACATTCTCAATCTCCTCCTAATAGTTCTTGGCTAAGTTCATGTTGTCTATTGGTGATTGTGTTGGTTTGCTCACTAAGACAACATTGTGAGAGTTCCATATCAATCCACGTAAGTATAAAGAACCATTCCAGTGAAAAATATGAGATGTTAATTACTGCCTCAGTGATCTATGCTAGGAGATTCTCTCATGTTTGCTAGTGTATAGAGTAGGGCTTGTAAACAATGCCGAGTTCGAGTAGGTGGTCTGTTTCATGTTCATGTTCATGTCATTTACAAAAAACCGAGCTCAAAGTCGAGCTTCTTTTGAGCTTTAGTTTGTGAACACTAAAAGTATGTTTGATTCTGTGACGTTCTCGGTTTGCCAATAATACTTGACCTCCTTTTTACGATCTGGGCTGTAGCTATAGCAACCGAGATGTCAGACTAATTTTTTTTACATGTAACATATATAATTTAACATCCATCCTCTTGTTACCAATTCCTTGATATTTCATACCATGTTCTGTGTTCTTCTAATACAGTATCTGCCATAAAAAATGGCAGGATTTGTTGATTATGTAAAATAATATATTCAATAATAATAATATAACGCGAATTATCAAACCATTGTATAGATACCATGAAAAAATGATACAAGTACAATCATGAGATTCTCAATAACTGCACATAATATAATAAATAACATTGCTATATTAAAATTATCATCATAAAATTTTTTATATTTAATAATTATTTAATTTCATTACATTATAATATTATTCTGTTTAGTGATATGAATTTATATTTTTATATATCTCTTTCACCTAGAAGTCTGACGAAAATTCTTACAGACCTTGTATTTTAAAGCATTGATAGAAGACTTCGCATTCTTGTTATCGAAGATGTCTATTTTAGTTGGCAGCCGCACCTTATATCGGTGATTCATTTTAGAAAATCACCGACGTACACTCCCTGCTCTTGTCGGAATAACACATATTAGAAAATTTTCCGCCCCCGGTTCTTAGGATATAAAAATTCAAGTAGTACCACATTACCTCACAGATCATTAAATCCAACTCAATTTTTATGTTTTAATTAAAAAACAATATGACAATATCACAATTTTCATATTCTCGTAATATTAACTTGTATATTCATAATATTATAAATAATATTAATTTTAGGCGGAAAATAGATTACCTACCTCGTATTTATCCGTTTTAAATAAAGCCTTGAATTCCTCTTTTATTTCTCCTTTTCTTCCCTCTTTCTTCTGGAGAGGAAGAGGCGCGGTGGGCTGGCGCTTGCCGTTGCTGCTGGCAGCTCCATGCTTATACCTCCAAACCAACCATTTTTTTAAGAAAAAATTAATAATTTAGTCTCTTAAACCTTCTATATTCTTATATAATAGGTTTAAAATTTTATGTTTAGGTCCAAAATTATTCATTTTAAAATCCAATCATCTTTAGTTTTTAAAACCAGTTCGGTTCATATAGCTCGTGAATGAACTTATTAATGTATTCACAAATGAACACATAAATATAAGTTTAAACTTAAGTTCATGAATATGAAAATCATAGACAAGCTCTTATATATCAAGGATACCTATATATTCATGAACATGTTCATTATTATAATTCATGAATTTTTTCCTAATTAATAATAAGATATACTAATAGCTGATTTTAAAAGAGCATCACATTAAGTCTTACAATTAATAAGCATGTCTTGAAGTTTATATGAATAATTCATAAATGTATACGAGCTAAACGCTAATATGTTTAAATTGTTCATTATTAGTCAAACTTTTAAAATTATGTTCAAGTTTATTAATATTGATGAACTGAACATAAACGAGTCTTATCGAGTTGAATATTGAACTGTTCATTGAATGCTTATTTCATTTACAGCCCTACATGCATTGTTGATTCATAGCATCAATATTCCATCGCTGTTCCTTCAAAAAAAAAAAAAAAAAAATAATTCAAGGCTGTTTTGAGGAGTCAATTAGATTATCTACTATTGCATCTTCTCTAACAAAATTGATAGGAGAAAAGATCTTAAAGTTTTATGACTAAGGGTGTGTTTGTTTGTAAGGTTAAATTTAAGAAGGTTAAAATTAAATTTGGATGGAGAATATTTTTTATTGAAATTTTATGATGTGAAATAAAGTTAGTTATTTATATGGATATGTGAGGGATGTGATAAAAATTAGTTATTATGTTGGGATATGTTGTGGATGTGATATAAAGTTAGTTATATGTTGAATATGTGAGAGATGTGATATAAGTTAGTTATTATTTTGTAATATGTGTGGATGTGAAATAAATTTAATTTTTTAATATATAAATTTTATGTGTGATGTGATATGCCTGGTTAAAATTAAATCAGGTTAATTTTAAACTCCTAGACAAACGGGGCCTAAGTGTTTGTTTATAAGGTTAAATTTAAGAAGGTTAAAATTAAATTTGGATAGAGATATTTTTTATTGAAAGTTGTGAATGATGTGAAATAAAGTTAGTTATTATATTGGGATATGTGAGGGATGTGATATAAAATTAGTTATTATGTTGGGATATGTGTGGGATGTGATATAAAGTTAGTTATTATGTTGGAATATGTGAGAGATGTGATATAAGTTAGTTATTATTTTAGTAATATGTGTAGGATGTGAAATAAATTTAATTTTTAATATTAAATTTTATGTGTGATGTG
>KZ453612.1:2277489-2356356 GCA_002786265.1 Apostasia shenzhenica
CACATCACACATAAAATTTAATATTAAAAATTAAATTTATTTCACATCCTACACATATTACTAAAATAATAACTAACTTATATCACATCTCTCACATATTCCAACATAATAACTAACTTTATATCACATCCCACACATATCCCAACATAATAACTAATTTTATATCACATCCCTCACATATCCCAATATAATAACTAACTTTATTTCACATCATTCATAAATTTCAATAAAAAAATATCTCCATCCAAATTTAATTTTAACCTTCTTAAATTTAACCTTACAAACAAACACACCCTTAGTCATAAAACTTTAAGATCTTTTCTCCTATCAATTTTGTTAGAGAAGATGCAATAGTAGATAATCTAATTGACTCCTCAAAACAGCCTTGGAATTATTTTTTTTTTTTTTTTTTTTGGAAGGAACAGCGATGGAATATTGATGCTATGAATCAACAATGCATGTAGGGCTGTAAATGAAATAAGCATTCAATGAACAGTTCAATATTCAACTCGATAAGACCTCGTTATGTTCAGTTCATCAATATTAATAAACTTGAACATAATTTTAAAAGTTTGACTAATAATGAACAAGTTTAAACATATTAGCGTTTAGCTCGTTAACATTTATGAATTATTCATATAAACTTCAAGAACATGCTTATTAATTGTAAGACTTAATGTGATGCTCTTTTAAAATCAGCTATTAGTATATCTTATTATTAATTAGGAAAAAATTCATGAATTATAATAATGAACATGTTCATGAATATATAGGTATCCTTGATATATAAGAGCTTGTCTATGATTTTCATATTCATGAACTTAAGTTTAAACTTATATTTATGTGTTCATTTGTGAATACATTAATAAGTTCATTCACGAGCTATATGAACCGAACTGGTTTTAAAAACTAAAGATGATTTGGATTTAAAATGAATAATTTTGGACCTAAACATAAAAATTTTAAACCTATTTATAAGAATATAGAAGTTAAGAGACTAAATTATAATTTTTCTTAAAAAAATGGGTTGGGGTTTGGGGTATAAGCATGGAGCTGCCAGCAGCAACCGGCAGCGCCCAGCCCACCGCCTCTTCCCTCTCCGAAGAAGAAGAGGAAGAAAAGGAGAAATAAAAGAGGAATTCCAAGCTTTATTAAAACGATAAATACGGTAGGTAATCTTTTCCCCTAAAATTAATATTGATTTATTATATTATGAATATACAAGTTAATATTACGAGAATATGAAAATTGTGATATTGTCATATGTTTTGTTAATTAAACATAAAAATGAGTTGGATTTAATGATCTGTGAGGTAATGTGGTACTACTGAATTTTTATATCCTAAGAACCGAGGGCGGAAAATTTTCTATATGTGTTATTCCGACGAAGCAGGGAGTGTACGTCGGGTGATTTTCTAAAATGAATCACCGATATAAGGTGCGGCTCCAACTAAAATAGAATCTTCGATACAAGGTGCAGCTTCTATCAATGCTTTTAAAATAACAAGGTTGTAAGAATTTTCGTCAGACTTCTAGGTGAAAGAGTATAGAAATAATAAATTCATATCACTAAACAGAATAATATTATAATGTAATGAAATTAAATAAATTTATAAATATAAAAATTTATGATGATAATTTTAATATGCATGTTATTTATTATATTTATGTGCAGTTATTGAGAATCTCATGATTGTACTTGTATCATTTTTCATGGTATCTATACATGGTTTGATTATTCGCGTTATATTATTATTATTGAGATATTATTTTACCTACATACAAACTCCTGCCATTTTTTATGGCAGATACTGTATTAGAAGAACACAGAACATGGTATGAAATATCAAGGAATTGTAACAAGAGGATGGATGTTAAATTATATATGTTACATGTAAAAAAAATTAGTCTGACATCTCGGTTGCTAGTAGCTCAGCCCAGATCGTAAAAAGGAGGTCAAGTATTATTGGCAACCGAGACGTCACAGAACTCAAACATACTTTTATGTTCACGAACTAAAGCTCAAAAGAAGCTCGACTTTGAGCTCGGTTTTTTGTAAATGAACATGAACATGAACATGAACAGACCACTACTCGACTCGGCTTGTTTACAGCCCTACTCTATCACTAAGCAACATGATGGATCTCCTAGCATAGATCACTGAGGCAGTAATTAACATCTCATATTTTTCACTGGAATGGTTCTTTATACTTACGTGGTTGATATGGAACTCTCACAATGTTGTCTTAGTGAGCAAACCAACACAATCACCAATAGACACATGGAACTTAGCCAAGAACTATTAGGAGGAGATTGAGAATGTCAACAAAATTAATAGAATAGTAGTGTCTACCTAAAGACAGGCATCATGGCATCCCCTACTTAAGCATTTTATCAAGATTAAATTTTGATATAGCACTGGATAAGAATCATGATTGCATCAAAGTGGTGTCAAAGCTAGAGATAAAGAAAGAGCAACTAATTTACAAATACAAAACACTAAGTGAACTTCAATTGATATCCCATAAATGATATACACTGAATATATATATTATTAGCTAAAAATAATAATGATGACAATAACAACGATGACTTGAATCAGGCTTTAATCATCCCGGCATTATTCTCCCAACCCAAAGCTTCTTTGTGCATGTGCAACTCTTGAAATGAACCAACATATTTACAGCCTTCCAGCTAAAATACCAATATATTATCAAGGCAAGAACAGATACCGAAACCTGGAGTCGAAAGGGATGACACTGAAACTCCTGGCACCAAGAAGCCGCTGCTTCCTCTGCGAGGTGGAATTACGAACGACAGCAGCTTGACCTGAAGTGAGGTACCGACAGATCCAATCAACAAGTAGAGAATCCTCTACGACTCCCTTGGCATAGCAGTACAGAAGCTTGGGAACTAGAAGCTTTCCTTTGTCACTAATGCCGACTGAAGCTCGGATGTAGTCTCTCATGGATCTTTGGAGAACGTCTTGAATGTTGTCTTTAGTGAAGATCCTTACCTGCGTCTTGATTTAGTCAGCACAAAAGCATATGAAATTAAAAAGAAAAATGTTAAAATCAACAGTGATTCGAATTAGCTTGCAGAAGATGAATAAGTTTTTTCCTTGAGAACATGCACTGCAAAGTCATGACCTTTTCATGAGTTGGATTTTACTTCTACTTGGTGCCGAAAAGATAGGACATCTCATAAACAGCTTCTGATCATAGTAGGCTAGAAGGATATGTTCCAAATCTAATCTCACTCAACCTGATTAGCTAAAATCCATCTAACTAGATTAAAGATGATGAGAGTTTTTCAACCGGACATAATAGTACGTAATTTCCTGGTCTAATCAACCAAACAGAGAGCGTGGTCACATAAAACCACCACTTCACTAGCTAAATGTACAAAAACTTCACCAGAACATGATACTACCCTTATAATGCCCAACTAAATTTGTTCTATTCAAACAGTGGTAAAAGAATGATACCACGACATTCAAAAAGAAAACCCATGTTAATTAAGGAATTTTTTTTCTTATTATATACTCTTTGTGACCACAGTATATAAAGAAGGATTTTATTTTTTTATTTTCTAGTTTTCTTATTCAACTCTTAAACCTCATGTTCCTCTACCATTGGTAGCTCCTATTTCTATGGATTCTCCCATTCAAGTTTATACCTGCTGCACTGCTACCAGTTCAGCTATTCCTATGGATTCTCCCATTCACTCTTAAACCTCACTGTTAGGTTAGCTTTCAACTTCAATGTTTATTATGACATACCAAAAACCCACCATGAAACACTATAGAACACCTTAAATGAAAATAGAAAATGGATGCATGGATGTCAACTCTCCTCAATCATGGGACTTGGTATGGTGACTCTTCCATTAGATTTTCACATCGTAGCTTCTCCATAGATATTCAGCATAAAATTTAAGCCTGATAGAACAACAAATTGCTTTAAGGCATACTATGCAGCAAAGGGACTTATTCAGATCTATGAGATTGATTATTCCAAAACTTTCTTTACTGCAGCTGGATTGATGGTGAAGACACTATTAAGCATTCATATTAGGCAAATATCATATTCGACAATCAAGATAAGGTTGCACAATTATAATCGACTGATGGAAAATCACAAAAGCATAAGGCAGATTGAATGCTAATTAGAGATTTGATTTTAAATTGACTGGAAGTTCCAACTTTTTTGGATGTTAAAAAATATAATTATATTTGAGTTGATTTTATTTTTATTATGATAGAAAAAGTTCTATATATTCTCTAACACATTTGATATTAATTTTTTTGTAGTTATTCTTGTATTACTTAAATTAGAGTTATAGGGTGTTAAAATAAAGGGGATACCTACTATTGTAAAATACAGTTGACAATAAACTTTCAGTTACTGCCATAAAAAAAAGAGTTATAAGCTCTATTAGGCGTGAGGACCAAAATGACACTAGTTTAAAAAATAATTTTTAAAATCATTCTACATGAATTTCAATATAAAAAATATTATTTTATTTCACATACTCAATAATTTTCAATAAAAATATCAATTTTATTTCACATCCTAAACAAAAATACTTAATTAAATATTTTAGTCTAGAATGTGAAATAAAGTTGATATTTTTATTGAAAATTGTTAAATATGTGAAATAAAATAATATTTTTTATATTGAAATTTATGTAGAATGATTAAAAAAAATTATTTATTATTATTATTATTATTGTTTTTTAAACTAGTACCATTTTTGTCCTAATTTTGATCCTCGTGCCAAACAGAGCCATAGAGTACTAACCTAGAATCGAATTAAGAAATCAATATTTCTATGAAAGGAAGAGTGGAAGTGACCACAAGCAAGCATATTTCAACATCCTAATTATCCTATGAATTAAAAAAAAATCCCTCTGAAATTTCTTCCCATTGCCCCTTCCTCACCCCGCACCTCAACCGAGCCCAAAATCACACCTTCACCAAAACTAAACCTCTGCTTCACATGGAGTCGCCTTTCGATACAATTGTTTCACACTGAATCTCCAATAGCTTGTTCCACACATTCATTGTCATTATACTACACAACTTCGCAAAACCATCTCCACGTTGTTCAAGGATTTCAAAGCGCGCTGCAAGCCTGCGCCCCATCTTCGCACCACTCACTTCGACTCACTTCCTAATGCTGAGCTTCACAACATCAACCTACATCACAAAATAGGGACTCTCCTATGACTAACCGCATCACACTTCCATGCGCTCGCACCAGATTATATGCAAGTCATCGCAAGCCCAACTGTCCAACTACACTAGGCACCTCGAGATTTGACATGCAACCTATAGGATCGAGATGCTTTAGAAGGGAGGGGGACTGGGCGGGGTTGAATAGACACCCTATTGAAAAATTTGCGAAATAAAACACGCTACAAAATGGGAAGAATCGTTAGTAATAATAAGAAGAATAGATCTAAGTAAATTAAAGGAACCAAAAGAATCAAACACAAAAAAGAACATCTTGATATGCATGATTCGATACCTCTCTGTACCTACATTCATGGCCAAAGGCAAACCGATAACGATTCACTATCAGGTTCTCTTTTTCACTAGACTTTTGTAAAAATCCTATCAACTTCTCCTTTTCACTAAAGTTTTGTAAAAATCCTTATACACTGACAAACACCTTCCTTCATTATGTATCACTTAGTAACCTTCATTAATCAAAGGCTTTGACACACACTCTCCTTCTCTCTCCAAAGCATATGAAAAAGAATATCGAGAGAAGAAAGAAAAATACAACAATAAAAAGTTGCAATATCAGCTCTCCTCGCCTTTGGCTGACCTTGAAAATAAGAATAGGCTGAGGAAACTTGTTTTGAAAAGTAAGAAGAAAAATATTGTAGCAAGGTCTAGTGTAGAATCTGAACATCTATGGTTGATGTTGATTGTGACATGATGTGAATAAAACTTGTCTTAAAGGAACTTGACTTCTCAGTTAAGCTGCCCATGGAGAAGCATTTTGATAATAGAGTTGCTATCTACAAAGCTAGCATTCATGTTTTGTGAGAGAACAGTTAAAATATATTGAGGTGGATTACTATCTTATCAGAAATGATGTTCTATAAAAGAAGATAATCACTCCTCATACAAGTATAGAAGATCAACTTGCAAACATCTTGACTAAGATTTTGGAATCTTCTCGTTTCTTTTTCTTATGTAACAAGCTGAATCTCTTTGATTCATATGATCGAACTCGAAAAGAAGTGTTATAAATTTTTTTTATTTATTTACTATTTGTGACCTCCTATATATCCCAAGGATGATTTTATTTTTTATATTCTACTAAATTTATTTTGCTCATGGTCTACGTAGATATAGGAGTTTTATATTACTTTGGAAAATATACTCAAAAAATTGGTAAAAAGAATGAGACCCAAACTCATTCCAAACCCTAATGATTTGGACAATTAAAACCAGAAATGCCAAAATTATGTCGGAATTCAAATATTTACTCTGGGACTATATCATCATGATAATGAAAGTCTTTTTTTTTCTTTTTTGATATTGATAACGAAAGTCTTTTAACCATGCTTGAAAATGTGAATTTTATAATGTCATGGGGTGGAAGGAATATCATGCTAAAAGAATAAAGTTGTGGTGATGAGATCTTAATTATGAAAGAACTTCCAAATATGATGAATATAAGATACGCACACAAATCAATCAGCTAAAAAATGCCACAAGCAAAAATTCTAGAGTGCAGGATCTTACTGCAGGGCAAGAATACATCCCACAACTGAGCGCAAACAAGGCCATGGGTTCCGGGTTCTCAACAGAGTAATTTCTATGCTCCTGTGTCATTTTAAACTTGTGGACAGCCAACATTAATGCCTAAAGAGGAGTAGGTTCATTAGAGCCATTTGCATTGAAGAAAATAAATGTAAAGTGAGGAAGCAAGCTACCATTTGTGGCCGATGAGCTGGGGGTTTCATCTTTAAGAGGACAAATTCAATATCTGCAGCACTGAAAGATTGAACCCCGACAGTGTAACATGCCTGCATTTAGTTGTACACACATTGGCAAATATTGCATAATAGATTGCAAGAGAAGATTAATTATGGATGGATAACGACACCAATCATTTTAACCTTCTGCATCAAAGAGAAGAGCTTGACATCACTTCTAGAAACTCCATATGCCAGATAGGCCTGGTTGTCAGCGGAAACTGTTAAGCAGAATACCTCACAATATTTGAGCTAAAGAGGAAGAACAGTATCATTTGCTTGGAAACAGGATATAGTTCTCAAAAATATCCTTATTTATCATGATTAAGTTTAGCAATCAAAAAAGCTGTAAACAAGATTGGGACAAGAACATACATGCATTATTAGGGCATTATACAGATTGATCCAGAACGCTAACTTTTCATCGTTGCTCATTTTAATTGGATTTACCTTCGCTAGCTGCTCCACAAGACATCTGCAAGTCATCATACAAGTAACCATTACAGGAATAGCTATCAAAACTAGCGAGGCTTGCTCCAAGTAATGAAGCTCTATCACATTCATCAAGAATCGAGTGCACTTTTATTGAGAAGCAATTAAGCAGGCTGTCAAACCAAAAGCAGTTATCTTTCCAAAATTTAAAATAAAAACTAAAAAACTGTGTAGACAAGTCATTTAACATTGAATTACAAGTTAAATACGCCTGATAGAACAGTGTTACTTTAACAAAGCATCCGATAGACAGCAGTGCGAAATGCCAACTGACAATTCAAAATATCCTGGAGTCAAATTGGCTAAAAGGAACATTTACATGCATAGCACATAAAAATACCCTATTTACATATCAAGCATTGTATTTTGCTTTGAGATTTTTAGATACATGTAACACAAATCTAGCTATATTATACATGCACAACTTCACCAAAAATAACCACCCTATAGTGTAAATTTTGTAAAGGGCATATGCGGTATAACATGCCAAGATTTGTGTGGCAATGGCATGCATATAAATGCCCCTTTTTCTTATTCACATGTCAACCACCCCAGAAGAAACAGATGTTAACAATTTAAGCAACTTGCTCTTTGGGAATATTCCACATGGACCAAGAAAATACAGTTTGACCTATTGTATTCCCTCTATTCACCACTTTCAGTTGGAATCGGCCAAATCAACGGAAGTTAGGGGTGATTAAACAGTTGCGAGAAACATAGATCATCTCTATAAAGATGAATAAAATGAAAGGATTGTATTGAGGTGTATAACAATGTTTCATGGCGTTGTAAATTTGCTGCATTGTTTAGCATATAAAGAAAATATTCTTGATTCCCTGACGCTTAAATTGCTGAAATATGATTTTGATTTTGAATGCTGCAAATATAAAGAAAACAAATTAGGATGTTTAACATGTAAATGCTGTAGTACAATAATCATTATAGGTAGCTTCTGATATTGACGAGAATCAGGATACCCAGATATCTACATAGCATAACCAGGAAAAACAAAGCGGAACTTTTACAGTGATGAAAGACATCCACGTATCCAGAATATCCTTTGGTGGTGAGAGGGTACTACCATTACCTGAACCTTTTGAGAGCCTCTGCGGCATACTCTAGTTGTGTCTTTCCAACTGACATCCAAGATACATCTGTTGCCAAACTATACTCTCCAATATCTCTCCAATTCAAACTCTCATTAACACCATAAGGATCGTATAATTTCTCCTGATTGATTACTTGAAAATAATAATTTAAATCCTGTGAGGAACTCTGCATTGAAGAAGGAATAATGGATGAACATGACAAAGATGTCAGCGATGAAGAACTGCAGTGTCCAACTGGGGAAGATGGCAAAGATAAACAATCCGACAAAGATGTCTTGGGAGACATATCTGATGATCCTGATAGGCATAGAAAAATATTTCTCATGCATAACACCATTTCTTCGGAAAGCTTGTTTGGATATTGCCAGAGATTTATTAAATTCTTTGATTCAAAAATGGGCTTCTGTAAATATAAATCTATCTGTCTTTCCTCTTCTCCCTCATTGCATGGTCCCAATGCCTGTATCATCCATTAAGAAAATATTTTGGAGCCTCAATATGTACAAGTCTAATCCAGTTTAAATAACAAAGCCAATCATCCCTATAAAAACAACATAAAGCTAACCTTATCAATTGTGCTATCTTCAACTGAGCATTGAACTGATTCTAAATTTCTACTGCCTGGAAATGAACTCTGCGGGGTCGCAGGCACTTGCTCATTATGCTTTGGCACTCTTAAGGAAGATACATGCTGGAGTATGTAACCAACAAGTCATCGCACATTTCTAGAGAACAAAGGTGCTTTTTAAAAAGATAAATCATAAGGGAGCATAACCTACATCTTCCCACATATATAAAGAAGTTGATGAATGTTCTGGTGATTGAATTGGAACAACTTTTAAATGGTATTCAACATCAAGGCGCTCATTCCTTTCATGATAAAGATGAAAATGTAATGCAATGAGTTCTTCTTCAAGTTTTGCAATTGTTATCTCCAGTGCATTAATACTAGCTAGAAGCTCCATAGCCTGACATTTTTAGCATATAAAAGACTTAAAAGGTACAACCAATCCTAATTGCTCTTCTGAGTCAAAGTAAAATGGTAAAAGATACAACAAAAGTACCTCATCTGGAAGCTTTGATGAAGATCTGGACAATGCATAAACATTGTGCCCCACAGCATTGGCCAAAGCCATATGTAAGGCAATTTCTTCCTGAAGCTGCTGTTGCAAAATTTGCACCTGCATGTACATAGGAAGTGACAAATCTGAGAAGTTACAAAAAAATATCAACAGTTCAGCATGTTAGCTTCATATCTTCAGGAACTCATTAACATGCTTCCTTTCATTTGAAAACCCAAGCCTAGTAATCACACCAAAGAAGTATAAAACACAATGGAGCGTGTTTCAAGATAAGTTGCCTCTATACAGCCTAAATGAAAAAAAGACTTCAAAAGGTAAAACCAACATAAAATTGATTATTAATGAGCTAATAGGTGATCACGTCATTGAAACAACTTTTGATGCACTAAATAACAGAAAAGTATACACCCACACTAAGAAAAAAATCTTTTTACAATGATCATGTACAACTTGAAGAGAAATACAATCGACTATGAACTTGTCTGAACACTCCCATGAGAACACTTCCTGTCACTATTCCCACAAGCTATGCAACTAGCTGATTCTTAGAGTAGTTAGATCTCTTCACCTAGAGCCAGCTAGATCTAGATGGATGGTTGAGAAGATATACCTTATCTTCTCTATTCTTCTTTTCAGCTTCCACAGACTTCAGGAACTTCAACTTCTCCTGGATCACTTTGTTTACCAATAGACCTCACTTCCAACAATGAATCTCCAGTATGTTCTCTCTGTGGATAAGCTTCACAGCAATAACAACAGCTCGTTCACAAATCCTCTTGGCTTCCTTTCATAGCACAAGTTAAGGATTTCTACCACGAATTCTAATCTACAAGTTGTTGTCTTGACTCAGCCACACCTACATAAAGGCCAGAGAGGATGCCGATGTGACCGCTCTTGCCTAACCATCCTCATATCATCTAGAAACACGTCATTTTCATATTCAATTATCTCTTCTCAAGGAACTTCTTTCTTCGAGAGTTCCTTGTCCAACCATGTTGAAAACAGCTTTCTTTGACACTCAATGCTCGTTGAAATTTCAATGATTCTCTTCAACCATTCCTTCAACATGACTACTTCGATATTAGAAGACCTTTCCCAAAACACTTTCTTCAATAATCACTCTTTAACTTATTGTCAAACTTCTTCCTTCACTCTCATAAGTAGGGATATCGCAAAAGTTATGATAAACCAAAAATTTAGTTTCAAGCAAAAAAATGAACACCCATGATTCAGAATACAATAATTTGTCTACCCAAGCATTTGTATCATCTCAACAACTGGACAATGCATCATTTATTGAAAGGTATCATCCCATTGGGTTTGCAATCTCACATGGATGACATTAGAATTATAAATGTGTAGGCCCAAGATAGAGAAAGTCAAGTCAATAGCTTTCGTGAGTATAGAGATAATAAAATGGTGTTTCCTACACCAATAATACGTCTAGAGTAGTCATCACACCAATAGCACTAGCAGAGTGAAGGACCAGCGGCACTGCAAGTGACAGAGTTAAACCAAATACAACACTAATATCTAACACAAGTGCTAGTCCAAAAGGAAAATGGTAGAACCACCCTCCTGCAAACCCTTATCAGGGACTAGGGAGTATGGCTAGCCGAATAGGGACCACAGGGCAATAGAAATGCATTTGCATAACCCAAACAGCTGTCGACAGAGACAGAGTATATTATTATTATTATTATTATTATCATTATTATTACTATATTATTATTATTAATAGTATAATTTCTTAAAAAATGCAGGTATAAGAGAACTTACTTCTTTTTCAAGCTGGGATCTGTAGCAGCAGAACTTTGCACTCCAATCTACTAATTTTGGGCTATCAATGCTCTTATTTTCCTGCAGAGATGCGTTAGCCAAAGGCATAGTTAAAATTGTTACCACTACGAAGTGGATATCTCAACATAAATGAGCTATAACACATCTAATAAAGCAGTAGAAATTGCTGTGATGAACTCCAGTGAATAAAGAAATTAGGATGGAAAGAATAACATAAGGTATGAAGAAAGGGATAGGAAACAAAAAAAACCGAATTTCACTCTCTTGATAAAATAAAGAGAAGTCGGAGGACAAAATTTGCACCATAGAATCGGGTAAATTATACCTGCAAGTCCGAACACCCATGAGCACATGACGAAGATGAAGACGGATCCGATGCATGCGACATCGCTCGTTCTTCTCCTCTTACACTTCCTCCTCTCTGCATTTCCCTCTGAATCGAGCTTCCCCTGAAGCCACACAAGAAAAGCAACAAACCGAAGGTTGGGATTTCTTGAAAGTATTTCTTTTCTTCAAAGTCGAAGGTTGGAATTTCATCACTTACAGATTCACCGGAAGGACAGAGCCGCGCGACTCGTACATTTCGCCTCCCAGCGCCTCCGCTTTCAAGCACAACATTCGACTTTCTCCCCTCTTTTCTCTAATTGGCCGCAAAACGACGAACTATTTGCTTCAAAAGAATCCTTTTTCTTTTTCCAAAAATAATACCCGGAGAGAAGAGACGGCGAAATCGTTGGCCTCTGCTCTCCAGAACTACAAGGAGGAGCGAAGAAGAAAGGCGACAAGGAGGCTGAGCTTCTTCAAAAGTTCACACCAGTGTTCCTCGGCCGCTCCCCCGCCGGGCGTCCGCATCGAGCGGGCTCGGGGGAGTCACGGCCGAATAATATTCAATGGCTCGAAATGAGAGCGAGCATAGCACTGACACTGAAGACTTCATAATAAATATGGTTAACTGTTATCCATAAAAGTTTTATGAATAATTATATTTATTTATTTTATATTTAATTTTTTAAAATTATAATATACACACTATAATTTTTAAATATTATATTTTAAAAATTAAAAAATATGTGAAGCGTAATATTTAAAAAATATATATATAATATATAAATATAATAGTATTAAGTGTGATATATATAAATACCTTTAAGTTTTATGCAATTATGTTCTTTTATTTTTTTAAATTAATAAAATTATTTTTTTTAGTTTAAGATAATATATAAATAAGTCTATTCATATTAATAAAAAAAATTAAATATTAATATTTTTTAATTAATAATTAATAAATAATTTGATTAATTTAATAATTATATTAATATTTTAAATAAATATAATGTTTAATATAATTTAATAATTAGAAAAGCATTATTTAATACTTTTCTTAATATTAATAAATTTATTTACCACGCTATCTCAAACTAAATAACTCACCACTGAATAATATATAATTGCTAAAAAATCAAACTAAAATCTTTTGAGAACTAAACAACGATAAGTTGTGTGAGGTCACCATTTACACAATAAATCATTTAAAAATGCAGGTATAAGAGAACTCTACTTATGAGTTTTATGTAAAAAGAGTATGATATGTATAATATTTATTAAAAGATGGTAAAATGCGTAATTTATGATAAATTCAGTGTTCTGTATGTAAATCCCCCTAAAATTTATTATTTATACTTTCAATTTATAGATCATATAATTAATGACTTTTAAAATAGTAAATTATATGAGGCTTGAATGTGTTATATGTGGGTATAAAACATCATTGTGACTAAAATGTGTTATAAAATTAGACAAAATTTATATTATATAATATTTTATAGTTAAAAAGTATAAATCATAGCTAGCCATTTTTGTTATGTATCGTGGTTGGGTTCAAATTATTCAACATTTATATTCAAAGAAAAAAATTATTTTTTTAACATATTTTGGTGAAGCTCAAGTTTTTTTTTTTTTTTTTTTTGAGATGATAGTATAAAAAGTACCCAAAAACAAAGGAAAACTTAATTTTCTTAGATAAACGAGTTTCTCTGATATATTTATGTGACTAACAATTTTCTCATTTTTTTTTTACTCTCCTTCACTGTCCTTCTAACATCTTTAGTGGCATATCAGCATTACCAATAGTCAAAAGGGAGCTTTTATTTGTGATTTTACTAAGTAGGTATTTGGTTCAACATTAACTTCACGTTATATTATGTTATCTAGAAAAAATAATTATTTAATTTAATGATATTTATAAAATTATTAATCAAAAGATGATATTTATATGTCATGACATCTACATTACATAACATATGATGCGGGACAATATGCAAGATATAATCCAAATTAAAGATCAGTAAATAATTTTAGCGGATGAGTATAAATTGGTTCAGGAATGTCTCTAATAGTAATCATGTAATAACCAAGAAACTATAAATCCATGAAGCGAGTCAATTTTAAATATTTAGAAATAAGTTCAAATGATATCTAGTAAATTTACCAAAAAAATTAGGGGAAGCATATCTCAACACATCAGAACCAGGGTATGTAGTATTATGGGTATCCTCACAATGTAATATTACTCAACAGCAATTTAAGCACACAGTAATGTTCAGGTCACACGGGTGAGCAAATCAAGTAGTCTTAATAGCAGACACCACTACAAGATGTTACAAGATATTCGAAATATTCAGTTGATGTTCAGATTTACCTCAAGTTGAGATTCTCCAACACCATAGGGATGAGTCAAGGCGATCCAAAGCAGATGGTGTCGAGGCAGACGAACAGAAGGTGATGCGAGGGTGCGAGTGAACAGAGCGGCGAGCCGAGAATGCGGAGGTGTTCCACGAGCGAGTTGAGGCGCGGCTGAGCGAGGTGAGGTGAGGCGACGGGACGGATCTGACCGATGGTGAAGTCACCGGCGCTCGCCGATGGTCGACGGGCGGCGCGAAGGCGGAGGCGCCGACAGAGGGGAGAAGAAAGGGGATTTTAGGGTGGAAAAGAGGCCTAGATTTTTTAAGCTTAAATTATTTTAAAATTTAAGAAAAATTGTGGAAATACCTTAAATTACTTTAAGATATTTAGCGATTTTCACCAAAGGCCCCAACCTTTCCCTTCATCGGAATATAACACGCAATAATTCAAATTCAAATTAGTTTCATTCTAGGATTAAGATAAATAGTACTAGTTATTGCCCTTATATAGGCGATTACAATCGAAATTCAAATTGCAGAAATAAATACGAAAATAAAAACTAATTACAATATGCCAAATTTAAATATCTAAAAATAGAAGAAAATAAATGAGATCATCCCAAAATTTAGAATATTCTCATTCAAATCAATAAATTGATTTAAATGGGGATTTCCAATCCACTGATCAGCCACCAATCATGCCTGCTGCCAAATCTGCAGATATCAATCCTCCATCCAGATCGACGCCACGTGGTGAGATCTCGGACGTCGAGTGTAAACCCTGCCTGAAGTAAATCGACGGTCTGATGTCATCATGTCCCCACCAACATAACATTAAGATAGCAACAAACCAAACGCCTTCTAAATCGATGTTGATGATTGTTGTGCTAGCAAAAGACCACATCACACATCCAGGGTGTTAAAAATATTCGAAATTCAAAACTAGCTCAAAACTCGTTTGATCTTTGAATCGACTTGAAATTGGTTCTAAAATTTTGAATTGAATCATGAGCTAAGGACTTTGGCTCGAAGGTCATTTTAAGTCAACTTCAAATTGATTAAGAGGCCCCTTTGTCAAGGACATAGTGAAAGTAATCCGGGAAGTCGAACGATTAGGTTTACTCCTTTATTTTGGGTTTGAAAGAATATTTCATTCCCTTATTCTGGGGACACCCGCCTATCATTTCCCGCTTGCTCCCGAGTATAGGCCCTGTGCGCACCGCGAAGCCCTTTGATGCTAGAATTATCCGATCGATGGTTGTAAGCTTTCTGTCAGAAATCTATGATAAATGAGTTTTGACCCTAGCTCACTTGAAGCATGATTTGATTTGACTCGAAATTATATGTATAGTATAAGTAATATTGATATGTAATATAAATATATATATATAGTATTATTATATATAATTTAATTAGTGGTTTAGTGATAGAGTGTAGGAAATTTAAAACTTATTTTCCTCAAAATTTAGTGATCAAATCATCTTGAACACATAATATTTTATATTTTTTTACAATTACGAGCCAATTCGAATCATGATTCGAGTCGGCTCAAAATGACTCGATTTCGAGTTGGATCAAATCATGATTCGAATCAGCTTGTAATTATAAAAAAAATGTAAAAATATCTCATTTCAATTTCAGACTGATTTCGAGCTGAGCCGAACTTGAAATTTTCAGTTTTAAGTTCCCTTCAACTCGCTCGAAATTTTCAATTTTAAGTTCCCTTCAACTCGCTCGAAATTAGTTCGATAATAGCCCTACTCTGATCAGTGTCACGTTCAAACCTAGCTTCTTCACTGGTTCGAACCATGATTAAGATTCTGAGTTAAATTTAGATTAATATCACGACTAAGACATTGTAACGTAGATCGTTCTGTTGTGTTCGAGATGCTATGTAAAATTCTAGATAGTCACTAAGAGAAAATATTAGGTAAATATAAATCAATACTGCAAGAAAATATCAAAAAGGAACATGATAATGTGCATTTGCTCCTATTAGGACCTGTTTGTTTGTAAATAGAGATTTTTTTTTATTAAAAACTATGAATAATGTGAAATAAAATTAATTATTATGTTGGGATATGTGAGGGGATGTGATATAAAGTTAGTTATTATATTGGAATGTGTCAGGGATGTGATATAAGTTAATTATTATTTTGGTAATATGCGTAGTGTGTGAAGTAAAGTTAATTTTTAATATTAAATTTTATATGTGATGTGATAAACTTGTTTAAAATTAAACTAAATTAATTTTAAACTCTTAAACAAATAGGGCCATGATGATAATTAAAAGAGAACGAGAAGTATAAAATAATAGGTACATTTGATTATGTGTACCATCCCTTTTTCTTTGTTCTCCTTTTCAGCACCATAGGTCAGACCTTTCCTAATATTTTCTCGTCACTGTTGGAGATAGGGGTAGCAATACATGACCCGACTGATGAACACTTTTATTAAAAGGGTCGGGTTCGGGTTCGTGTTGGACATTTATCAAAAAATACTCTATAAACGGGTAGGGTCGATTCGCCAATCTGATCCATTTATTAATCGAGTAGAGTGGGTCATGAATTTTAATTCATTTAATAAATAAGTTTGGTTCGAGTTGTGACTATTCGGGTCGGGTCGGATCGGATTCGGGTTCGGCCCGAACCCGACCCGCCGACCCATTTTGCCACCCCTAGTTGGAGATGGCGTCTCGCTAGCTTTAAACCAGGGGTTAGCAACTTGGGTTAACTATTTTAATACCCTCTGTAAGTTACTGTAGTGTGAGGCATTGATACTCTGAATTTTAAAATTTTATGAAGATTAGAAAATTTGGAACATAACTCTGTAAATTATGTAAATGGTAGACTAAGTAGAAATTTGATCCTCTGGATAACTGGGAGGGATGAATGGAGTCCGAATTAGACATAGAGAAACGAATGAAAATAATTAGGGGCATTTACATACATACCTCTTAAATTATCTTGAATTACATATTAAACCTCTCATTTTTTAATTTTACAACATAACCCCTAAATCATCCAAAAATAAAAACTAGTAGAATACATGTATTTGTAAATATGTTTATAATATTTGTATATACATATTATTGATAATAAGCATTTAAATAATTATAAATCAACAAAAAATATCCTTTAAAAATTTTGAGAAAGACCTAAATATGTTATTTTTGGAGGAAAGAGGGGTTAAGTTGTAAAATTAAAAAATAATGGGTTTAATATGTAATTTAAGATGATTTAAGGGGTATGTATGTAATTCTCTCAAATAATTAAACATTTTTACAGATCTCAAAAGTGTCCTCCTGGCCCGGCCCAATTAAATACGTGGGCCATGGGTCAAATTTAAATTTCAAATTAAATTATTACGAAAATTGACGCACATTTAATGCCTTCTCTGACGTAGACCTGATAAAATTCCTCATTTTCTAGCCTCTCCACGTGCATGGATGCATAATGGATGGCATTTTAGGTAAATCTATTTTTTTTAAGGGTATTTATTTGTAATATTAAATTTAAGAAGATTAAAATTAAATTTAGATAGAGATATTTTTTTATTAAAAGTTTGAATAATGTGAAATAAAGTTACTTATTATATTAAGATATGTGATAAATGTGATATAAAATTAGTTATTATATTAAGATATGTGAGAGATATGATATAAGTTAGTTATTATTTTAGTAATATGCGTAGGATGTGAAATAAAATTAATTTTTAATATTAAATTTTATGTGTGATGTGATATGACTGGTTAAAATTAAACCAGATTAATATTAAACTTTCAGACAAATGGGCCTTAATATTTAAGTTTAAAATAATATCAAAGCATTCCATGTAATTATTGAAAAGTTTCCATAATTAATACTTAATTACACTTTACTTCATAATTTTTTAAAATTTTTTTATAAGTTCTTACAATCTATCTAGAATTACAATGAGGTCTCTCTACTATTATCACTAACAGATTTTCTCAAATTCTAAAAATATATTATTCTCTTATATTCTCTCTCCACTCTCTTTTAACTTTTCTAGTTTTTGGACTCGTTCATTGCCTCTCTCTTTAACCGACTTCTCTATCATTACTACAACTAAAATTTGAAAAATAAAATAATAAAATATTTTTTAGATGGTGATGAAAATTACAGTTTTGATCTTTTATATAATAATCATAATTTTTAAGAATATTTATTAACATAAATATTATTTCAAAGTAGGGACTACTATCACAAAAATAACTACCAAGTTTTTATTTTATTGGCTTTTAAAATAATGACCAATCAAATTTTTTTAAAAAATTATTAACAAAAATATAATTAAGAGTTACTAAAATAGAGACATTTGAATCAAATATTTAGAATTATTAATGGTAAATATTATCAATTTTAATGTTACACAGTTCTATAATTTTTAAAAATTCTTCACTTATATTCTTATAAGTTTTGAAAACATTTTTAAACTGATCCGTTCGTAAAGTCAACAAAAATATTTAAATTTTTTATTAAATTATGTCACTTTTCTATTAGTAAAATGATTTTTAATTAATAAAATTATCTATAGACCCACTCATTATTATTTTTTCTCTCTGGTCAAGTTACGAGAAAAGGGTCACTGACACAGATTAAAAGAATAATTTTAAGTTTATTTTATGAATTTTTTAATAAAGAGATGAAAAATCATATATTTAATAAGCTCAAAGATATCATAAAAACATTATTATAGATTCGCTCATTATTATAGACCCACTCATAAAAAAATAAGTTTATTTTACATCCTAAATCAAAATACTTAATTCAAATATTTTGATTTAAGATGTAAAATAAAATATATATATTTTTATTGAAAATTATTTAATATATAAAATAAAATAATATTTTTTTATATTAGAATTTATATAAAATGATTCAAAAAAATTTATTTATTATTATTATTATTATTATTATTTAAATTAATATTATTCTGGTCCTGATTTGATCCTCACACCAGATGTGTCTGATATTTTACTTCTAAACCATCAGGATAATAATATTCACAGTTATATAAAATAACTCGCGAATAAAATAAAATTTAAATAATAATTCGCACCTATTCTGTAATTCAATTGTTAGATAAATAAAATACTAGAAAAATTTATATACTTCACCCCAACTATAATTAATATAACTAAAATGGTATCTAACTCATTTTAAGAAGATTCATGACAATAATTAAATTATGAAAAAATAAATATTTTTAAAATAAAGAAATAAATAAGATAAAAAAAATTAAAAAAATTTAAAATAAAAATCATAAATAGTTGACTTTATTTAAGATCTAAATGTAATATTAATTACATACGTTAATTTTAATTGAGTTAAAATAATAGATTGCAAATAAAAGTTAATACGAAAGTGCTTCTTTTAAATTTATATTCAAAATAAAGGGGGTTATTTGTAAAAAAATATTTTTGAGAGTCACAAATATAAATTTTCTAAAATAAAATGTAGGGCTGCTCCACAGTAGGATGCCTGAATCTGACTTGTTGATTCAAATGGGAATTAAAATTTTGCTTAGCATAAATCGTGCATTAACGGACTTTATGATTTTGATCACACAAAATCAAAATAATTGCAAATTATCCCGAACCGTTTAGAAAATTTGATTTGAGTTTTCGAGATTGCAAAAGTTCTGCGGCTTTAGTTTCCGCTTTTAGAATGCGGCATTTTTGCTAGCATTTCATAATATAAAATATAAAATTTGATTATTTTTTCACTAGTTTGATCATTTATATATCTTAAAAAATAATTATACTCTACTATTATTGCTCTTTCTTAAAAATTTAATCAATTAAAATTTAATTTTTTTAATTTATTATTTTCTTTGCATTAAAAAATTAAAACTAAAAAGACTAATATTTTAAAGGGGAATTTATATACAGAACACTGAATTCATCATAAATTACATATTTCACTATTTTTTAGTAAATATTACACATATTACACTCTTTTTATATTTCATTATTGCAACAGAAATGTAAAACTCATAAGGAGAGTGTGATGTGTAATATTTACTAAAAGATGATAAAATACGTAATTTGTGATGAATTCAGTGTTCTGTATGTAAATCCCTTATTTTTAAAATTATATTATAAAAGCCAAAAGGTTAACGAATGAAAATAATTTTATAACAAAATGATAAAAAGTTAATAATTATATTTAAATTGAGATGAAAATCATAATGTTTTTTCAAACTTAGAGACCCAAATCAAGATTTAAAAAATTTAGACCAAATTGTAATACTTTTGAGGCCTCACCAGCCCGATGCAATTTATCTTGAAGAGTAATATTAAATGAATTTTTGCAACATCTTATACGTTATTTAATATAAAAATATCTTTAGTAAATTGCATCTAAGCTTTTAAAGTTGAAGAGAGAATGCAAAATATTTTCAAATTTAAAATTTTTGCAAAATATGAATCAGGTATGATTTATATTAGCACATAAACCCCTTAATTTGATTCTCACCAGTTAACATCATTCTTATTAATATAAATTGTTAATATTAATCAAATATGATTGCTAAACATTTCTCTTTATATAAATATACCTCTCATTTAACACTAATAATCTTTATAATTTTTCTACTTTTATTTTCTCAAATTCCTATTATGACTCAAGTTCCTTCTCTTAATTTACATTTTTTTTCTAAAAAAATAATATCTGAAATAAATTTTTCATCTTGGGTGGCATGATAATTAGGGGTGGCAATTTGTACCTGTACCCGATAAACCCGCCGACCCGCCCCTAATGGGACGGGTATGGGTACTCAAATTTTACCCGGAACACCCGCCCCGTCCCGCCCCGTTATGAAATGGGGCGGGTTCGGGTATGAATCATATAGACCCGCCCCGCCCCGTACCCGATTTAATAAATTTAAAAATTTTAAAAATTTTAAATTTTAATACCTAAATAAAAATAGTACTTTTGAAAGAGAATGCATGTACTCTTTGCTGTAAAATTTTTCTTACTTGTGATAGTTAACATTTCAATGTGGCTCTTAAATCAATTGATACATGTTGCCTGCAAGGGTCTTATAACTACCTCATATTTGATTTTCTCTTTAGTTGTCACATGCTTGCTTTATATAGAAATTCATGCTAAAAAAGTTGGCAATTTGAAGAATTTATATGAAAGTTATTTATTATTCCTAATTTTGTTATATATATTTACATACAAGGAATGGTTTCTATAGAAAATGTCACTAATACCATGTGGTTATGATTTTTGTTGTTTCAAATAGAATAAAATAATTCAATTTTCATTAACTGAGTGAGGAAACGGGGCGGGGCGGGTACGGGTTTATGAAAATTAGAAGCGGGGCGGGGCGAGGCGGGGCAAAAATGGGTATGGGGCGGGTATTGGTAATGAATGATATATAGCGGGGCGGGTATGGGTATTTATAAACCCGACCCAAACCTGTCCTGTTGCCATTCCTAATAATTCTAAGAGCAAAACAGTCATTTATTTCCATTTTGATAAGGCTGTAATAATTAAAACTACCCTGTTTGGCGGGAGGACCAAATCAGGACCAAAGTGATACTAATTTAAAAAACAACGATAATAATAATAAATAAATTTTTTTAATCATTCTACACTAATTTTAATATAAAACAATATTATTTTACTTCACATACTCAATAATTTTTAATAAAAATGTATACTTTATTTCAATCCTAGACCAAAATATTTGAATCGAGTATTTTGGTCTAGGATATAAAATAAAATTAATTTTTTTTGAAAATTATTGAGTATGTGAAGTAAAATAATATTTTTTTATATTAGAATTTGTGTAGAATGATTAAAAATTTTTATTTATTATTATTATTGTTTTTTAAATTATTATTATTTTGCACCTGATTTAGTCCTCGCGCCAAACAGGGCAAATGTTGCAATGCAAACTATATTTGGGAGGCTTATTTAAAAAAAAAAATTAAAATTGAAACTGGTTTGAATTCCCTCTCTACCCTGGAGAATTTTATTATAAATGTACAGTGCAATATAGCCATTTTATGAAGTATTTTTTTAATGTGAACAACTATATTTTTATACATCAATGAGAGTTGTACAAATTTTATTATATATGTTGATTTTAGCTGGTGAACACCTCAATAAATAAATTCATCAATTATAATTTAAGATTTTAATTTACTAATTTATTCAAGTAAATTAAATTATAATTTACTAGATAATCTAGTAAATTAAAATTTTAAATTATATTTATTTAATGTAATAATTAATTATTGAAAATGCTTGGCATTTGTCTATTTTATCACTAATGTTAATTTTCAAATTAAATTTTTATTTAAAGTTGTAGAAATATAAACATTGTTTCTCATCAACTCTATAAAATAAAATATTTTTTTTTACCTAAATTTATCCTCCAATCAAACAAGTTCTTAATATCTAAATTACATATGAAATGTATAAAGGGTAAATTACAACTAGATCTTTGAGATTAGGGTCCCATAGACACGTTACGGCACGAGTTTATATTTTTTAACTTCTGAGATTTTTTTACTTCTGAGATAAGTTTATGTTCTTAATTAAATTATTGAGGTTACATTGAATACTTCATATAGGTTCTTTTAGATAGTTTCTATCAACAATTTATAAAGAAAAATAAAAAAATTTAATAATTTTAAATTTTAAAATTTTATTAATATGTTCTTTGTTCTACTTCTTTTTTTCCCTTTCTCTTCTTTCTTTTTCCTTGGAGGCGATGCTGACGGATGAGCTCTGGTTAGTCAAACAAATAAAAATCATGAGTACAAAAAATAGTACTATTATAATAGATACTGTGAATTATATAATGTTCCAATTTTTATGATCTTTGAATAACATTAAACTTTTTATCTTTTTGTTTTCATTTATTTATTTCATAAAATTTGCTGGCAACTATACATAAATATCGAGTTGTTCCTAGTTGATCGAGCATGCCCGATGAGGTGCATCCATTTCTCTCACACTGCAACAAACTTGAGCGTCTACATTCGATAATTCGATCACATATACTTCAAAATCAATCACAAAATAGAAATTGCAACCTTAAATAAATATATTCGTCGACATGGACACACACATATATATATATATATACTTATATTTATACATAGAGATAGAGAATTAAATGATGAACAATTATGCTTTTGGCATTATTAAATTCAAAAAATTAATGAAAATTATGTATTTTATTATCAATAATGAAATATTATGTATATCATACTAAAATTTTATAAAAATAAAATTTTTCACGTAACATTTTGAAAAATTTTATGAATTAAATTGCTAATACATTTTCATAGATTTAATCCTACTTTGTATGGTTCATAAGTCTATAATGAATACTTTATCTTACTAGATTGAATTTGAAGTTGATTTTTTTATAGAAGAATTTAAAGTAGATTTTATATACAGTTAATCTATAAAAATTAAAATTAAGGTTTAGAATTTATAGTTTAATTTTTAGTACTAAAGTAATTTAGAGTATAGAATTTACTATTTTAAATTATAAGTTATAATTTTAGTGCTCAAAATTTAAAATATAATAAAATTTTATCAAAAAATAATGTAAAATCTATAATTTTATAGAATTTTAACATGATATATGTAATATTTTATCTTTGCTAATAAATCACGTATTTTTTTTATAAATGAATACATTGATCTATCTCAAACAAGCCTTTGTACGTAGGAAAATACCTTTTAAAATAATTCAAAAAATATGAACCTATATTTGTTGATGCATAACTCTATGAATTACATAGTGCCATAGAATATAAATATTTCACAATAAATAGAGGGGAGAGAGTACTAAAAAGTTTTCTTTCATACAAGACATTCAAGACTACCTATTATATACATAAATGATATTGTAATTTACAACTCATGGGAAGTTGCTTGTAATAGCTAATCGAGAGTAAGAGAGAAAAAAAAAGCTATTGTTTGGTTCGAGTTTTTTTTCTGGATAAGAAAAAAAAAATTATTTTTAAAATTTAATGAGAAAGAAATTTATTTTAATATTAGAAAGTGTGTAAAATATGAAATACTTTAAATTCTAATATTTGTCTTTACATTAAATGTTAAATAAAGTTGTTTTTTATAGTTGAAATTTATATTGGGCAAAAAAAATAGCTCCAACCAAACGAGGTTGGTGATATTGAATTGTTCCATAGTTGATTGACGATTATTTTGATATTGCATATCGCAGCTTAGTGTAGGAGTGATACACAAACATTTTTTTTAATATAATAAGAACAAACAATTTCAATGTTTGATCAAGTCATCAATTGAACAAAAACTATCAGAGTTTGTTTATTTGTAAAGTTTAAATTTAATAAGCTTAAAATTAAGCTTGAATAGAGATTTTTTTTTATTAAAAGTTGTAAATGATGCGAAATAAAATTAGTTATTATATTGGGATATGTAAAAGATGTGACATAAAGTTAGTTATTATGTTGAGATATGTGATATAAGTTAGTTATTATTTTAGTAATGTGTGTAGGATGTGAAATAAAATTAATTTTTAATATTAAATTCTAGGGATAATTACCTACATGCCACACAATTTAGTTTTATTTATGCCTTACCCATCAATTTTCTTAATTAATTATACTATGCACACTCAAAATATTACAAAATCTTACATACACACATTTGAGTTAAAACTTAATCAAAATCTATTGGAAAAAAAAATATTCTGTTAGTAAATCATTAAAATTATATTTTTACTCTTAATGATATATATTTTTCTCTTCCTCAATACCACACTAAAGCGTTAATTTATCCTAAAATCAATTCACGTCGCGGATGTCTTCTCCCTATATCGCTACCTAAACATTAAGGTTTTAGGATTTTCACTCAAAATATATTTAAATATCTTTAAAATAATATGATGAACGACTCAGAATTTTTGTAATTTAATTACAGTTAGGTTGTTAAAAAATTATGATTACTTATTATAATAGAAATAAGTTAAAATGTGTGTATGTAAGATTTTATAATATTTTGAATGTGCATAGCGTAATTAACTAAGAATGAATGGGTAAGGCATAAATAAAATTAAATTATATGGCATGTAGGTAATTATTCTTAAATTTTATATGTGATGTGATATGCCTGGTTAAAATTAAACTAGATTAATTTTCAATAGTCAGACAAATGGGGCCTCAATAATTTAAAAATGTCTTGACGAAAAGATGACAATGGGCTTAGTTATAATTTTCTAAACAAATCTTAGCGTGTTTTCTAAATAGTGATGCAAATACAATTCAGACAAATCTATTAACTTCACAAAGAAATTAAATAGTAAAACAATAAATAACAAAAAAATATAAAGAGAAGAGCATACAAATTTACATGGCCAAATACGAGCAGAAGAGAAGATCATTATTAAAGCAAAAAGAAAAGTATAGAGAGGAGTCTGAGGAGATAGCGTTTGACCTGATCCCTTTGCTACTGTCATCTACTAGTCTGTTTGTTTATAAGATTAAATTTAACATGATTAAAATTAAATTTGAATAGAAATATATTTTTATTGAAAATTATAAATGATGTGAAATAAAGTTAGTTATTATGTTGGAATATATGAGGAATGTGATATAAAGTTACTTATTATTTTAGTAGCGTGTGTAGGATGTGAAATAAAATTAATTTTTAATATTAAATTTTATGTATGATGTGATATGTCAGATTAAAATTATACCAGGTTAATTTTTAAGTTAGAAACAAACGGGACATAGCTAATCTCAAAATTTCAATTTTTATATTATGATTTTTCTTCAAATAAAACTCAAGTCACTAAACTTTGACGATAAAAACTGTGAAGAATGAGCCAAATACCAATATTGTCAAAACCGAATCGGTAATCGAATCGTAACAATAATTGGTTTATGATCGGGCCGATCAAACCGGTCTAACCGGCGGGTCCAGTTTACTGATATTAATATAACAAAATGATATAATTATACACACACTTAATATTAAAATATATAATATAAAATATTTATTACATAAATATAATTAAATAATTAATATCCAATATCACCAATAAAAATTAACTAACATATATTCAACATTACAAATAACAATTGATGAATATATATATATATATATATATATATATAATTTCTAATATAATAAATAAAAATTAAATACTATATATTATATATAGTCAACATGAAATTAATTAATATAAATTCATATTTAAATAAAAAAATTTAGTTACCCTTAAATTTTTTTTTCATAAATATAAATTTTAACTAAAAAACTTATTAACTTGCTTTCAAACATTAACAAAAAAAATAAAATATAAATTTTTCAGTTGAACTAGCATTTAACAGTTCAATCAGTTCACCCGATTTGATTGATTCAATTTAATCTAAATCGGTTTAATCCTTCTTCGGTTATAACATAGAACATGACCGGACTACAGACTGGTTCATGGTCCGATCGGTCGAATTGGCCGGTCTGATCCAGTTTTGACAACATTGCCAAATACTAGGGACCCTTATTCATAAAATATATGAAATCATGTAGTACATAATTATCTAGTGGTTGACAATTTTTTCTTTTTTTCTTTTTTTATAGTAATAGTTGTTGACAAAGTTGGATGAGGAAGACCCAGAAGTGTCGCAGTAGTAATTGACCGGCAGGCGGCAGCATCGTTGAGGCCGCCCATTATTTATTGCCATGGACCAGTAATTAGTTGGCGGTAGTTGGTAAGCTGCCCTCCGGCGCACTGTCCGGAACTCAATTAGAGGACACCACGTGTGTCATACAGCTGGGCTTGGGCACACGTGGCGCCCTCTGATTGGACATCCGAACTGTGCGCCGTCCGAACCTAATAATTTTTCCCCAGGCAGGCCGACTGGCTGGTAGTTATGATATAATTATTGATAAAGTATTCACATATAATCACTTTTTATTAGTGATCAAATAATTTATCAAATTTATTCAAATTTCACATTTTAATTTATAGTTAGCATGAGGCGAGGTGAGGTGACGAGAAGGGAAGTCGTGAGATATAGAATCGTAATATTATTTGTTTGTATATTCATTACACGTATTACTTCATTTGATAACGTGCGAAGGAGGAAGAGGCACCGTCTTGGAAAATTTTGAAGAAATGCTCGACCATTAGCTAAAGGAGTAAATTTGAAGTATCTAAAATTATTTTAGGGGGCATTTGGTTCGTTATTATCTTATTGTTATATTATGTAGTCTAAATATCATGACATCTAGTATCATTTTTTTTAATAATTTTATAATTTAATAAAAAATTATTTATAAATATCAATAAATTAAACAATTGCTTTATCTAGATAACATAACGTAACATTAAGATAAGATTGAACCAAACGCCACCTTAGTGCCATGAATGTAAAATTTAAAATTAAGTTTTCAATTATCTAAGTGAATTGTAAGTTAAAATTATTAATGATCGATCATATTTAATGAACCTATAATTTATGTTGTATATACAATTATTTGAGAAATATTGGTAAGGCTCATAAATTTATGATCAATTTAGATTATATGAGATTGTAGGTGTGGATCTTGTAATGTTTAGACATTCTGTATTTAGGGTTTACCATTTATGATGGGCTGAGTTGGACCCAATACATTTATTTAGTATAAATAGTTTGAAATCTCGAGTTTAAAGTCTTGGTTCATTCCTCGTTTTCTATGAGGTGATATCTATAAAACACTTTTTTCTCTCTGCGAAAGAAAGGGCTCCAAATGCAGAAGATCTCGATCTCTTTTTGATTTCTCTGTTATAGCTTTCGATTTAAATCTCTTGACTTCATTTAATTTTATTTTTGTTTCTAGGTTTTGTTTAAGAGAAAACCTTCGTCATCATAGTTTTTATAAAAATGTGTATAATATTATTATAATATGTTGATACAATACTTAGAACAAATGAGTTGATCAAATCCAACAAAAAATTAAACTTCGGAATGACATGTAATGAATCTTGGATTCAAATAACTAAATATAGTCTCTAAAGTTTTACATATCATTTCATTAAGATACATAATATAAGCTCTAAATCTTTGAGTGAACTATATATTAAATAGTTTATCTTTTTGACTTCATAACATCAGTGTTTTTCTTATCGTACTTAAAAATTATAGCAGTATAGCTCAAATACAGGACCTCTTGATAACTAAGCAAATCTTATTTTTTTACTGAATTAGTTAGTCATTAATTAAATTTTTCATGAGGTCTATATTTAAACTATGTGCCGAATTTCTTTGATACATATTTTAAAAAAATTTATTTTTTGGAAGTGTTAACCTAATTTCTAGAGAAAAACATTTTCAATTGAATAGTTTTAATCATTTTTAGAGCAACAATTATTATTAGTAACGTTTAAATTGAATAAATTGAAAAACATATCTAGAGCAGCGCCTAATTTTATTTATTGATATAAAATGCATCTTAAACTATATGAAACAAAATGTGTTTAATTAAATTTATACCGAATGTGAAACATTTGTTAAATGGAAAAAATTAGTAAAATTATATTTTTATAATTTTAATATTTATTTAATGGAAAAAATATAAATAGTCCAATAAAAAATTATTAATATGTATCTAAACAAAAAACATTAAATCAAAGGATATGTTTATAGTTCATATTTCCGAATTTTATAGATGTTAGAGCCTGTTAGATTGAGCTTGGAGGCCTTTAGTTAATTTGGCCCAGTTGTAATAAATCAAATTTTGATATAAATAATAATAAATAAATAAATCAAATTTTTATTTAACTTCAGTTACGACTGACCTGTCACAATTGGGTTGAGGTTATTTTATAGATTTAATGAAAAAAATAATTTACTATTAAAAAGTATGTAAAATATAAAATAACATTAATTTTAATGTTAATATTTAGGTTAGATGTGAAATAAAGTTAACTTTTATAATTGAAGTTTACGTTGGGTAAAAAAAAAGCTCAAACCAAATAAGAACGCAATATTTTTCCAACTTCTCATTGAGAATGTATTAATTTTTTTTAGTCCACATAAATTTAGTGTTATTGGCCTTACTTTGTTTTTTTTACTATTTTTATTTATTTATTATGATTTACTTAATTAACTGCATGCTTGACGATCTTCAATTTTCTTCTAAGTACAAATTTTCAACATTTAATATCAGAGCACGTACATTTATGTATAGTTTATTATGTATGTGTTGCGGATATACTGATTACAAAGCATTTAAAGGTGAAAAATTTATTAGTAAAGACTTAGTATGTAGCAAATGGAAGGTAAAAGAATATCTTGGTGTACAAAAATCTTTACTATGAAATATGACAAATGAAGCGAGAAAGCTGAGCTAGTTATCACTTCACCTCATCCCTTAGACACCCAATAGATCTAAGTGCGTCGCGTAATCATGTAGGCCCCACGCATTGTACCATGCATGCAACGATGAGAAAATGCTGTTTTGCATCATTTTTCTTACAATTTTGCATCATTTTTTTATTTTTTAATAAATTTTATATTGTATAATTTTTTATACTTGATTTGTACTTATATATAAAATAAAAAAGTGAATATAAAGTAAAACAATATTTATACAAAGTCAAATTAAAATATCCAAAAAAGATCAAATATTTTTTTACTTTGTATAATATTATTCTATTTTGTATGAGCTTATTTTTTACTTTGTATTTACTTTTTTAAACTTTGTATATAAATGTAAATCAAGTAAAAAATATTATATAATACAAATTTTTATTAAAAGATCAAAAAGCTGATGTGAAACTACGAGAAAATAATTCAAAATGATACTTTTTCACCGTTGTACACACAATACGATACGTGGAGCCTATATAGTTACATGGCGCCCTCCTATTGCATGCCTAAACGATGATATAGAGTGATAGCACGAGGAAATAATTTTCGAGATGGAAGGCATCATTAGACAGATGGGACAATAGTAATTAGCATTAGGGGGGGCAAAATGGGTTGGTGGGTCGGGTTCAGGTCGAACCCGAATCCGACCCATCCCAAATAGCTTCAACTCGAACCTGACCCATTTATTAAATGGGTCAAAATTCATGACCCGAACCCGACCTGATTAATAAATGGGCCGGGTTGGCAGGTCAACCCGACCCGTTTATAGGTAATTTTTAATAAATGCCCAACTCAAACCCTACCCAACCCAATTATGCCCAACTCGAACCCGACCCGTTTAATAAATGGGTCAAAATTCGTGAACCATACCCGAAATTTGCTGCTTGGGTTCGGGTCGGGTTCACGGGTCGGGTCATTATTAGCATGGATGACTTTTATGTGCAGTTTTATAATCCAGTACTTATTGATGACTTATCATTATCAATTTATTATAAGGCTTCAAAAATAATAATTATGTCAGCAAATATAATGTAGCAGTAAAAGTTTATATATAATTTCTCTTAATTTTAAAGTAACATGTACTAAATTAATTTAATGTGCTCATACATACATATAGGGCTGTTATCGATCCGATTTCGAGCCGAGCCAATATCGGCTCGAAATCGGATTGATCACATTTCGATCGACTCGAAATCGACTCGAGCTCAATTGAGTTCGACTTCGAGCCGGCTCGAGTCGATTCCAATCGACTTCAAGCCGATTTCGATTCATTTTCGAGCCGGCTCGAAAAATGAATCAAATCCCAATTTTTTTTTGAGCCAATCTCGAGCCGGGTAAGCTCAACTCGATCCGGCTCGAGATTTGCTCAGTTTATAATATATATACATATATATATATATATTATATAACATATATATATATATTATATTTAATATATATATTATATATATGTATTATAATATAAAATGTATTTTAATTCGAGCCGATTTCGAGCTGGATCGAGCCGAGCCTACCCCGGCTCAAAATCGGCTCAAAATTATCATCGAGCCGAACTTTTGGCTCGTTAGTCGGCTCATTTAAATCGACTCGATTTCTATTCGATTTAAAATCGATTTAATTTTCGATCGATTTTCGATCTTCGATCCATATTAACACCCTTACATACATACATACATACATAATGTACTCCTCTAAGATCATATACTCATACATACATACATACATACATATATACAAACATATATTACGACATTAAAAACAAAACGTACTCCTCTAAGATCATATACTCATTGCGAAATTCACATGCATCAACTTACTATAAAAACATCTTATATATAGACGCTTTCATGTAAGGAAACAGTATTAGACGCAATTTTTTTCTATATCTAGATGCATTAATGTTATAAAGTCATTCTTATTAGTTTTTCCTTTCTTATGGTGTTTTGATATTTAACAATTAATTTAAGTTAGTTTATAACTAATGAATTTATTTAAATTTTATTAATCTCCGGAGATATAAATTACTATTATCAAGTTGAAATATTAACCTGTTTCAAGCATAAACCTAACTAAGACTTATCAAAAAATTAGAGCTTGAAGATCTTTTATTATATTGTAACTTTTTATTTTTTGTTTGACACTTGGTGTGTTTAGAATTGGATGAAAGAAACACTAAGCATGAAGCTAGAAATATGAATTTTCACTGACTTTGATCAGTCAATTGATTGATCATAATATTTAATTGACCAAAGTACAATGTGATCGACTAAAGTTAGTGAACTGTTGTTGTTTGATTGCTCAAAGTGACAGCTTTAGGTTGTTAATCTTGTTTGATCAATTAGTTGATCGATCAAACTACTATTGATTGATCAATAATAGGGACCCTTTTAGCTTGATCGATCAGAACTGTACTAGCTATTAGTTGGGAATATTGCAGGTGTTGATGATCAATCAACTAATTAAATAAAGTTTATTGATTGATCAGCTGATCAATCAAACTCTGTAAAAAACTCGCCATTATACTCTAATGGTTAGCGGCTTAATCGATTAAGTATCAGTAGCCTCCAATTATACTAGCTGTTGGAGCCTCTCCTATTTTTGGGAGTTGGTTGCTACTTGGCCTCTTCTTAGTATTTTGTGATTCAAAGAGCTCCCAACTAACTCACTTAATTACCTCTCATGAATCTAAAAGTAATCAAGTGCAAATTAAGAAGTGATCAAGTAAGGATTCAAAATCTTTTGCGCTCAAGCTCCCTCTTCACTTTTCTCTCACCCTAAGTCCAAACCTTGAAGGGAAGAGTAAATTAAATTTTCTCGTACATTTTTAACTTATTCTGCGTTAGTTAGATTCTTCTCCTTAGGACTTAATCTTAAACCCTTATCAAAATAACACAATTCCTGAAATAATTTGATAAATTAAGGCTTGATATTCACTTGTATGTGTGCAAAGTCCTAGGAGCTAAAGAATATACTTGTATGGACTTCTCGGCCTTAGAACAAAAGAGCGATTTCATTATAGTTAGATTAATAATTTTGTTGCTAAAGACGAAGTTCAAGAGTAAGTCGAATTACATTAAATATTCATATTCTTCTCATTCTACATTTTTCTTATTTGCTTCTACTTATTATCATCATTATATTATTATTATACTTTTGCTGACTCATTATATTTAATTTAAAATTCATTAAAATTTTAATTAGAGGTCATTCGCTTCACCTCTAGATTCATACAAATTCAACAATTCCTTCTTTGATTTTTTTTTTAAATTTTAATTCTAGACACTATAATTTTTCCCACCTCATCAAAGTTATAATAATAGTATATATACAATTCAATCCCTAGACTTACTAGCACCCAACTGATGAACTCCTTCACCACTTTCAATTTATTTCTATGTTTTTCATCTTATTGCCCTCACAATTAATCCTATTCGTTCATTTTTTATTGGCAAAAACACCCCATCGATCAGCATAAACTTTCTAAAAGCTTTAAGCTGTACATGTTGCCTGTCCTTGACAAGGCACCCATCAACATAAAGTTGGAAAAAATTTAAAATATTCCTAATAGTACTTCAAAGTGCAAGTACATTATTAATTTTGTTAATTAAGTTTCCGAATTTTATTTGATCCAATTAAATAATGTGAAAATTAGATATAGACTTGTTTTGTTTAACAAAATCTCAAACCTATGATTTATTATACTATTATATATATAGCTACTAAATTTTTTTTTTTTTTTTGATATAGTCATGCATGAACTCCATTTTTCACATAAAATTAAATTGCATTATTGGTTTTTATATTTTTTTTATTTCAAATTTCACGAAATTTAATCCCAAAAAATGAGGACATAGATAAGAACAACATCTTCTTATCAACATGGAGGCCTTCATCCCTTCCTCAAAAAACAAGTTGGAAGCAAAAAAAAAAAAAAAAAAAAAAAATTACATCGTAGAACAAGCGATCAACATGCATGCAAGTTAAGTGCCAGCGCTAGCTTGTAGTTCATTAATTAGCTATATATATAGCAGTACTAGTCCTCCGCCAATCACTGCCCTACGCGCCGCCTCCAGTCGCCGGACACGATCACCATATTGCCGGAAACCATCCACCACCACCACACAGAGAGAGAGAGAGAGATCGAGATAGATAGAGAAAGAGAGGAGCAGCTAGCTAGTCGTCTCCGCGGATGTACCAGCAGAGAAGCATGGTGGCGCAGCGGCGGAGGATGTAGATCCTGGCGCGCTGCTCGCGCGCCAGCGACCTGCAGCGGCGGCTGAAACTTCGCCGGCCAGCGGCGTTAATCTTCGCCCTGGCCATGTGGGAGGCGTACGTACGTACGTACGTCGGAAGACTTCCGTTCGATCTCCTTCTCCCTCCGTGCGTGGCTGCTGACCAAGGCATGGGTACTTATACTACTGGTGGAGTGAACAATTAGAGCAGAGTTTTAATTAAGGCTGTTAATTTAGTTAGAAAACTCGATATCTATAACTGAATCTTATGCTTGGCTCAAATAGATCAAACACATCTTATATCAGATCAAAAAGGAATAAAAAAGTTTTAATTCAATTTTAAGTCGAGATCGAATAGACGTCATTATACACTTTCGTTTTGAAAAAATTTGTCTTTCGAAATTACCAAAGTTGATAATTTTAACGAAAATGAAATGGGAATTAATGGAGTTTTAAAACATGCTTGGTTTCTAGAAGGATTAGGGTTGAGGAGTGCACAGAAAGGAGGAGAGATGGAGTAGTTTAATGTGTGGGGAGGAAGATCGATCGATCAACATGGGGCGTGGAATATTAAAGGAAAAGTGATCGGGGAATGGCTTCAGATGTGAAGATGTGTTCCTGGAGGAGACGACAAAATGGGAACAGCTTGCCGGTGGTTGGCCGTGGCTCAGGTGGCAGGCTCGCTGGCCGAGCTCATCCACTGCAGGACGTGTGGGAGCTGAATGCACTTAGGGTTAGTGTTAGAGTGTTGATTAATTAATAATATACACCACTAGAAATTTAATTTTTTGCGATAAATTTTTTGCAACGGTACGCTAATTTGTCGGCAGAAAATTATTATCACTGTTATAGAAAATATCAATCAGTTACGCCCATTACCTCCACTCATGCGATCCCGACCCTCCAGCGTTCCCCGGCTTCCTCTGCTTCTGCGACGCTTCGATCCAGATCTACTTTCATCGCCTTTGATCTTTGTCGTCGGGCTGCCGTTTGCTCCGATCTCTTCCGCATTTCGCCGCATCTTCTCCGCTCGCAAGAACCGTCGGCGCCAAGGTGGCATTACCCAAGTGTACTTCCTAATCCAATTCTTCGGAATCCAGAGCTTAGGGAGTGTTGGACTCACCTGCGCCGGCCGCCAGGATGCATGTCCTCCATCTACGACTCGTCGGATAAGGGGAATGTTTCACTGAGCCGAGATTGCTGCAAGACTGTGGAGGCACTTACTAGCTGCTACTTCCTACTTATCTTCACGGCCAAGGCTTTTCAGCCTGATTTCTCTCAAAAGGTGAAGGATCTTCAGGCCAAGGGGCTTCTCTTTCAACTGCCTCATCTCCGTAAGATCAAGTCTATCTTCATGATCTTTTAGGGCCTTTTTTGCGATGATTTTCAATGGATTTGCGAAGGAATTCGCTGTTGCAGAAGCTGCATTTTTTGGTTGTGATATATATATATATATATATTAAAAATTATTTTATATCTCATCCCACACAAATTCTAACATTAAATAATCACTTTATTTCATATCTAACACAATTCTTAATAAATTAATCAACTTTATTTCACATTTTATACAATTTTTAATATAACTAACTCACTTTATTTCATATCATACATATTTTTCAAAAATTATTAAATATTTCAACTAAAACTTTTTTTTTATTACCAAACATGCCTTAGTTAAATATCATAAAGTGCTCTTACTCAGGTCAGCTTTTCTTGTTTTAAAAGAAAGGGTCAGCTTTATTATACTTCTAGCACAATTATTTATAATAAATTAATATTTTTATTTCACACATATCATAAAATTAAAATAAAATTTTCTCACTGATCTCAAAGTAACTCAAAATCAGCTTAAAAACATACTCCTATTAAAATATAAGAGCTTGAAGCAAATCAATAACTTTACTAATTTTATAATTAATTATACTTTAAATCTTAGTCATCAATGCAACTACTAACCTACACAATTACTCAGTACGAGTCTCTATCATCAATGCAATTAATAACTTACAATTTACAATTCATGTATTAACTGATGTTTCTATGCTTATTGCTGTAACTAAATAATAAATAATGAAAAACATAAAAATAAAAATGCACAAATTTTATGCAAAAATCTCTATGTCAGGCAAAAACTATGAATAAAGGCGGAGATGATCACCGTACCAAATAGATGAGCATAGAGAGGAGATTACTTTTGATGGCTATAAGTTATTTAAAATTAAGACTGGGTTAAACAGAATAAGTCTGTCGGTTTGATCCCTGCACTGCCAGCAGCTGATCTCAAATTTTAATTTTTCACATTAGTTTTTTTTACAAAAATATTACATCGCAAATTTTTCGAGTTAAATCATAGAAATTCAGGTTATCGAACACTAACACTTGTAATATTGATAAGATTAACTTTTCTCTTGGTTTGACTCGTGGCAGCGGTTATTAAAAAATCCATCAACAATGTGGCGAAATTTATGAAAACATTTTGCATGATTTTTATTCTTTATTTGTGATGAACATTATAGCCGTAATTAGTTTGAATATGAGCCAAACAAAACATAAACACAGGACTGAGTCAATATTAAGTTTTTTATTTTTATTTTTATTTTATGATGTGGACTCAGTATTAAGGTGGTGACAAGTGAATGACACATTAATTTGCATTAATTACCCTGAACAAATGTATCCTAGTATTTGTTTTAAGAAACAAAAGCTATAATTTTAGTATATATTCCCCTCGAGTGGAAGCAAATCAGGCATATATAGAGAAACAGAAGGATAGCAATATATGAGGATTTGGATTAATTTGAAATATTAAATGAAGGCATTTGTAATATGTTTATCATAAACATATGCCAAACTCATTTAATTGGCATAACATCAAGATATTATGGCAACATTAATGATTTTTAAAATGAAATGATTGAGCCCAATTTATCAAGCTTAAAAATTTAAGAGTACCTATGTATGTGTGTAAGCATAGTATTTTATAAATGTACATATGAGAAATTTTGTTCAATGAATAATATTTAGTAAACATTTGTTTAAATGTTATCTTGATGTTATATCATGTTATCTAAATATTGTAACATGTAGATGTCACGACATTTAGATAACATGACATAATATCAAGATAATATTAAGGGGGCGTTTGGTTCAGTGTTATCTCAATGTTATGTTATGTTATATTTAGAAAGTGATTGTTTGATTTAATGACATATTTAAATAACATTATAATTAATTATAAAAATGTCATTATACGTTGACATCTAGATGTCACTCCAAATCGGGCGACATCTCAAGATAACATCGTCAATTTGTCATTATAATGTCAATAACTCTCAACTAAATAAAAATAATTTGGATAGCATTGATATTTTCTAATATCATAACATTGAACCAAACAAATGTCCATTGATGAATAACAATGATATTTAGATAACATGACATCTAAATAACATTGACATTGAGATAACACTGAACCAAACGCCCCGCCCCCTAAACTAAATGCTTTGTCATGACATTTTGATAACATGACATAACATTAAGATAATATTAAATTAAATGCCCTCTAAATAATAACTTGTCATGTTAATACATAAATATTATCTTGATAATATATATTTTTTGATCTTTACCTATTAACTCTTAAGTTTTTTGAGTTGAATAAATGTCTAACATACTTGTATATTGGGCTCAATCCTTGAACTCCCCAAGAGTTACCTACTTAACAATGAGTAGCGAATGAATTTGATATAATAAAATGAGAAATATAAATACTGTAACATATAAATTTACACAAAATTCAAATATCGGAGAAAACTACAAGTAGAGAAGGAGATTACTTTATTCACAATAAGGGGAGAAGCGGTGACTATAATTTATTTACAATACAGCTTTCCTAACAAATAAAGTAATATATATATATAGAGAAAATAAAACGTAAACCTAATATTGAGTCAAAATAAAATTGACCCTAGTGCAAGGGCAAAGATTGGGTCCTATCAGCCTAATCCTTCCACTACCATCACCTAATCTTAAAATTTTTTTTCTACATTATTTTTTTTCAAAATCATTGCACTGCAATCTTTTTGGACTAGACTAGATAAGATTTGGCTCGCCAAACTGTAACAGATTTGATTAAGATTAACTTATTGTTGCAGAGTTTGTGTGATGACTCGGAACTGAATAGAGTAGGGAGTGATTATTGAGGTGATGCCCATATAAGCAAATCAGAATTACTCAGAAAAAGAATAACTACTAGCAGATTTCTAAGCAAAAAAGTATATGAATAAATCGTCTGATATTAAAAAGGAAGAAAATTTTTGAGTTGTATAAGTGCACAATGTGATCTAAAAAAATAAATTAAAAAGTGCTAAATATCTTATTAAAAATATATATATTTAAAGAAAAGCAGATCAGAATAAATTTGTTTTTGAAGGGAATTGTCGATAAGAACAAAAATAAAATATATTATCTGGGATGTATTTTTTTACAAGGAAATGACGAGGTGATATGATCCTCATCACACTGGGCCTAAGCCCATGTGCTCTTTTGGGATGAGCTGGCACCAGGCGCCAGCTCCAGCGGGAAATTGGTAAATTAAGGATTAACAGCAATTTGATATTTCTTATTTAAATTTATATATTATTATGTTATTATTATTATTTTTAAATAATTAAATTAATTCCTCAACTTAAAATAATGAGTAAATGAAGTTTTTATATTAATTAAGAAACTCAATAAATTTTATGCCAGTATCAGAGAATCAGTTTGATTTTATGCCAGGTAGATCTACTATAGAAGCCATTCATTTACTAAGAAGTTTAATGGAGAAATTTAAGGAGAGAAAGAAAAACTTATATTTGGTTTTTATTGATTTGGAAAAAGCTTATAATAAAGTCTCAAGAGAAGTACTTTGGAGAGTTTTAGAAAAGAAAGAGATTTGCACTGCTTATATTCAAGTTATTAAAGACATGTATGAAGGAGCTGTTACCTCTGTTCGGACACAAGGAGGTTTGACTAAGGATTTTCATATTACAGTTGGATTACACCAAGGCTCAGCTTTAAGTCCGTATATTTTTGCTTTGATTATGGAAGTCATGACTGGACATATCCAAGATGAAGTGCCTTGGTGTATGTTCTTCGCAAATGATATTGTCCTTATTGAGAAAACTAAAGAGGGAGCTAAAGCGAAACTAGAGCTTTGGAGGAATGCTTTAGAATCTAAAGGTTTGCATCTCAGTAGATCAAAAATTGAATATATGGAGTGCACATTTAGTCAAGAAAGAAATACTTATATTGGAAATGTGACAATTTGTGATCAAATTGTCAAAAAGAGTGAGTGCTTTAGATACCTTGAATCAATTATACAAAATAATGACGAAATAGATAATGACGTTACTAGCAGGATTCAAGCAGGCTGGGTAAAATGGAGAAATGCTTCTGGTGTGTTATGCGATAGAAAAATCTCATCCAAAATTAAGGATAAATTTTATAAAACTGTAGTAAGACCAGCGATGATATATGATGCTGAATGCTGGCCTGCAAAGAAGAAACATACAAATAAAATAAATGTTGCAGAAATGAGGATATTAAGGTGGATGTGTGGATATACACGAAAGAATAGAATGAGTAATGAGTATATCCGAAAGAAAGTTGGTGTTGCACCAATTGAGGAAAAACTTAGAGAAAGTCGGCTTCGATGGTTTGGACATCTAAATCGTAGGCCAATTGAAGCTCCAATTAGAAAAATTGAGTTACTGGATTTTGCCCATGTACAAAGAGGAAGAGGGAGACCAAAGAAGACGTGACAAGAAACTATAAGAAGTGATCTTAGTTACTTAAACTTAGATAAGAATTTGGTAACTGATAGAGCGCAATGGAAACAAAGGATTCATGTAGTCGACTCCACCTAGTGGGATTAAATGCTTGGTTGTTGTTGCTGTTGTTATTAAATTAATTTAAATATTATTTTCATTTAAATTTTGATATAATTTTTAAATTACTTAAATTTGTTTATTAATACGATAAAATGTCTTTTATTAGGACATTTTAGTAATATTAAAGAATTCATTTGTACGTGATCTCACACAAAATTAATTTGATAATTCGTAAATTAAAATTTGTCTTCTGTCCTACTTTCTTAACTCATCAACCTGTGTTATCAAAAAAAAAAACTCATCATTTCTACATAAAAAATCCACATTCCTCTTCATAATGTAACCTTTAAAAAAAATAAACTTATATCTAATGCAAAAATTTATTTTTTAATGATATTTTAAATAGTGATTCTAATGCAAAAATTAATTTTAATGATAATTGTTTGATATTTCGATAATTTTAGTTACTCGATTTCGGTTTGGTTTTTCAAATTTGAAAACTGAACCAATCGAAATAATCAATTATTAGCAATCTAACGTATCATAAAGTCTGAAGTGAATATTCTCGTAAATAGATTATTATTTTTCTTATTGAACCACCTAAATAAATTATTGGGATAATTACACTCAGTTCCTGAGATTAAGGCTTATTATCATACAGATTCATATTTTTAAAATTATAACATCGAGGTCCCAAATTTTTTAAAAATTATCATATGGGTCTTTTTTTATTTTTTTATTATGAAAAAATTTTAAAATTACCATTACACCCTTACTCCTCTCTTTCCATCCGATCCTGTAGCCGCGACACAGCTGGCGGCCGCGCTGGGTCGCGGCTGTCGGATGGGGAGGAGAGAGAGACCCCCCTCTCTCTCCTCCCCATCCGGCGGCCGCATGGGCGGGCGGCAACTGCGCGCGGCCGCGTGAAGCGGCCAGAGGAGCCGCATGGGGTGGCGCGGCCGCCGGATGGGAAGGAGACCCACAACACCCCGCGCCGCCTCCCTCTGCTTCGCGCGGCCGCGCGACGCATTCGGCGGCCGCGCTAGGTCGCGCAACCGCTGGATCGGGAGGAGTGGGAGACTCCCCCACTCTCTCCTTCTGATCTGGCGGCCGCGCGGGGTGGCGCGGCGACTGCGCGCTGCCGCCGGTGGTGTCGTGGCCACCGGATCGGGTGGAGAGAGAAAGGTAAGAGAATAATGGTAATTTTAATTTTTTTAATAATAAAAAAATAAAAAAAGATCAATATGATAATTTTTTAAAAGTTAGGGATCCCGATGTTATAATTTTAAAAATGTAAATTTGTATGATAATAAGCCTTAAACTCAGAAACCTGAGTGTAATTATCCCTAAATTGTTTTTGTGCTGGAACTATATATTATCTCATGTGTCAAGTAAAATTCTTATATAGTAATATTTAATATTGTTATTAAAAAATTTAAATTTTTCAATTTTTTGAGATAAAAATTAAATAAAAATTTAAATTATAATTTTAACTGAACTAAACTCATCCAACTTTATTTGATTATTTTGATTCTAATTAATTTATAATCAATTTTGATTAACTTGATTTTAAAATTTTAAATTGAATCCAAATTTTATTCAGAATAACTGCCTGCATGCCTCAGCAATGGCTAGTTTGATTCGAACATTTTTTTAATCTAATATAAATTTTAATTATTAAAATTAAATTTGTTTCACAAATAATACAAATATAAATATTAGAATTAAATTTATTTCATATTTTACATACTTCTAAATATTAAACTAATTTTTTCTCATTAAATTTAAAATATAAAATATTTTTTCTTCTTATTCAAAATTTAATCTTCAATCCAAATGAGACCTAATTAAACATCTAACTTTATGTATTACTTATCCATACTTAATAAATTATATCACTATAAAATATATAAAAATTACATTTACATTATTTTTAATTTAGTGATTTATATTATGTATAGTATATTAAAAGTGTAATATGCTGAGATTTCAATGTAGAGATATTATATTTATACAGCTCAGAATTTTCCTTTTCTTTCTTATATAAAATGATTTATTAATCTTGTGCCACTCCAGCTGGTCGCTACTATTTACTGGCTTGAAAGCCTGCCAGAAATTTCACTTTGTCTGAGTATTTTTTTTCACTTAAAATATCACTTAATGATTACTCTCTTTTCTTTTCGGCCACGGAATCACAAAATGAATCTACAATGTAATTTATAAAATCAAATAAATAATATATAAAATAAAAAAGTTATTTTCATGTAATAATTAAGTAAGTTTTTTTTTTGTTTTATTTTTTATGCCTTACGCAGAGACAACAAGAGAAAATTCAGTCAAAGAAATTCCCAACGCCGATCAGAAGAAGAAGAAGAGGTTCATCGCCACATTACGTCATGAAACAGAACACAGGCCATGCATGGCACGGCTTGATCCATCACTTATCGGCCGGAAGCGGCGGCGGAGGACGCCACTGGCTTGGCCTCGCTGTCGCCGGCAGAAATGAAGGGAACGGGGACATCGTAGACGCTGAAGAGCCTGTAGGAGGAGATCAATGAGAGCACGACGAAGCAGCCCACCGCTCCGAAGGTCACCCCCACCGCCGCCGCCCCCTTGTGGCAGAATCCGCCGAACATGCCGCACTCCCTGCTCCACGTCACGTTCTCATCCCCGTTGTACGCCAAATACACAATCTCAGCAGCCGCCGCGCCAGCCGCCAACATTGCATATGTAAGCACCTAAATGGAAGAAAGAGAGAGCTAGCTGGAGTCATCCACGGGCTCTAATTATTTCTCATTAGTGAATTAAACCATGATAGAGAAGATAATTAGACTAATAAAATGATCACAATATATATATATACATACATACATTACTCAAAAATCTAAGTAAATAAATAAAATCATCAAATATTACATATATATATATATATATATATATATATATTAGGATTACTAGCTAGGGAGTTAAATTTCTCTAATTTTTAAATTAACTAAATTAACCATCTGGTTTTGAAGAAAAATGTAAATAGATTATGTAACATTAATTAAAGTATCTAATTGATAGATTAATTTAAACTTTATTTTAACCTAAAATATTAATTTGGAGCATGTTAATTTGTTTAGTAATTTTTATCAGTTATATCACATCATAAGCAAAATTTAATATTAAAAAGTAATAATATTTTACATCAATACACATATTTTAAAATAAAAAATTAACTTTAATTCACATGCTATGCACATACCAAAATAATAACAAGCTTATATCTTAATTCACATCTCTTACACATCTTAGTATAATAAGTAATTTTATTTCATATTATTAATAATTTTTATAAAAAAATATATTCATTTAAATTTAATTTTAGTATAAGACTTTTTATTAATATTAAAAGTAATTATTTAAAAATTACTTACAGTTAAAAATATTATTTAATTAATATAGAAATTAATGAAACCTAATTGCTATTACTCTCTCTCTCTCTCTCTGTGGTTATTATATTAATCCTATATATTAGAAGTCTAGAGCTTGTATTATCTCAACAAAAATTGCATAAACTTGAAGCTAGAATTGAAGGTGCCTGCTTTAAATGATCTCTTATCAGATGAAGTCTGAGTGTGAGAGAGAGAGAGAGAGAGAGAGAGAGAGAGACTTTGCCTGATCGAGGAAGAAGAAAGCCCAAGCTACCGACATAGAGAAGGGCCGTGGCATGGTGGTGTAGAAAGCTGAGAAGAGCGAGTAGCCGGCGCACAGGCCGTTCACGTACACCAAATACCTGCTTTCACACATAACAGCACTCATGATCAGAGAGAGAGAGAGAGAGAGAGAGAGAGAGAGAGAGAGGGCGGGGGGCGGGACTTGAAGGAGCCGAGATCGGAGTAGGAGATAGAGCCGTAGTCATTCTCCTGGGAGTTCCTCACGGTGAGGACGAGGGCAGTGACGCAGAGACCCACGGGAGCGATGCGCAGCAGGGCCTCAGCGGTGCGGACGGCGCTTCCGGCGCCGCCGTCGTCGGCGGCTTCCACCACCTCCTGCTCCTCCGGCGGCTGCTTCGTGGTCTTCATATCTTGGGTCGATCGAAGCGTGGAGCCTCGTCTCTCTTGTAGCTCATTTAAGAGGATTGGGAGAGAGTGATGTTGGTAGTTGAAGGTAGCAGACGAATTGAATGCGGGGAGGTAAAGGAGGGGGAGGCGAGCTCGCTTTCGTACACTTTTGACGGAGGAACCAAGTATATATGCGTGTTATTAAATACAAGGTTTTGATTTCAAAAAAAAAAAAAAAAGTTTTTTTTTTGGATTTTTACATGCAGAACATAAAATTTATACAAAATTATACATTTCACTGTCAATTCATAAATATTACTACTATCACACCATATTCATTTAAATTTTACGCATTTCACATATTTCATATACTTTATAATATTATATGTAAATTAAAATGCATAAATTCATTAATATTTAAATTCTAATATATATTTTTATGTTTTACTGTAAACACATCAATTTTCTTACTTCAATTAAAAATTATAGTCATGTGAATTTAAATTCGGCACCCTAATTGAAAATTTTAAATAGAATAAATAAATTAAAATACATAAATTCATAAATATTTAAATTATTATTTATATAAATTAATTTATTTATAGTATTTAATTAATATATTAATAATATAGTTAAGATTAAGGCCAATTTAGAAATGTGAAGTTCACCATCAAAGAATATGGTGTGAAATATGTGAAATGCGTAAAATTTAAATGAATATAGTGTGATAGTGGTAATATTTATGAATTGATGGTGAAATGCGTAATTTCGTGTAAATTTCATGTCATGTATGTAAAAACCCCTTTTTTTTTGCTAAAATTTAAGGTTTTTGATTTCTTTTTCATAATTTTTTTAAAACTAAAAAAATGGTTTTGTTCTCAAGTTAAAAGTATACATTGCAGATATTTGCCATAAATTTGAACTTTTATTCCAAATTGAGATTTAAAAATTGTGAGTTATGTTCGAATTTTTGAGTTCTCACAAAAAAAAATAGTCATGTTTAAAAAGTCTAGAAACTAAAATCAAAGATAGAAGAAAAAACTTGAGATGAGTTTTAGAGGGAGAGAAGAGGTAGAGATGGAGCAAACCTTCTAGGGGTTGACTAGGAAGGTTAGTAAGGAGGGAGGATCAATTCTGCTGTTTAAATGAGGAATGTTGTTGAGGTGTGGCAGTCAAAAAGCCGAAGTAATTGTCGGAGTTGAAGAACCAAATCGGTGTCGAGCAACTTGCTTTGTATAGTACTCGGAGAGAGGCAGATCTCAAAAAAAAAAACAGTTCTATAATCATAAATACGATCATGTATAGTGAAAAGGGGAGAGGTGGATTAAGTGAGATTTATTAATACTAGAATGACCTTATGGCAAAGATAGTTATGCAGCTTGTTCATGCAAATGGTCAAACCATACCTGATTGTCATATCTCCTTATCTCATAATCTAGGCGTTACATAATAAGGAAATGACCTATGAACTAATTGATAAGCATACTTGGGTTAGTGATCTATTCGAGTACTCTGTTCGACTAATACTTTTCAGTCGGTTAGTTAAAAAAATTTATTTTGGGGATTAAAGTAGGTAAAATAGTATTTATCAGCAATGTAATCATAGCTCATAGAGATGTATTAGTATATTGCAGAGTAGGTGAATTTTCTTATGTTTTTCAGCAAATCGTAAATGAAGAAAATTAGAGAATTGTGCAAAAATTTAAAAATAAAGAAATGAATACATAAGATTTTTAAATCTATGATGCGGCTTCTGGCGGTTTAAATTTATTATGCTGTCAAGTTAAATGCAATATATATATATATATAAGATAAAAGAAAGAGAATATCTATTTGGTAATAAAATATTACTATAATTTGTGAGTACAACTGTCGTTAGATTATTGGGAGATGAGTAAGGTTATCAATTGATGAAGCAAATTGCTTGTTTTTAGAAGGTGGTTACATGGGGATGAAGTTCAAATGAAGAAAGTAAAAGTCTCTTTGTGATGACTCATAGTTGAAGATAGCAAAAAGTGATCATCGGTTGATATCCTAAAAAAAATCACTATAACAAAGAGCGACTTTCAATAAGTTTCTAAGCTTGATATTGAGTGGTCAAAGGAGAGTATAAATAAATTGTAGCACATCAGGAAGAGAGAGTTTCTGAGTTATATAAATAAACAATATGATCCCAACCTATAACCTATCTTTCAAGGTAAAATCATGCAGTTAGTGATAAAAAACTCTATAGTAAATATGCTTGAACAAGTAGTACCATGATGGGCTACCCACTTGAAAGTACTCAAGTCAATGAATTCCTTAAAGCTAAAGTGAATAATACCCCTAAATTTGAATCACAACATATTATATATAATATGGTATCAAAGCTGACCTCCCACAATATGATATCGTTCAAGAACTAACTAGGCAGAAGCTGGTCACCTTGTGATGACCTTGGTGATATTTCAAGAGAAAAAATCATTGAAGTAAAAAAACGACTCCTAGTAAGCTTCAATGCCTAATGATGTGTGATGAGATGAGCACCAAAATGAATCGTATCATATTAAGAAAAGAGAAGAGTTTCTGGGTTGTGTAATTAAGTAAATAATATTATCCCAATTAGATGCAAGCTATTGGATAAAATTGAGTGACTAGTGAAGGGAGCTTTACAGTTAAACGTTCTTAAAAGCTAAGGTATAAGGATGAGTGTGACGCCCATGGCCAAAAAGTGTAAGGAGTAATTGCCAAGTAATGACCCAGAAAGAGGGGACACTGGAGCCAATCATTTTACATCAAAAAGGGAGAAGAGTTCCTAAGCTATATAAGTACATAACGTGATCCCAAATAATAGAGACTTCTTTAAAAAAAAATCGTGCATGAGACTAATGATAAAAAACTCCGTACGTAATTAACTGGAATAGTATTGAGATGAGTAACCTCTTAAGAAATACTCAGGTTACTTAGTGTCATGCCCCAAACCAAATTTTTTCTTAATATTTAGAAGGTTTGAATTAATGTATAAGAATCTCATAATAAATAGAGCCGGAACACATTTGAAACATAAATAAATATCATAATATTACAAGTACAAGCAATTCATGGTCGCTCAAGTGAAACTATATTACAAACACACTAAATTAAAGTACAGATAGCAAATTTAATAAGAGTAGAAGAATAAAATACACCACTAAGTCCTAGGTATTTCCATCTTACCTTTGATTCTTCATAAAGTTTGAGATCATCAAACATATGAGTTAGCTATAATAGTAACTAGTAAATGATTATCTTCAGAATAAACATAAAATAAAAGAATTTAAGGGATAATTTCAGGTAGTTCTTGTTATAATATAAATAGATCGGTTCACACAAGGAGGTATATTATACGAATTCAAAATAGCATATTTTTTCTCGAATCATTTTCAAAAAATGAATCAGTATTTTTGAATAGATAAGTAGCCAAATTAATAGAACTTATAGAAAAGCAGCGTGAAATGGCATGAGGTAAAACCCTCAATGACGCTGAGATATTTGAAACCTTAACTTACAGAAATCAGGATCTTGATATATATAGAATATCACAAATAACTATAAAAGCTACAAAAAGTTACTCAAACTAACAATTCAAATGTTATTTTAAAGAGTCAAATAATATTCATACTAAAAGAATCATATTTAATTGTATAACAGTTTATTTATTAATTAAAAAGGACTTAAAAATGTACTATAAAATTAAGGGACTTAAATATAATTACTTAAAAAGTCTATTCTCATTAATTGCGGTAGGTGTTAAGGAATTATTAATATAAAAAAAAATTTATTTAATATAACTTTTAGTATATTTATATCAATATCTAACACCTAGATAATGCAGAAGATTGTAGCATAAATTTGTAAAAATTATAATTGTGACTGTTAATTTATAATTTTTATATAATCTTCAACATTAGGTGTTTTTAAATCTATAACTTTTTAGTCTAATTTTTAACATATTTATGCATATATCTAGTAATCTAACAATATATTAGGTACTAATTTATAATTTTTTCTATTAATTTCTTATTTCAATGAAACTTGATACACATTTAAATTTTATTTTAAATAATAATTTTAAATTTGCTAAATATTTAGTATATTTATGTAGTAAGTTTTTAGTGACTATTTAAATTTATTCATGTTAAATTCAAATAATTTATCAGAAGATAATAGGAAAATTATAAATATAACAAAACGAATATTCAAGTAACAAAAATGAATATAGAAGTATAACCACTTACCTGACTTGTCCTGATCATGAATACTTTTGAAGATGGAAAAATATTTCAGAGGTAAGTTTAAACTGGAGATGGAGGAGTTTATATAGCTGTTAGGAGGAAATCAAGTAATAAAAATGAATTTATTGCTAGTTAATCGGTCTTAGAGGGTCGCTAAAAAATAAATCTGATTTATTGACTTTATTAAGGTAGAGGAATTGATAGTAAATATTTTATACCTGAAAAATTATAATTAAGATTTTATAATTTATTTATTCCTTTTACTTAAGTCATCATAAAGGACAAAATATTGCAATCAGGTCCCTCATCCCTTTATAAACAAGATAAATGATGGTGGTTGAAAATGTTTTTATTAATCAAAATTATAATCATGGGTATTAAAAAAATTACAATTAAGGATTTAAAGAAATAAAAAAATTCTTTTTAGTCTAAAATTTTACATTAGATATCACGCTTAATTTCCTAAAGTTAAAGCGAATAATACTTCTATATTTAGATCACAAAATATTTAAATAAGTGATTTTCTTAGGAATTACTTAAGTCATATTTTTATCTAATTACCTTGGAAGGTTAATTGATAGTCATATTTTTATCTAATTACCTTGGAAGGTGAAGCTTCACCTATTATCCACAAATGGAACTCGCATTTTTGTATGACAACTACCTCAATTTGTTTAATAAGTCTTTTTAAACTTTTGATCGCCAAGTTTTATTCGCTAAGCCGGGATTTAACGCTCTTGACCGAAATTTGAAATTTGAAATCATGATCTATGACTATATAAAAATAAATGAATTCGAGATCATTAACGAAAAAGAATCTTACGAAATCGAAAGTTTATGGTCAGTTGAAAGAACTGTCAGGAGTTGGTCCAAGAACCGACTGGAGTCGGGACTTAATTTTTGTTAGGTGTTAAGTTGCTAATTTACTATTGACTTATAAAGAGGCCTCTATCCCGATTTTATAGTTTAAGCCAAATTTCATCATTCAAATTATCAAAAATAAGTAAAACTTATACCTAAACTATCTTTTACATAATGCTATACCCAACTTTTTCATTTTCTTTAAATAGAGTTTTTGTAGAACTTAATTTCCAATTGATATCAAATTAAATTCACAAAAACAAAGAAAATTAATGTATGTTTTTTAATTTTTTTATCAATTTGGTAATTGACATACCATATATAGAATTATACCTAAACTATTCGCGTATTACATCTAAATTCTTCAAAATTACATTAATATTACACATTTCACTTAAATTCACATATCTCTTCAACAAAATCACAGTAAATACATAGAACTTAATCAGCTATAATTACTTTGATGTAGCTAAAAAGAAATGTGATTTTTGAATTTGAATTAAAATGTGTAGTTTTTTATGAATTTGGATGATGTAATTTTGGTTGGATTATATTAATCCCCCTTATTTGATTTAATAGATAATTACCTACATGCCACACAATTTAGTTTTATTTATACCTTACTCATTCATTCTTAGTTAATTATGCTATGCATATTTAAAATATTACAAAATCTTACATACACACATTTGAGTTAAAACTTAATCAAAATCTATTTGAAAAAAAAAATATTCTGTTAGTAAATCATTAAAATTATATTTTTATTCTTAATGGTACATATTTTTTCTCTTTCTCAATACCACACTAAAGCGTTGATTTGTCCTAAAATCAATTCAAGTCGCGGATTCTCTTTCCTTTGCCGCCACCTAAACATTAAGATTTTAAGATTTTCACTTAAAATATATTTTAATATCCTTAAAATAATATGATGAATGACCCAAATTTTTTGTAATCTAATTATAATTAGGTTATTAAAAAATTATGATTACTTATTATAATAGAAATAAGTTAAAATGTGTGTATGTAAGATTTTATAATATTTTGAGTGTACATAGCGTAATTGACTAAGAATGGATAAGTAAGGCATAAATAAAATTAAATTGTGTGGCATGTAGGTAATTATTCTTTGATTTAATTAACTAAAATAAATTTCTTTATTACTTTTTCAATAATTTCTACTTGAAGTTAATATACATTCTATGAATAAAATAAGTTTCTTATTTTAAAATAATAAATTTAACAGTTTCATCTAATCGAAATATAATATTAATTATGAAGATAAGTTTAAAGCAATATAAAATTCATGAATGTATTACCCTAATGATCAACTGAAATAAAAATATAATTTTTGACAAAATTTTTTTAAAAAATATATAAATTTTGGTCATTAAAGTATCTCCCTAGTAATTAATATTCGCCATACATAATCTACTTTTATAATTATTTAAATAATCATTAAAGACCAGAAAATCTACATGAATTTTAAATTCTCAATGCCACAGGGTAGGCTTTGTGGTTCCAGCATGGCGGCATCAATAGCTTATTATTTTGGGCAAATTACGCTAAGGTTCTTGAATTTATCGTTTAATATCACTCAGATCTAAAACTTAAAATTATAACTTCGTGATCCCTGAGTTTTATTATTGAGTACAATGGATGAATTAACTATTATTGCGCAATCTTCTTGCGAGTTTCTTATTCTCTCACTTTTGGAGGAATGACAATGGGTGTAAGAATAAAATTATAGTCCAATTTGACGAATGTAACAATTGCCAATATTGAAAATGATGCAGTTAACATCTTCGGGGTTTGGTTTTTTTTTTTCATTATAGGATTTTGTAATGGATCATTGTTTTCTTGCATCGAGTTTAAAGGGGCTTTTGTATACATGCCACACAAAACGTTAAATATTATATTCTTGTTCAAAATTCGCATATGCCATCTTATAGTTTACATTTTGTGAAGAAGGTGGCATGTAAGCAATATTCGAAATTTTTTGTGGCATGTAGATAATTCTCTCTATTTTAAAATGCCATGTTGTTGCTCACGCTTGAGGTGTTGTAAACCGAGAATTTATAGGCGATATGACATCTATCTGAGTAACTCAACCATTAACTTTGACAAGGATTATGAGGACTTGATGCTTGTTGTGCTGTTTATTGTTTCATAGTTTTCCTAACTTCTTGGGTTGCCGGGCGCGCCGGCGGCCACGCGGCCCGTGCGTGTGTACAGGATCGGGAGGAGAGAGAGATTCCGCCTCTCTGCTGATCCCTCGCACACGCGTAATTTGAAAAAATTTGTATAATAAAACAGTAATTTTAAATATCGGGAAGAGAGAGAATGACAGGGGTAAAATGGTAATTTTAAAAAATTTTAATAATAAAAAAATAAAAAAGACCCATTTGATAATTTATTAAAACTCAAGAACCCTGATATTATAATTTAAAAAACGTAGACCTATACGACATTAAGCGTTAAACTCAGATACTAGGCGTAATTTACCCTATTATTTTTCATAACATGAAATTGATAGCGAATATTTTAATTTTTGATAGTAATTGATAGCAAATATTAAAGAGGTTTTATTAATGTAATTACAATTTTACAATTAAGAATTTATCTTTTATAAATATTTTATTTGAATCCTAAACTGATCTTATGAACAACATCCGTTTATGGTTTGAAGGTTTGAGCCAAGTTTGATTTAAATGAATCTCATTTGACTATACCTTAAAGTCGGCTCCATACAATTACAGGATGTAAGTATTCTGGCTCGTGACTTAGTTCAGTAAGTAAAAATTAAACTTAATTTACATTAAATATCAATCTGAACATTAAAAGATTGTTTACACATGAGTTTAGCGTGGCATCTCAGTCATACACATGGCACCCAAAGACCTTTTCAATTTTATTTTCTGTCATCGTCTATGATATTTGATTCATCGGTCATGATATTTGATTAATTATGCTTTGCCTTTATAGGTCTCGAACTCCGACCACGAGGGTTCAGCATCTTATGATTTTGGCCATGATGTTTGGGCAGCCGGATCTCCGAGTAACATCAGCTATAATGTTTGTTTATTAGCTATCACTGCCTCAGCCCAGTAGAGACCATCACGTCAGTACAACTTTCACTAGCATTGACTCTCACTAGTCACACAAATCAAGGACCCGAGTGCTCTTGCCACTATCAACAGTTTTCCCAGAGTCGGAAATGGTGAGACCATCAGTATGGATTCAGTGGTTATAATATTCCAACAACATAGAGCTGACGAAAATAATATTCCATCCCGAAAAATCCGCTGAACTCCACTACAACTTATCTATAAATACTTCTGGGTGGAGCTCCAAAGACAGACGAAACTTGCATTCTTCATTTCTTTCTTCTTGTACTGGTTCTCTGACTAAACATTTTTGGGTTTTAGTGAAACACTTTTCTCTGGACTCTCCGTGGATGTAGGGGAAGCTATCTCTGAACCACCTTAAATCCATGTATGTTTTTCTGGATGATTGCTATTTCTTTGTCACTGAAGTTCTGGGCTAGAAACGTTGTGTGCCGCTAATTCTCAGAATTCTGTCTCTCTCCGTCAACAAACATGACCGGTCTACAATTAAACTTGGCCAAGTCCAATGCTCTACACCACTAGTGCTCTACAACCTTGGTCAAACCGAGAGGCTTGGAAAATTAATGTAATATCTCTCTACTTCAAATATATATTTTTATGCATTTAGAAGTGAACAATTGATGAAATAAAATTAAAATTTTGAGTTAATCAACATCTCTATAAATATTTTTAACTCAAATCCGTAAAATTTGCATCTAAAATTTCTACAAACACAAATATAATCAAGCTTTGATCCTATAAGAACTAGTTATTTTACATGTTTTTGAAATTAATCAAACCATAAAATATAAAAAATTACAGAAAAGTACTTTTCAAGTGTAAGCTTTTAAAACTATTTTGGGGGCAAGCAGTTATAAAACAAATTAGGTAAATTATGTTCAAAATTTTAAATTTATGATATGATATCATACAAATTTATGAATTAAAATTTTAAAATTTAAGTCCAATATATCAGCTAATTTTAATTTTTTTATCATAAAATATTTTTAAAATATAATTTTTATTCTTTTTATCTCTCAGGCTCCCCTCTCTTTTCCTTTAGAGACTCTCTCCTCTCTCTCTCTCTCCCTGCCTTCTCTCCGGCTCTCCTCTCTCTCCTCTCTCTCTCTCTCTCTCTTCTCTCCTCTACCCACTCCCTCTATCCTCTCTCCCACGAAATTGCAAGCAGAGAAGGAAGAGGGGGAGGAGAGAGGAGATATAGTGGAGATAGCGAGGAGAAAGAGGAGGGAGAGAGAAGAGAGGAGAGAGGAGAGAGGAGAGAGGAAGTGAGAGAAAAGAGAAGAGAATAATTAAGTGTCAAAGTAATATTTTAAATAAATAAAAATTTACATCTATAACTCCCAAAAATTTATTATTTTTAAACAGTACCTCTAAAATTGATTATTTTCAAGCAACACCCCTCATTTTGGGGTAAATTTACAGCCAACACCTTGCTTTTAAAGTTAGATAGGAGTGCCGTATAAAAATAATGAACTTTGTGAATGAGAGAGCTAAAGATGCACATTTGAATAATCTTATAGATAAGGGATAAAGAAATTAATATTATACAAATTGTTGCCTGTAGCTTGCAGGGGTTTGGTCTCGACAAAATCAAGTTCTGCTTTGAATCCAAGATTTGAGATGGGATTGGGGTATAATAAAAATCACTTTTTGGCCTATTGATCACTCTACACTCTAGAGGCCCTAGTGCATAGAGACGGCTAACTGATTTGGCAATATGATATAAGGGACGAATACTTCATCAAATCCGATTAGGGTGGTGATGAGTACCTTAAATTCGGAGGCCTGTACAGACTGTAGCAGACGTGACAAGTAGTGGAAAAACTATGAAATACAGACTCCTAGCAAAATGAAAACCCGCCTTTGTAATATGTTCTCCACTCACATTCATCTGACGAGATGAGGTATGTCAATCACAATCGTGTGCCCGTGTTGTAATGAAGAGATAGATTTTGGAAATGAGCTGATAGAATTTTGAAAAATTATCTTCCATTCTACAAATATCATCTGATTTGTAAAGGCCAATATTGATGCTAAGGTTAAAAGCCTCTCAAGAGGCAATCAGTATACGCATGGCAGTTTAGGACCACATGACTCGTCCTCGCGGTTGCCTCTAAAAAATTCACGGTAAATTCTTCCCACACGCGACTGAAAATATGGCATCGAAGGCGGGCCTAGATTTCTTCTTGGATAGCGATTTCAAAAACTGAATCATAGTCTTAACGCGCAACGAATGTCAATGATATACGCGGCAATACTTCTCATGCTCTTGTTGAAAGACTAGTGCAGCCACTGTTTTAGCTAATCATGCTTTTGATCTTCTACATATAATTTTAGGGTTGATGCTTGCCTTCCTCTCTACACTCTCTTGCCTTGTTGAGTTTCCTAAATTAAATGAATTGTTAATTTTTTTAAAATAATTACATACATGCTATTTTATAAAATTTTATTTATATATTTTCACCTTATAATAAACTAAATAATGAGTACCACATTATTATAATCCAATCATAGTTGGCTATCATATATCAATCATTGCTGTCAATCGGCCACATCCTACCGCCATTTCGTCTGCTATTATCAACAATACTGCTTACTGCAGACTATTAGGTATTGCCCATTGCCACCACCAATCACCACCACAAGTATTTAAATTAAACAAACTATAATTTAAATATAGCAAATACTTAAATAAATCTTAAAAGTGGAAAAAATATATAAATATACTTTTAACAAACACATAAATGTAATTGTCCCTTATAAAAATCATAATTAATTCCCACTATCTAGACATTCAAATATATCGCAATATTATAGTCCAAACCAAGGTTTTAAAAACCGGAGGCCGGTTCAACCGGTCGAACAGTGAACCGGTCAACCAACCAGTCCGGTTTAATTTTGTAACCGGATCCACTTAAAACTGACCAGAACTGGTCTAAACTACGGTTCAACCGATCAACCGGTAAACCGGTACAGTTGGACCGGTTGAGTTTAAAATTAAAAAAAAAAACTTTCCTAAACTCTGAGTCCCTAACTCAGCTTCCGTTCTGCGGCCTCTACTCGCGCGACAGTCACGAACTCGCGATTTCTCTTGCCTTGCACTCTCCTCTCCAGCCCCCGTCCTTTCGAAATGATTTAATATTTTAGTATTTTAGTGATATGAAATAATAAAATAATTAAATATTTTAATATTGATAAAGCATACATTTGTTCAGATCTTTTAACGATGTACTAAATATTATACTTGCGAATATTTTGTTGGGTTGTTATTTCGATTTGCTTGGAATTATTTTTTGGATTATTGCCATAAAATATTATTTGTTAAATTTAATTATTAAACATTCATTTTATGTCTAATTATTGTGGTAATATGTGAATAATATATATCTTAACTATATTTATATTATATTTTATTAGTTTTTTAAATTTTTACTTCATCCCAGTTCAACCCCAGTTCGACTCCGGCTCAACCATTGAACCTTGAACCTTTCAGTCTACCGATTCTGAAGCCGGTCCGGTTTTCAAAACCTTGGTCCAAACAATTCGAGCTACATTCACAAGATAATGAATTGTATAAGCAGAAATCAGATTTTCAGATCTTACCAAATAGAAAACTAAACAATAAATATAAAGAAAAAAGAATGCGCTGAAACACATGGAGCGAGAGAGAGAGAAAGAGAGAGAGCTGGGGGATCTTTTTGATTAAAAAAAAACATGGCTTCCTTCCGTCAACAGCAACAAATTTATAGCAATTTACAGCACGAAAGAAACAAAAGCAATCAACCCTTTCTGCCCAAAGAGAGATTTTAGGTTCTCTTTTGACCCACGCTGTTCACGTCCGAAGTAATTCAAGGCTTGATGCGTACATAGTGCTTCTGTCTACAAAGAAATTTTTAACTCAATGGAACAGAAGAACGTTGAACTGATTTGGGATGAAAGAACTTCCATGTCTAGAAAGTGGAAGCTAGTTAGTAGTCGATGCAAGAACCGGCTAACGATCTGCAAAAATTATACAATTTTACAGGAATTTAACATTTGACCGTTTGATCATAGTTTATAACTTTATACTCACCATTTAAGAGCTTCTATCCATCTAATATCTCCAGTTTAATCCCAGAGTCCCAGCATTAGGATTTTAATATTTGATCAAAATCTGACATTTCAGAGTTTAAGGTTTCATAGGGGATCTCAGTTTAAACATGAGAAATTGCTATGATCAAATATTAAGTTCTACTGATAAGTACGCCTAAAAGATTGAGTTTATAGATTCCGACGAGATGGTGTATGAAAATTCCAACTTGCCTGCAAGCCTTTCAAGCCTGTCTGATATTGGAAATAGACGGGATTGCACTGACACCATTACCTTGGTCTGGCATTTTAGCAAGGAAAAAATAAAGCAAGTTAGAAAGGAAAATAATGGCTCCAATTCATTGGCACAAAAGCTTTCAAAAATACCTGATGGAGTTTTAAGGACAAAGAAACATGCACCAATGACAAGGTAAGCAAGAAGAAGAACAAATCCTTTTAGATAGTGCGAGGATCCATCCTAAAATGTAAAAAGTTAGATCCCACAGTCATCCCACAAGACCTAATAACATAATATGTAACGCAAGTATGTTTTCGGCCATGAGGAGATTATCATGTTACCTGAAGAGCAGACGATACTAATAAAATTGATAAGACCAAAGATCCGGTTTCGAGTAACTTAAAATCTAGATCCATTTGGATGCCAATGATCCATGCGACAATGACGCTCAACGGAACCTGTATAGCACAAATGAATATCAGCTCCTGTGGTTGGGCTTTAGAAGAAGGATATGGTGCAGTTGTTTCCGAATTTATATAATTCTCACCACAAACATGGAAATCTGAGTTGCTGAACCGAGTGAGACTCCCAGAGTTATGTCCTGTGGCAAGTGGATTTTTTATTGAAGCTTAATATTTATGGAAACAGGTACAAATTTACATACTTTTTAGATAAAAAATTACCAGCTTGTTTCTTAAAGCGAAGATGATGGCACCAGCATGCTCTGCAGCATTTCCGACGATAGGTAGTAATATGATGCTAATGAAACTAACAGATATGCCCCATGATTCGGATGCAGCCTGCAAAAGGAAATTTATTTGGTCATGCAAAGTTAGTTTATTGAACCGAAAGGAAAATTTGGGGAGGCAAAACAATCATACGAACAATAAGTCTTCCATAAGATGCCAGACTTGTTCAAAACGTTTCGGGACCCTAACAGGATTCTGAATTGATTTTTAGAATAGCTTTCTCTATCGATATGTATTCTTAATACCCATGCCTTAAAATTTTATAATTATTAATACAATTTCACCAGGAAAAACTAAGGCATTTACCTCAATTGTGCCAACAACATATTCTGATAGTACTGCGATTACAACTGTCATGCCCACCAGCCAAGCTAATGCGCAGGGAAATCCAACGACCGCCTCATCTTGAGCGACCACGTCATCATTGTCGTCATCCTCCTGATAATTAGAAAAAAGGGTATTGATTGATTAGGTGAGTCAAAGAAAGCATTTGGTAGAAGTTATAAATTGATAAGACAGTGCAGAACAAACATGAATATTAACAGCAAGATAGACAGAGATCGTCTCTTTAAGTAACGCTTTACCTCTTGAGACTCGAACAATTGGCGATGGGTCTTTAATTGGAAGAAGAGGTAAGCAATGTAGGCAGCTAACATCACAATGCTGCACACTCGTGATAATAAAACAGCAGGGGAATAGGATGCATTATGCTCACTGCCATTCACAGCATATCTGAACAAGAGTGGAAGCACATGGCACAGAGCACCTAGCAACAGAAGGCTTGTGTTCACATCAGCTTGCTTCTGTATGAAAATCAAAATCACGAGTTAAGACTTTAGGAAGCATAGGAAAAAGTTACTTTATGAAATAAGTACCATTCTTTCTTTTTGGTCTCATACATCAAAACAAAAGGCCCGAAAGGCCTTATTAGTTTAATTTTTATAACATACCCTGTCATATGATTGCTCCTTACGGAGGTTAACTAAGCCACCGCAAAAGAGGGAGGTGCCCAGGACAAGCAACAAATTGGAGAGAATTGAACCAATAAGAGAGTGTTTGACTACATCAATCTTTCCTTTATGAAGTGCAAACAAAGCTATGATAAGCTCCGTTGCGTTTCCACATGTTGCATTCAAGAGGCCACCCACTATAACAGTTGTAACAAATTTTGCTTCAGCTTAATATTGCAGAAGTGTATGAATTGAAGATGAATTCTAATAAAAAAACTAATATTCATATCTTACCTGTCGGGCCGGTGTAAAAGGCAATTTGTCTGAGCCATCAATGCAAACATAGAAAACGTTATGAGTTACTTGAAGTGCAAGGTAAAGAGTGTAAAACAAAAAAAGAGGAAGGCAAAAAGTTCAACAATAATCTACAGTGTTGATCTCAGTTAAAAAGAAAAAGACCAAGCCTCTGAAATGTTTATAAACATTAAAATCATGATTAATACACTGTTGGACTAAATCTCTTAAGCAAAATATAAGATTTAATGAATAAAATAGTCAATTTCAATGTTCATTCATCAATTTGTTAGTATGATATCAAAGATCAGCTTGTTATAGAATCACTACTTTTCTTGAAAGAAACCCCATTCTATCACTACGAAACTCAAAAGAAACAAAACAATTTGATGCAATTATACTGTGGACATTTTTTCCTAATAGTTTTGTAGAGTTTCCACAGAACTCAAGCAGATCTTGGACGTTTCAATTATTAAAAGAAAACTGGCTTGAATCCCAGCATGCCCTAGATGGTAGAATCCATGCTTTATCCGCAGCTACATAACGTCTTTGTTTGCATTTCCCCTCCATTTCTTCAACATAAAATATGGCATCTCTTATGTAATATTATGAGTTCTTGAGGATAAACCTTAATATAGCAAAAGTTAGAAGAATAAGCTAGCCAGGCAATAACAATATAAGAAAATATTGGTTTGTTATACTAACAAGGAAAACTATGCTAAAATTTCAAACATTCCCATTCGAAATGCTGATTTTACGAACTACAGGAAAAAGGTGAGCTTGATAAGGAACTAACAAATGATATCCATTCTCAAATAGAGCTAGAAAGAAAGAAACCAGAACTTACTCTGTGAGAAAGCTTACTCGTTCTGCAAGAGGGGTTAGGCCTAGTAAACTTAAGGCAAAAACCCATGCCTGCAAACAAAACAATCGAACATTTAACATTTTAGGACAGGTTAATAACATCTCAATAAAAAAGTCCAAAACATATATAATCTACACTCATCTGACAATTCTGTGACTAATTCAGCCACAATTTTGAGACTAAATAGCCACAAACGAAATATTCCTGAATTATCTTCTCTTTAAACTATTTTTTCTACTTCATCAAATGCTAAGTTTGACACAATTCATCCAGATTTTTGTTAGCCTCAGCAAAAATGGCCAAATAAATTCAGTCCCAAACCATTAAAATTCACTCGATTTAAGACTTTCATTCCCTAGAAATAATAAAACCTTTCATGGCTCATTCATTAAATGAAACAAGGAAAGAGTCAAAATACAAACACTGAAAAATAAGATTTGAAAATGAAAATGCAGTAAATGATTTCGTCAGGAGACACGTTAAAAGCATCATAACTCATTTACAGATTAGCAAACAAGGCTACCAGAAGCAACATTATCACTCATCACATGGATGTAATGTCCAGAGCACATTTATCCTACTAAGTTATTTCTTTCATGGTGTTACTAAAATAGGAAACAGAATTAACATTAAAACGCAAGATTTTTAGGCCAGATTTTTAAGATTTCTCTATGTTTGCTTAGTGAATTTGAAGAGTTAGTATTAAACATACACAATATCATAGAGAGGGTAGCCATGACAACTAATAAGAAGAATATTTAAGGTGTTTAATTATTTCTATCATCAAGCCATAGAGGCTTTGTACGTAAATGAAGGGACTCAAGTCACCAAAAGAAGTGGAAGACCAAAATTGTGACGCCCGTGGCAGAAGAAGGCAGGGAGTGATCGCCGGGTGATGTCCTAAGAGTAATCACTAAGGCAAAGTGCGGCTCCTGGCAGGCTTCTAGGCCGAATAATGAGTGGTGAGAGGAGCACGGGAATGAATTGTCCCACATCGAAAAGGGAGGGAGATCTTGAGCTGTATAAGTAGATAACGTGATCTCAAATAGTAGAGGCGCCTTTTAGGGCAAAATCATGAGGCTAGTGATGGAAAACTCGGTAGTTAAGCCTGCTTGGGCTGGAGTAGTACTGGGATGGGTGACCTTCTGGGACGCACTCAAGCCACGCAGTTTTCCTAAAGCCAAAGCGGACAATACCTCTACAATGAGATCACGAGATGTTACAAAAATTGACTTGAGATATGATTATTTCATGTGATATATTCATTACATGTGACCTAAATCACATGATTTTATATAAAGGTGAATGAAAAAGAGAAATCTATGCAGACAACCAGAACTAGATGGGGGTAAGGCTTATTTTTTTATTGCAGAAATAAAAATACATCCCAGTGAGTTAGTATGCTCAAGCTTTGCTCATCTCAGGCCTTGAAAATCAACTTAAATTTGACCTCATTTTAGCAGTTTAACATAACTTGTAAAAAAACAAAATTATAAATCAAGGTCAATTTCTTTTTAGATTAACCATAACTGGATAACCTTAATCATTCTACTAAGCACCTAGAATGGTAGGATTTACATATAATTTAGTGTTATAATAAACAGTAGCTAGGTTCGTGGTTTTTGAAGTGAGCAATACCTACATGCATCTATTGCGTAAATTGAAGTATACAATAAAAGCATCTTAATCGTACACATGGTATTGTTAGTTATGGATGAAGTAAACCTTTTTTTTAGTCCATCAAGGATTCCATAGACGTCTACAAAAATAAAAATATTTTTATATGTGTCCATTTCTCTATTAAGTTTGACCGTTAATTTATTATTTTAAAAAATAAAAATACATATTAAAGCATTGAAAGTTACTATTGTGGGCTAGAATATAAAGAACAAAAGAAAATTTGAAGTTACAATAGAAATTAGAAATATTTATATATATATATATTATAATAATATATTTTAATTTTTTAAAATAATAATTTAAACCACACAATCTCACGTGATAGAACTTGTAGAATCCAATTGCACACTCCTTGCACCAAAGTATTTCTCTTTTTTTTTTAAATGAAAAAAAGTACTTCTCTTTTGAAGCAATTAATAACCCAATGTTGAACAGTAATAACGGCATCTCCAACGGCCAACCCCAAATTGAAATAATGTAGTCAACTGAACCAGTGATTAAAATAACAGACAGCTATTAGCTTCCAAACGGCAGTATTTAAAGAAAACAAAGCAGGCACGAAGCAACGACTCACCCTCCCGAAACCGCAGCTCTGCGCGATAATAGCGAGCGGCACAGCCGGGAAGAGAACGAAAAGCTTCGTCCCGAGGAAAATCTCCTGGAGATTAGCCAGCACATTCCGGAGAATCCCGCACCGGACCTTGGAGACGAGCGAGAGGTCCGACTTCTTCCGCAGCGACGATGACGACATGTTGTGCGCGGTGCGGCGCCCGTGGCCGTGGCGCATCTCCTTGCCGAGGCCTCCCCTGACGCTGCCAGGCTTGATCAGCCCCGCCTCCAGAGACCTCGCCGGGCCGCTCGCTGCCGAAGCCATGGCCTCCTGCGTTCCCCCGTCTCTTAGAGGCAATTCGTCGATCGGGTCGAGGGCGTCCGGCGTCAATGAGCAGCTTCCCCGCTTTCGCCGAGCCCTTGCGCCGTACGCTTGCCGTACACCGGACTATGAGTCCTCTCTCTAATATTTGGAGAGTGCTGCACCATTAAACAGTGTGCCGCGGAGAAAATAAGAAATAAAATGTTATTGCGAAGGAGACGAAGCTTCTGCGAAGCTTCGCGGATTGCCCAATTATACTATTTGCCACGTGGAGGCCCTCCGATGGCTCCGCCGCAGGCATAATTAGGTCACAGTCCCTCAAGACAGAGGACATTATGTATTACCCCAACTTCTGAACTTAGTTTAATTGGGCCGGAGATGCCTTTTCTCTTCTTTTAGATTAAAAAAATTTAGGGTAAATTGCATAGGGGCTCCTAAGGTTAGAATATCACTGTATTTAGGCCTCATATTTTAAAAAGGCTCGATTTGGATTCCGAGTTTGTGTTTGCACTGCCGTTTGGTCCCAAGTGAGACGAGGTGTGAAACTTGCTAGCTTTTTACTATTTTACCCTCAGACTTTTTACTCATTCTCCATGTTGTTCTAAAGAGTTTCGAGACTTTTCTTTCATCACTCTTGGAGATCATTTTGAAGTTCTTCGCCGATCTTCTCAATTGTTCATATTTCTGATAATCATTTTTATTTGAGGAGCCAATACTTTGAAAACTCATCTAAAAAAAATATAGAAGATAGAATATATACTAAAATATACTTAAATTAACAAAAATTGAATATATTATTTTCCTTACTTTGATAAAAAAAAAGCTTGGAATGGGGAGACTGATCTTTGATGGGAATTCTTGCATCTGAAGTTGATAAAAAATACATAAAAATTATTAAATATGAGTCATAAGGATATTTTGGTTCATATAAATATAACTAACAGTGAAATTTAACAGCTACTGTCTAATTGGACCATCCAAAAAAGCGATATTTAAACTAAGAAACCAAATGACAGCGCAATCACAAACTCAAGAACTCAAATTCAGGCTTTTCAAAATGTGAGATCTATTTGCAGCATTATTCTAGCCTTAAGAACCTATATGCAATTTACCAAAAAATTTATGTTCTCGTTATCCAACTAAAAAATCCTAATAAGTTAATTGACGAGAGAGTTGAAAGATTAAAATATCTAATTTCTCTTTATCCAAACTTAAAATCCCTAGTAAGTTAAATGAGAGAATGTAATAGCAAACTATTCAAACAAAACTTTGACATAATCTAAAACAAAAACAAAATAACAAAACAACAAATTATATTAACATCTAGGGCGGTTACCGATCCGATTTCGAGCCGAGCTAATACCGGCTCGAAATCGGATTGATTATATTTCGATCGATTCGAAATCGACTCGAGCTCGATTGGGTTCGACTTTGAGCTAGCCCGAGTTGATTCCGATCGACTTTGAGCCGATTTCGAATCAAATTTCAATTTTTTTTTAGCCGATCTCAAGTCAGGTAAGCTCGACTTTATCCGACTCGAGATCGGCTCAGTTTATACTATATATATATATATATTATATATACATATATTATATATACTTATTATAATATAAAATATATTTTAATTAGAGCCGATTTCGAGCTGAATCGAGCTGAGCCAACCCCAGCTAAAAATCGGCTCGAAATTATTACCGAGCCGAACTTTTGGCTCGTTAGTCGGCTCATTTAAATCGACTCGATTTCGATTCGATCTAAAATCGATTCAATTTTCGATCGATCTTCGATCCATATTAACACCCTTATTAACATCAAAGCCATCATTTCCATCCGCACCTACTCTGCGGTTTTTTCCTTTCATGTTTTTTGTTGAAGTAAAACTTTGTCAAAGCAACAGAAAAAGAGAGATAAAAATAAATTTATTTTCAAAAAAAAAAGTAAGACAAATCTAGCATCGTTCTTAACGTGAAAAATCCTATAAGTAGGAAAAAATCACAGAAGTAATCAGAGTCAGTTTAAAAAATATACTAGTCAATCTCTAGTTTAGAATGCCTCATTACTGTGGGAGAAACAGTGGAAGTGTAAAGAATATATTGAAGTATGGTAGAGAGACGATTATTAATGCGACTTGTCAATGCAATTTTTTCCTCCATGAGTGGTGTTGACATGTAGCTCCAGCGCTGCATCTCATCCATACACGAAGCGCTCCATCTTAAAACATCATGCTTTAACTTTTGTGGTTGTGTTAGTCTTCCAAACCTCGTGGGAGAGGTTTGGAACCTCTAACCTCTAACCTCGTGGATGAGGTTTGGGACCTCTAACCTAGTGGGAAAGGTTTCGGACCTCTAACCTCTAACCTCGTGGAAGAGGTTTGGGACCTCTAACCTCTAACCTCCTGCATGACCCTTGTTCAAACAGCTCTCCCAACTATATCAGGCATGATATTTCTCAGCCATACCTATCACTATCAGCATGCTCTGACTGCACTGTTTCCAAAGCAACATGCTTCCTCCAGACTCGCAAATCAAGGGTCCGCATGCCCCAGCTGACGCGGATCCCCAGAAACAGTACCAAGATCCAAAGGTCAAGCTCTCTTTACTGACTCTGGTCCCTCCAATGGCCGACAAGTGGTGCAAGTTCAGAATTTGTCCACCTTCTTTTCTCCGAAAAATCAGGATAAAGCTGCACCATCCTTGCCTATAAATACCAAGGAACAGACTCCAAATAAAGAAAAAAGGGTCACTTGCTTCTTCCACCACTACCGGCCTTCTCCAAGACTGACGTAGGAGGAGGACTGACCCCAAGAAGAGCAGAACTCCTCTATCATCTCTTGTAAAACAGGAGCTTGAGAACAAGAAAAGCTCTCTTTCTCCTGCTTTCTCTCTTTTCCTCTTGTAAGCTTTTTGTATTAGCCTTCATGGCCACCTCCATCCATTAGTGAAATTTCTTAGCTGATCGACCGATGAAAATTAGGATGGGTGTTTCCTGGGACCCCCACATCCTACGTCAACAAGTGGTAAGTTTTTTATGTTTTTTTTATTAATACCAGCATGGACTTGATTAATTTTCGCTAGTACATCTACAACGCGTGTTGAATATGATTTAGTGTCTCGATCATTGAGAAATCATTTGCCACCATACCTGAATCCTCCTTCGACATTGCCGATCATCCTCACTCTTCGAGTTACTCTTTGACTGCAAGATTTATAGTTCTATGAGTTCATACTCATTTTAAACTACCATAGAAACAAATGAATAATCATGATATAATAGTTTATTAATATAATTGTTTATGTAGTCTTACTTGTATAATTATATATATATATAATTTTAATTTTGTTCTTTGCCAATTCAATTTAGTCTATGAATTAACTTCAAATTTAACAAAGTAATCAATAAAATATATATTATTCTAAATAAAATTATATTTATATATTCCAACTATTAATTAATATTTTTAAAATATTTTTTTAAAACTCCATGAACTCAGTTAATTTTGTGGGGAAATGCAAGATCCCCTAAGACCCATGTTTTAAATCAATTGGTACTTCAAATAATGTATATTCTTTTTGTACAAGCATCAATAATAACTTATTTTGTACTATCAAATAATAATAATAATCTATTTTATCAATAATAATAATAATAATAAATAACATATTTTGGAATCCAAAGTGTTTTTTTTATTGATAATGGGAATCCGAAGTCACGCCCACATCAATCGCAGAGGTATGCAAAACGATTACATTACTGTTTGGCGCAAGAACCAAAACAGGACCAAAATAGTACTAATTTAAAAAACAACAACAATAATAATAAATAATTTTTTTAAATCATTCTACATAAACTCAAATATAAAAAAAATATTATTTTACTTTACATACTCAACAATTTAAAATAAAAATATTAACTTTATTTCACATTCTAGACTAAAATATTTAAATCGAGTATTTTAATCTAACAAGTGAAATAAAATTTATATTTTTATTAAAAATTATTGAGTATGTGAAGTAAAATATTATTTTTTATATTAAAATTTGTGTAGAATAATTAAAATAATTTATTTATTATTATTATTATTATTATTATTATTTTTATTTTAACTAGTAGTTTTTTGGTCCTCGCGCCAAACAGGGCAATAATATGACATGGTGACATCTCAAGGAACTCTATTCATTTTTTTTTTGTTAGAAACTTTGATCAATTAAAAAAATAAGAAAAGATAATATAAGATTTGAAAATGATGTACAATTCTTACACATAAAATTTTTATCATTTTTTGGTATTAATTTTACCTTATAGTTGAGAGAATCACACATTATATTAATTTTTTAACAAGTGAATAAAATTAATATTCAATGGTAAATTTTAAAGAGCTAATTATAAGTTTATAACAGCTACGCAGCATTAGTCTATAAGATTATAATTTACCACAATTTTTTATCATTTTAGAATTCATACTTCTGCTTCTAATTCATTATTTTCAATTTTATTTGTATTTAAGATATTGACATAAAAATATTTATACTTAAACTTTAATTACATATCTTTGATTAAAAGCATTTTCACGTAGGTGATTGAAAGGAAAAGTGTAATCAATTTTTGAAGAAATCTAAAATATATGCTTACATATTTTAATATCCTCAAATTTATCATTTTATCAAAAAGTATATAATTTATTTGTTCTAATCCTATCAAACGAATTTCATCCTTGTTAAAGGATGAAGCTGACAAAAGGACCTAATTGGATCATAAATCAATAACCCAAGGACTTCCTCACAATTTAAATATGTGGATCAAAATTTTAAATAATCGATGAGCAATTTACCATAATATTAATCACACTAATAATATTAATGTTAACGTCATCATATCATTATTCCCAAATTTTCACCACAAAATACGCCATCCATTCAGATTAATAAGGAAAAAGGGTAAATTGCAACTAGACCCTCTTATTTCATCATATATGCAAGTACTTTTCTAGGAGTTTTTAACTGTATGAGACAAAAAACTTCAATATTTACTTATTAGACACCCTAAAATTAAATATTATATGACACACTTATTTATTTTAATTTTACAACCAACACCCTAGTTAAAAAATCCTTATATTTTATGTAAGTAAACCATACTTGATCTATATTTTAACTTAAATAAGATTCATAAAAATAAAATCTAACCCTTTTTATATCTTAAATTAAATCTAATCGTTAAGATGAGCATCTAATGATTAGATTTAAAATATTCTACATAAATAATAGATTTAAATAATTTTTAACACGTAAGATTTAAGTTAAGATGCACCGAGAGTTAGATTTTATTCCTATAAATTTTATTTACGTTAAAACATAACTAAGTATAGTTTACTTACATAAAATATAAAAATTTTTTAACCAGGGTGTGTTGGTTGTAAAATTAAAATAAATGTATGGTAATATAATATTTAATTTTAGGGTGTCTAATAAGTAAATATTAAAATTTTTTGTATCATACGGGTAAAAATCTCAATTTTCTATTATTTAAAAACTACTCAAGTTAATCCATCAATTTGAGGTAATGTGCAACTAGATCCAAAATTATGATTTAAAAATAAAAAAGTTTGAAAAATGATATTTTTACCATCGAAGAGCCGATGCTGCTTGCCTCTCTCTCTCTCTATACCTTCACTCTCTTTCTCCCCCCGAACACACATACACACATACACTCTCTCTCTCTATCCCCCGCAGAGGGTGGCGAGCTGCCGGCACCCACCCACCCCACGAGTGCAGATGAAGGTGGCAGGTTGCCAGCTGCAAGTGCATAAGAGAGAGGGCGCATGAGAGAGAGCGAGTGCAGGGGGGAGCGAGAGAGAGAGAAAAAAGAAAATATTAATTATCAAATTATAATTTTAAACCTAGTTGCACATTACCTCAAATTGACAGACTAACTTGAGTAGTTTTCAAACAGTAGAAACCTATTTACACGTATAACCAAACAAGAGAAACCTACTTACAATTTATCCCATAAAAAATTACTATATAAGTAAAGTGGTCATTGGGAATGCATTTCAGTATTTATGTTGCGTTACTGAGAATGATATAATTCTAAAAAGTAGGCCCAAAGAGATGTGTATAACAAATACAGACAAATTTCATTACATCAATCTCACGTAGACCTAAAAAAGAGACGTATAACAAATACAGATAACCATCATTGAACACTTGAGCAGGAGTCTGGAAACACTCCAGCAATGTACATCAAATCAGTTCATTCAAAAAAATAGATGGTCTAGCCTTTCAACAAAATAAAAAGGCTGATGTAGACCTACAGAAAAAAAAAAATTGAAGCAGATGACTACCAATCATAATATGTGAAGATAATCTTGTACAAAATTATGAAAGAACGACTCAAAAAAAAAATATCATTTAAAAATTAAGACATTTACATAACATCATATAACATCAAGAAAATATTGAACCGAAACCCTCTTAAGCAGTTTATTACACATATTATGTACATCATAGATAACAATAACTGAATGCTTGACATCAAGTTCATCGATTCTATTTTGGACAACTGGCTCCATCGAAGATATAACAAAATAACTTTACATCTAGGGGTGTGCAAACTATGGTTTAAACCGAAAAACCGAACCGAACCGTTTAAATTTAACGGTTTGATTTGGTTTAGAATCTAGCGGTTTGGTGATGGTTTGATATTTTGAATATTTTGGTTAATTGGTTTGGGTTCGGTTTCACATGTTTGGAAACCAAACCAACCGAATTAACCGAATAACCCACGTATTTATATTGGGCCGGTTCAGTTGGCAATTTGCCGATTTGGGTTCGCTCATAGATGAGTTTGCGAGAAAGAAGGCTGATTTGACCTACCGAGAAGTTTCAGATTATTTAGGGTTGCGCGACTTGCGCGGCTTGCACTTTAGATCAAAGAGTTGCAGACCAAAAATATGGTTTTAACCAAACCAAACCAACCGAACTGATATTTATTTGGTTGGTTTGGTTTGGTTTATAATATAATTTGGTTGGTTTGGTTTCATTAAATTTAAAACCGAATCCAATCTTTTTTTTTGGTTTGGTTACCAAACCAACCACTCAAACCGAATGCACACCCCTATTTACATCAACTTCAAGCAACTAAGGAAGCTAGTTTCAAACTTTGGCCAAGTTCACCTGCAACACTTCCAACATGAACAGAGAATTGAGTGTTACACTTCAACCCAAACTTTCTGGGGCCTAATGTTCACAAGCCCGACAATGGCTCCATCCCAGCTCCACGTGGGATTATGGTTAACTCAGGATTGGCAATAAAACTTATTAATCAGGTAATGCATCACTTTGTACAAGTTACTTGGGGGAGTTACCTAGGTTGCTCGCCGATTCAACCTCAACCACTAGTTCAAGTCAAGAAATTTCCATCATATCCTTCAATGGTTTACTAGGGATACATCTTTCACGGCCTCTAAAAATGACTGACAATTCGTGTTAGCTATCTACAGTTTATATGCATCATCTACAAGTCATTTGCCTAAAGACAAAATCATTTACTTGAGCAATTGTTGTGTTTGGCCGACTGAACCGTTCAACCGGCCAATAAGTGGTCGCCACATCAACACCAGAAGGAGCTCACTGCTGATGTAGCACCCAACTATTGACCAGCCAAACCGAAAAAAAATTTCATTCTCCCTCTAAACAAAAGAATATTTGGTCATCATCAGTCTTTAATATACTCTAACATCACCCTGGATGCTCACAGGCATATGTTTTACTAGAAGGTTATACACATCAAATTTCTAACTAATTCGTCATAATCCTCGTGATCTCCTAATGGGGACATCTAGATAATAAACAGTCCATATTGAATTTCTTAGCATGCTTTTTAATAGATGATGTGAATTATTTATATATATTTTTTTCACATATAGTTGGTTGATTTTTCTAAATTGATTTATTTATATTGGATAATATAGATTAAATGGATAAATATAATTAATTTAAAATAGTTGAAATTATCTCATTTGGATAACTATCTACAGTCATAATTATTTAATCTTTTTTTTATTTTATTTTTATTTATTTGCCTATAAATAAGCTAGAGTTTGTATATATTTTCTAGAAAAGAGAATGAATGAATGAAATTTATTTTGTGATCTTGGAACAGATTAGTCTAAAGATTTCGGAAGGGATTGATATTCCGATGGTGGGAAAACTTTAGGTAAAGATTTTAGAAATTCTAATTATCCACTATTTTTCGTATATTTTCCTTCACCCTTTAAACCCTAGCCACCTCATCTTCGACGTCTCGCATCAATTATGATATCAGAGTGTGTTGTCCCACATCAATTTTAGTATTAGAGCACATTAACCCACATCATCTATACCTATAAATAGGTGGTTTCTTCCTTCTATACAGGCAATTGCAAGATTATTTACTAAAAGTCAGCTGGAAACCTTTTATCCTTCCCTTGTATTGAAAGAGACTAAGAGTAGCTTCTGTAATTACCTCTAGCGAATCCACTTTGCTCTCATTAGTGAATTTTTCTTGACTTGATTCATGGACGTAGGAAAATCTCTCCAACCACGTACACCTACATGTGCGTTAGATTGCTTTTGTTTTCTTTCTCTTTGTTTTCATATCTCTTTTTGCAAGAGTATATGTTGTGACTGTAGATCACAATCATCCAGGGATCATTCTTTCTCCATCTACACTTCGTCGACATTTAATTGTGCATTAGCCATCATGGCAGCAAAAGATGTTAAATCTCTAGGAAAAGTCGACTATACAACTGCCTACGGGAATTTAACAAGAAATTCTAATCTCATCATCTCACTAACTTGTCTTAAGCAAACTTGTCTTAAACTAAGGAATCAAACTCATAAAATAGTGCCAAAAGATTTTCTCTGGTACCGATTATATAAAAATTTATACTCTTTTGCCAAAATGGCTCTTTCAAAACAAAAAAAATCAAGCAAGGGACTTTCAGATCATAAAGAAGCACCATAACTTCATTTTACTATCCAAATAACTTAATGCAAAAGATAAAAAAGTAAATTACCTTGACATGAAAAGAGGCAGTTCATTAGATCAACAGGTCTCAATCAAAGCACCATATATGATGAATGCACAAGTCCAAGTATAAGCAGAGCATTTTCTGTCTCTAGATAGATGACAACATCACCAACATGTAATTGAACTATTTTCTTGACTTTGTTGGGAGCATCATTCAACTTCCTTGTTTCCACTGTCCCACATTTCCTTACCCAACGGATTCGGATCTCCTGTCACACCGAAACAGCCTGCGGTATGCATGGTACCTAAGTATTCACCAATCATGTTTTCCCTTGTCATTGCACCAAAACCTACATGATGTGATGCTATAAGCCATCTCACCAAATGATTTATAAAGCTTGTTTAATCTTGCATACAGTTGCTATAAGCCTATAATGAGCCATAACATCTTAAAAAATCATAAATAAACTAATGCAAGCATAACGAAAATACATGGAACAAGACCAAGTGAAATCCCCAAACCACCCTGTTCCAGCTCCTAGTTGAATCTTCGCCTTTTATTCTCTTTTTTAAGCCCAAAACGTACAGACACAAACAATGTGGTGATGAAGAAAGAAGTGAAGATGGGGGTTCTGAAAAGTTAGAACAATAGAGTTTCAACTTTCAATAACAAAATAGTATCATCTCAAACTGAAAAAGTATTAGTATATGAGAAATATTGCATTTCTGGAAACTATAGAAATGTACCATGCAGAAAAAAGTGAAATTGGGCTCATGTAGGTGGGCTTGTGTGAAATCTTAAAAGCTCTTCAAACTATCAATTCCCAGGTCATGGTATTAAGAAACAGAGCATCAAGGTTAAGGATATCAAATATTTTTCAAAAGTCAAAAAGGATGTCAAAGGCATTAGTTCACTAACTTGAATCCCGTCACGTTGAGTGAGGCAAATCATGGCAGTGCGGCCTTAGGGAACGACGAAGAGACACTGGAAGAGTACGACGCGGAGACACCCGAAGTTAGCGCAGGCTCTCCTTGTAGAGCCTGCGGCGGCTACAATGATTACGAAGCCGACGACGGTATAGAACTAAGCGAAACAGCCAATGGCTCTGACGACCTCCACGGATTAAAGGCTGTGAATCTTGCCAGCCTCCTCGAGCCGGAGGTGGCCAAGAGTCTTACCGCGGGCGACCACGAATCTCCTTTACTCTCCGCCGAATAGGCTGCCGTTTCTGGCGCAGACGATACTTGAAATGGGACGTTGTAGAGGTCCATCGCCATGGCTATGTCTTAGGGTTTTGTGGAGGTATGTGGCCCGCCGGACTGCGAGGCTGCGACAGGAAGAACGAGAACGCTTTTTGAGAGTCCCCAAATTGAATCGAATTTAGAAAGGAGCACCTAATAACGATTTTGAATGGTCCATCTAATTAATTTATAATTTTTAAAAATTTATTAAACATTTTAATTTTAAAAATATTATAATACTAAAATTTTTATTAAATTATAATTATTATATATAATAAGTTTCTAATAACGATTTTCTTTTAAATTTTATAAAATTCTGTTTTACTCTCCTCTCTCCCTCTCGTCCGTAGAAAGACACGCGCCGGCATCCCACACTTTTTTTCCTTCTTTGTCTCTCTTGGTAAGGAGCCAGCTGAAAGGCGGCGGCGGCGATGGCGACAATGAAGATGAGGCTGCGTCGCTAAAGTGACAGCAAGGTGGCATTGATAAGACAGTGACAGATGACAAAAATATGAATAAATTTTAAAAATTATAAACTAAATAATAATCATAAGTTAATTATATAGACCTTCAGTAATTAATCATAAAATTTATTACCTAAAAATTGAGTTGGAATAATTACATGCATATCTAACTCAAGCTCTTGACTAATGTACGCAAATTCTATTTACAATGTGAACACATTAACCCTACATTGGAAACAATGAGAAGATCTACTAAGAGACCTAGATTAGTCAATACTTACCATCATATTTCACATGTAGACTTTATTATTGAGAATATTATATGCATCCCTATATCATTTTATTTTTATAAAACTACATATATTCCGCATAATATAAATTGTGTGATTGATTTTCACCTTTATGTTTTAGTTAATGTTAAATAACAAAGTCAAGTTTTTATCTTTTCTTTTATGTTTTTTGTTGATAGAATTGATGATTGCGTACTATAAAAAAAAATGATGATCACGCTATGATAACTAATGTCATATCTCGCTTTGTTCATTAACTCTTATTAACATTGCTTAATAGTTTACAATATGTGATATAATTGAACTGCTTTATTTAATATGTTAGAAAATAAAAATTGAAGGTGCATGTAGGTTTGAAATGTTTTGTAGGAAGTTAAAGCACTGTGCAAAATGAGTTTTCACATCTAATTTTCCTTGCATTAAATTGTGGTATTCGATGACTTTTAATCCAGCTATGTCAGAATGTTCAAATGAGGCTTATGCATCTGCACCACTTGTACACATAGTTCTGTATTACAGCACAGGTTTAGATTTGTAAAATTATATGTAGGACTGTATTTCAATCTGAACTAACTTCAAATCTGGATTTCAATTATTACTTCAAATCTATCTGTATAACACCTTTTTTATGTTGTCTGTATTTCAATGACTAGTAATATCTGGATTTCAATCGTTATTTCGAAATCAGTCTCACGTATAAGGATCCCAAATCTTCGTTAACTCGCATTACAAAAGAAATTTAGTAATTGAGATGTATGACAAAAAGGCAAGCAAAACTTCATTTTATATCAAAGCCATTTGCTCAAAATGAACACGGTATGTTACATAGATAAGATTCACTTAAACAAACATAAGAGCATTACATTCGAACGAGCCAACCTCAAAATGAACACAGTATATTACATAGATAAGGCCCTGTTTGGCAATGGGCTAAAAATCATAGCTAAAATTAGCCATGGCCAAAATCTTAAATTTATTTTAAAAAAAACTTAAAAAATTATTTTATATCTCATCTCACACAAATTTCAACATTAAACAATCACTTTATTTCACATCCAATACAAATCTCAATAAATCAATCAACTTTATTTCACATCCTACACAATTTTTAATATAACCAACTTACTTTATTTCACATCATACACATTTTTCAAAAATGGCTAAAAATTCCAACCAAATCTTCTTTTTTTTCTTATTGCCAAACAGAGCCAGATTCACTTAAACAAACATAAGAGCATTACATTCGAACAAACCAACATCAGTTAAATTTCATTTACAGAAACATAAAAACAGTATAACACAAGCAAAGACACCACATAAGATCAACAACTTCTGCAAAATGTTTCTCAAATAATTAGTTGAGCCTGAAGCAAAAGGGGTGCACCAGGCAAAGAACTTGCAAGTACTATCTTTGCAGGTATAGAACAGTCGGTCTGAATTATCTGTAGTCTCTGAGATTTTCATTGCACATTACTGGTGACAAAAACAATCTCTATTCTTATAATGAAGATATATATTCTTACTCCTACTTGTAGTTCTTGCACTAGAGAAATTTTGAGACATTTGACCTACCAAAATGAGTATTTAATTAATATTTGTTTCTGACTAATGCAAATATCATTTGTGAGAAACAGAATGCTAAAAAATATACCTAGAAGAATGAAAAAAAAAAAAATTCTTGAACATATCATACAAGCTCAGGCCACCAGCAAAATGTCAGAATGGGGAGGAACCGAAATAGGCACGTTATTGCCAACTAATTAGAAGATGAAGGACAACAAAAAAACCTAAACGAATAAGCCTCCTATAAATGAACTTGCACTAAAAAATTGATTTAAATTCCAAAATCCTTCTTCTCAATCATGGTTAAATTTGTGTAAAGCTCAAGCATTAGCAAAAAAAAAAATCTTAAAAAATCAACTTGGGCCAACAAAACTTCACTGTTCTTCTAACTGCGTTCTTGCAAGATGTAGATGAAGAGAAAGAAGATCATCCCGCTGCCGTTCAGCATGTTCGCCGCCGGAGAGTAGCGGCAAGACAAAACCCTAGCTGCTCGCAGTTGCAGCGCCGAAAACTTGGCCGCACTTCTATCAGCCTCAACAGACCAACTTGCAATTTTAATAACTAAGTGGACCAACCTGAATGATATATAAAGAGTAGAGACCTAACTGCAATAATGCTAAAAAGTAGAAGGGGGATTTACGTACAGAACATTGAATTCTTCACAAATTACGCATTTCACCATCATTTAGTAAATATTACGCATTTCACCATCATTTAGTAAATATTACGCATATCACACTCTCCTTATATTGCTTATGGGTTTTACATTTCTATTGTAACAATAAGGAGAGTGTGATATGCGTAATATTTACTAAATGATGGTGAAATACATAATTTGTGATGAATTCAATGTTCTGTACGTAAATCCCCCAAAGTAGAAATATACTTGCAATTTAACCTAAAATAAACTAAAATCATTTTGTAATTTTGATTGTGATAAACCAATGTTTAACTAAAACCTTTATCAGTTTCAGATAAAATTTAAAAACCTAAATAGTTTCATTTTTTTAAAAAAACATCACTCAAAAAAGAACTTTAATACTTTTTTTTTTTTTTTGAAAAATGACAAGCCATAACATTAAATTAAATCAGTATTAAAAATATTATAGAAGTCAGCTAGCATCCTCTTTAAGGATGTTGCAAAAAGCAATGGAAAGAGGCATATTTCTCTCCAAGTAAAAATTACCTAGCTTAATATAATGAGCCAAAAAGTCGGCTGCATTATTTACGTTACGTGATATATGTGTAATCTTACAAGAAGAGAATGAAAGCAAAATATTTATAATATGTTCAAGGATAATGTCTCTATTCGGATTTGCATGGGTCCTAAGATCTTCTGATGACATTGTCAGTATTTCATTTAGAGCTTTTTTTACTGGTTGCTGATGCTGAAAATAATGCTCCATTTGACGTTCTAATATACTAGTGGTATCAACCCATTGTTTCTCTCCTTGTTATTGATCTGAATAGTTCCATATATGTCGTGTGAAATCTAACTGGCATCGAGAGATTCCATATTGGGACAAGCTATTGTGGATGAGTTGTAGCACCTCCATTGAGTCTCCTTCCAATAAAATCTCATATGTCCTAGGCACATCGTCTGGTATGACTCTCAATCCCTCAAGTGCAGCCCATTTCTCGGTAGTATGTACCACACTTGTTAGAATTTTTCTACCTCCACCCCTGATAAAAATTGGCATGTGGTCTCTTACAATGTAGTCAGCTCCTGCTATGCCTCCTCTCTGTACTGAATCATCAAAATTAACTTTGATCCATCCAGGAGTTGGGGGAACCCAATTATCTGAGGTGGGGATATATGACCCTAGAAAGGCTATTGGGTTCCAGATGCTTTTGTGATGAGTCACTCTATCAACTGTGATATTTAGAACATTGTTGGCAATAACCTTTACTGAGGGGTCCGGATAACTTTTTCATTTGTGTAATACTTTTTAATTTTTGCTATCAACATTTCTGCTATGTATTTTTTTATAATAAATTTTTTATAAATATTTGAATGTTATATATATATATATATATATATTTCATAAAATAAAATCAAAAAATTTAAATTAAATAAAATTATGTGATATGCATTTAATAATTAATGTTAAATTGACAATAAAAAGAAAAATAAGTATTAATTAAATAGCTTTAAAAAGCAGGCTATCCATTGGAATAGTTCAACCCGCTGCCTCTTGTCAAATTTTCTTACACATGGCCATACTTCATTTACGATCCAAACACATATAATATCGACTCATATTTAATTAAGTCGAGTTAGTTTCAAGTCAGTTTATAGGTGGACTCTTTAATGTATAATTTTTTTTTTAACTTTTTTCTCCCAAACACCACAAGTCTCCATCTCAGTTGGGAATTATAGCGGCATGAATTCAAACTTAAGACCTTCTAATTCCAGATCTTCCTACAGAGCCAGGAGAAACACTACCTCATTAATATTAAAAATAAATGATTATAACATACCGTCAAAATATTTGCAGGAATTAGATTTATTTTAGGGTAAATAAAGTTCCATTAGTAGTTCCACAATTTTAAAATTATTTCAATAAGGTCTGAAATTATTTCAATTAAATTCTTTTAATTAATTTGATAATTTTTTATTTTTTAAATAAAATTATATTTAAATATATAATGATAAAAAATACACCCTTTCTTACCTCTCATTTCGGGCATGTTTGGTTGATACCGGAATTCCGAAAATGCCCTTCTTCAACCCTGCCTGCCAAACGACTGGGAAAGCCGAATCCACCCGGCGTCGCGTGGAATTGTCATTTCAGCTACAGAGCGGCTGAAAGAAGCAGCGACTTTTCTCCTCTCCGCCTTCTAATGGATCTCCGCCTTTACCTTGCAAAAATCTCGCTCTACCTCTGCTCGTTCCTCCAGCTCGCCAGTGGTGCCGCAAGGTTTGCAGATCTTCCTAGAGATGGATCGTAAGCCTAATTATTCTCTCCCTTTTTTGGCTGTTTTATGGCCGGGCACGATATCAAGCAAGATTGGACGGAAAGGAATCCCGTAGATCGCTGTAACGTGTTGCAGAATAGTTAATTAATTATATGTTGGACAATGGTAATAATTTCCTTCTTATGCCTTAATCTTTCTGTAAGGGTGCATTGGGATATAATTATTCGCATCTACTGAAATGCTACGTGTACTTCTGGTATTTATATTATCGTTGTCATCAACTGTTCTGTACTATATTTTTTATAATGGTTGTTTCTGTGAACTGAAGGATCATCCATGACAGTTGTGACTGTTTCAAGTTATTACTCAACTTGACGTTTCTATCTTCAAGGTTCTGTATGATATAAAATAAAGTGAGTTGTTATCTTAATATGAGTAGAATATGAAATATAATAATTATTATTTTGTGTTGAGCAGCATGTCAAATCATGTTAATTATTCTTTAAAACATATTATCTATGTGATGTATAGTTAATTAATCTATATATAATTTGTATGAGACATGAAATTCCATGCGTGTGATAATGTAATGTTCTAGTAATAAAGGATCCATGCACGTGTTGTCCTGCATTTCTGGTTGGATGTAGGATTATCAAGTTGCAATTAGAAAGATGGTTAGTCATTTAAAATCTAGTAAGTTGATCTTTCATGGAGAAAGGTATGTATTTTTACGTAAGTTAGAATATTTCATTATAGCATACAATATTTTACTAATTTTTGTTTGATTGTTTGCATTTTGATTATCTTCATTGTTATGAAACAGAAAGTGGTGGCAGCTCTCTCGTTGTCGTCGCAAAGGAAAGCGTTCCACGGAATGTTCCATTCGGCACAGTCCCTGGTATCGAAATTCAGTGAGTTGGGCATGGGGTTAATTCACATTCAGTTACGTGTAAATCTACAACAGCTTCGGCGTGGCTTTCAGGCTGGAAGCATTGAGTTTGTTGAGTTGAATAAGGTCTGCTAGCAATGAAGTTTGTCTCGGTGATATGTTCAGAGCATCCACTAGTTTCAAATTTTTTCTTTCCTGTGAAATAAATCTGTATTTTGTTGTCTATGTTGAACTTTAATTTGTTTGTAACTTGTCTATATTTTCTATGTGAATGTTACGTATTTACCATTTTAGTTAGATGATAATGTAATTATGATTCTACAATATTCTTGTGTTGTAATATATTTGGTTGTCATATTTTGCAATCATACGACTTAAGTTAAATTCTTCTGTATAGTACAATGTGTTTGTAGCATAATTTTTGTGTTGTCTTTGCTTACAAGGCTATGTGTAATTGGGACTTGCATTTATCCTCAAATTATATTTTGGGTACGATAAAAGTATAATTTTTTTAATCCAGAGATAAGTAAAAAAGTTTTAATATTTAGACGTGTAAAGGTTGACAAAACAAAAAAATGTAATATTCAACTTTGTGATAGATATCACGTACTATTTTATGTGAACCGGTTATAAATTTTTTTTTTTCATTTGTGTTTTGGATCCAGGTATTTTGTCTAGTTCAATTTACATTTCAACAATTTAAACTAATTTTGTTTTTACAGTCAGTATTACGATTACATGTATTTCACTTTTCAGACACAGTTTTAGTACAATAATATTACTTCAGTTTGTAAACAAAAGATCAATTAACAATAATTCATCTTAATTTTA